>OY992887.1:13267645-13715145 GCA_963921405.1 Cepaea hortensis | reverse complement strand
GGAAGCGTTTACTACAACGCAGCTCGCCGTAAAAAAAAATCGTTAAAGGAGCCTATGATCTGGCATACGGGTTAAGTTACCAGCTCAGCTAATCTGATTCTTCATTAGTAGAGTATGGATACTGGGCATGGACGCTCTATCTAGAACTTCAGGGTCAGGGATCTTGTCTTGCCATTTAATATTCAATAGCTTCCTATGGTAGACTGTGTGGAAGTGGTTTAATTTCCTTTCATGTCTCGGATAAACAGTCCATGTTTCAAAAAAAATAAAGCAGTGTGGATAATACAACTGCTTTATAGACTTTCAGCTTTGTTTGCAGGCTTATTCCATTTCTGTCCCATACATTCTTGTAAAGTCTGCCAACGGCCGCTTGGAGATTCTTGCATTCACTTCATCATCAATTGTGGCAGATTGTGACACAGTGCTGCCAAGATAGGTGAACTTGTCCACAACACTTAGTCTATGACCATTCACTTTGATATTCGGCACGGTGTGATTATTCCCTGGAGCTAGCTGGTACATAACTACAGTCTTCTCAAAGTTGATATTGAGCCCAAAGTTGGCACAGGCATATAAGAAAGCTGAAACATTGTGTTGCATGTCTGCCTCTGAGTTGGCATATAGAGCGCAATCATCAGCAAACAGCAGTTCTCTGACGGTGTCGCTGTTAGTTTTGGTTTTGGATTTCAGCCTTCTGAGATTGAATAACTTTCCATCCAAACGGTAGTTGATGTCTATACCAATGTCGTTATTCTCGAAGGCATTCGTCAGCATAGCTAAAACATGAGGCTGAACAGTGTTGGTGCCAGGAAACATCCTTGCTTCACTCCATTGGTGACAGGAAAGGGCTCAGACAGTTCACTATTTTCCTGTACTCTTGCCTGCATACCATCATGAAATAGCCGCACTATTAGGACAAACTTTTGTGGACAGCCATATTTCGCAATAATCTTCCACAGTCCTTCTCTGCTGACTGTATCAAAAGCCTTGGTAAGGTAAATGAAAGTGGAGAACATTTCAGAGTTCTGTTCCTGACATTTCTCTTGCGGCCGCCTTGCAGCGAAAATCATGTCAACAGTTTCTCGTTCTTTTCTGAAGCCACATTGACTCTCAGGAAGAAGACCTTGATCGAGATGGGCCGTGAGGCGTTTGAGAAGAATTCTAGCGAGTATCTTCCCTGCGATTAAAAGCAAAGAGATGCATCGGTGGTTGTCACAGGATTAGCGGTTTCCTTTGCTTTTGTAAAGGTAGACTATTGGCAGGTCATCAAGTGTATCATTAGTGGGAACTTGAGGCAGCCTGTTGGTGGTGTCATCATCGAAGAAGGAAGCTGCATTTAAGAGTTTGCTGAAATGCTCTGCCCAGCGTTGAAGGATTTCTTTTTTATCGGTGACCAATGTTCCCCCATCTGCACTGAGGAGGGAAACTATGCCTGGCGATGTAGGACCGTAGACCGCTTTCAGTGAGTCGTAGATGTTTTTCATATCATGTCTGTCAGCAAAGCCTTGAATTTCATCAGTTTTGTTGCTCAGCCAGGAGTCCCGCATGTACCGAAGATACTACTGCACTATTCTCCGAATGTTATTGAAGGCTTTTTTTAAAAAATATATTGGCATCGGGTCAATCAAATGTGCTTAGATGTGCCAGCAATTGATTGATGTCTTCAGAATTTTCATCAAACCAGTTCTTATGCTTTCGGGGGAGGGGATGGGAGAGGGAGGGGGCCAGGATTTCCATAGCAGTGTTGTAAATTATGTCCTTTAGGGCTCTCCACTCTGATTCCGCATCCTGTTTAGCTGCGGCATTTGGCTTGAGGCGGTCTTCCAGCATGTTCTCAAACGACAGCTGCATTTGTTTTTTGCTGTTTAGGCGTTGTGTTGCATTTTGTGTTGCTGTTTGCATTTTTAGCCTTGAAACCCAGATTTGGCCTTCTTCTGCAAGTCGTGTCTCGCTCAAGGCTGCAATGTCGATGTTGTACCTGCCCAGCTCTCTCCCAATCAGTGCTGTTCGTCTCTCTGGGCCCGAACTCGCCATCTCTATCAAGTAGGGTGCGTACATTCCAAGATCCGATTGTGACGGGAAAATGGTTAGCTCTTTTAGCGTTACCTGTTTTCACTTTGTTTGTATGTCGACCGCAGCATAGGGTATCCACCAACAGCGGCTAGCTGGTTAGGTAATGATGGAGCAGACAATGTTTAAGACACCTTTTCTAGCCCCTTCCTCATGTTATGGAAGTGAGCAGTGCTTTCCTATAGAGGGATGCTCAGTCACTGAGGGGGCTGCCGAGTCCCACTTCTGCTCCGGTCAGTAGAAGACGACCATATGGCCTGCTCCGCCTGTGTGCAGGTCTGCGACTACGACTGCCAGCTTACCCACACCTGCCGCTACGTCGCTCGCCCATCGTGTTAGGGCCTAAATGTGATATATGAAGTTGGATGAATAATGACTTGCGCGATGAATTGGTTTAAAGTGAGGAAGAGTTGCGCAATTCGCCAACCTCATTCTCTCGCCTGAGTCCATCTGTGTCCAGTGGCAAGACAAGTCAAGCCGACTCGAGACGAATACAGGTGCAATGGATGACCAGGGCGCTCTACGTGCCTTGCCATGCTCATTACGTTCCATAACGCTTTGCAGGTAAACGCCGTCTTGCCCGTTGAATCATCAATGATTTCATCCGCACAGTCTGCCGAACCCTGTCTTCACATGCTGGGTAGGCATACCCTAGTTCACCGCTTGGTTTGACACCAAATCGGCTACCCACGCCTACCAGCCACTCACAGCTGTTTTCCGGGGGTTGGTCGCTGTCGCATGCTGACAGCTACTAGGAGCTACAGGCGTGAGCTGGATGTCAGGCTTGGGCCAGTGGGGGATGGGTCCTGAAAAGGACATGAGAGTTATCCTTACCAAAGGTACTACCAATGCCTGACACCCCGTACCCCCTCCCCCCCCCCCCCAATCAACAACCAACTAATCAATAACCAACTAACCAACAAACAACTAGCAAATAATCAACTAACCAACAACCAACTAACCAACAACCACCCAACCAACAACCAACTAACCAACAACCAACTAACCAACAACCAAGTAACCAACACAAATCTAACTAAAACACCAACTAACCAACAACCAACTAACCAACAACCAACTAACCAACAACCAAGTAACCAACAAAAAACTAACTAAAACACCAACTAACCAACAATCAACTAACCAACAACCAACTAACCAACAACCAACTAACCAACAACCAACTAACCAACAACCAACTAACCAACAAACCAAGTAACCAACAAAAAACTAACTAAAACACCAACTAACCAACAACCAACTAACCAACAACCAACTAACCAACAACCAACTAACCAACAATAAACTAACCAACAACCAACTAACTAACAGCAATGACAAACCAGAAAACTAACCAATAATAAATCATCCAATTAGCCAGCTAATCAACCAATCAACTAACCAACTAATAATAACAATTGTAATACTTAACATCACACATAGTCACTGTTATTGTTTTAATGTAGAGCATTCGGTAATCGTAAATTTAAAACGAAGATTTTCTGTCTGCAGAAAATTGGTTGGAACCACCTAGTTGATAACAATTTGATATATTTGACGATATAAACTGGTATTTTTAGAGGACTTGCGTACTGAAATTGTTACTCCAGTCACCAATAAACTTTGAGATGACTACGAATTAAAGATACATGTGTGTTAAATTAACCAATTCTGCATTGTTTCTTGTTGCAGTGTTTGATGCTTGGGCAAAGCCAGGTCCATCACTGCTGGAGGGTCGGTCGATGTTTGTAGGCAACTACCACCAATGTAGAGGTATACGATCTCCCGCTGTCAACACTAGGGCAGGATTTGGAGGCAATTATTGCGTGGTCTCTTTGGCTAACTTAACACATTCACACGTACGTTAGCATTTTATTCATTTGTTCTCCGTTATTTTGGTAATTAGCTAACCATATGTGTGTGTATATATGTGTGTGTGTGTGAGTGTGTGTGTGTGTGTGTGTGTGTGTGTGTGTTTGTGTGTGTGTGAGTGTGTGTATGCAACTTTAAAAATAACCATGTTAAAGTTAGTTGCATGTTTCTTTACAGGACGTCACAATCAACCGCAACGTTGTTGGCTGTTTGTAATTTACCAGATTAGAGTACGTTCAGTGGTTTGTCATGACTTTCTGAATGGCCGATACTCATACCGTTGTTAAAAATCAACACAAAGTGCTTGACTTCCACATCGTCTGCACTTATTTCGAACGAGGTATGTGGGATTGCGAATCGCGTTCGTTACACCTTCGCCACAAACACCGGCACTAAACTCGACTCAGAATAAAACCTAAGTAATGGTTTTTACAATCAGAATGATACAGTCAACGCGTTTGGTCAGCTGACAGAGGAAACACTGGACCATATTGTAACAACTGGAACATATTGTAACAAACGACTGGAGAATATTGTAACAATGGAAAGATATTGTAATAACTAGAATATATTGTAACAACTGGATTACATTGTGACAGCTGGAACGTATTGTAACAACTGGACCATTCTGAAACAACTGGAACAGATTGTAACATCTGGAACATATTGTAACAACTGGGCCCTATTGTAAAAATTGGAACATATTGTAACAACTGGAAAATATTGTAACAACTGGAACGTATTGTAACATTTGAAACATATTGTAACAACTCGAATATATTGTAATAAAAGACAGATATTGTAACAACTGGAACATATTGTAACAACAGAAACGTATTATAACAACTGAAACATATTCTAACAACTGGAAAATATTGTAAACACCCGGAACATATTGTAACACCTGGACCATATTGTAACAACTGGGCCATATTGTAACAACTGGACCATATTGTAACAAATGGAACATATTGTAACAGCTGGAACATATTATAACAATGGGAACATATTGTAACAACTGGGCAATATTGTAATAACTGTAACATATTGTAACACCCGGAACATATTGTAACAACTGGAAAATATTGTAACAACTGGAACGTATTGTAACATTTGGAGCATATTGTAACAACTATAATATATTGTAATAAAAGAAAGATATTGTAACAACTGGAACATATTGTAACAACTGCAACGTATTATAACAACTGAAACATATTCTAACAAATGGAACATATTGTAACACCCGGAACATATTGTAAAACCTGGACCATATTGTAACAACTGGGCCATATTGTAACAACTGGAAAATATTGTAACAACTGGAACATATTGTAACAGCTGGAACATATTGTAACGATGGGAACATATTTTAACAACTGGGCAATATTGTAACAACAGGAACATATTGTAACAATTGGGCCATATTGTAACAACAGGAACATATTGTAACAATAGGAACATACTGTAACAACAGGAACATATTCTACCAACTGGGCCATATTGTAACAACAGGAACATATTCTAACAACTGGGCCATATTGTAACAACTGGAACATATTGTAACAACTGGGCCATATTGTAACAACTGGAACATATTGTAACATTTGGAGCATATTGTAACAACTGGAATATATTGTAATAAATGGAAGATATTGTAACGACTGGAACGTAATGTAACAACTGAAACATATTGTAGCAACTGGAACATATTGTATGCCGGTCTCTCTGGCTGTGGGGTTACAACACTTTCTCTCTGTAATCCCGTTTATCACGCAGAGTCTCGCAGCGGAGCGAGAACTGAGGTGGTTCGACCCCCGCTCGTGACTTGCGGATACTGAGCCGGCCGCTCAGAAAGCAATGGCAAACTACTGAGCGTAATCTTGCCAAGAGATCAACAGACAGCTGAAAGATGCTGCTGTTGACAGCTAAGTCCTGTAAAAGGATACGCAAAACATGGAACATATTGTAACAATTGGACCATAATGTACCAACTGAAACATATTGTGACAACTAGAACATATTGTAACAACTGGAATATATTATAACTGCCAAGAGGTTATTATGTAGGCCTAGGGGGCAATGACGTAGATGATAGACTATAAACACAACAACGTGGCTATCTCACACGCTAGTCTGGCAGATGTTGAGATTAATTCATTTAACGAAACTCACTGTGACGGCTGACACATTGTATATTTCTGAGGATACAAATCCAAACAAACCACCGCAGCCAGCCGAGCCACCCACTCTTGCTTATGTTCATGGAGTTCTCATACACTGTCCACTGTTTTCCGAGTGATTTGTGGCCCTTTTACATATTATGTGGCAAACAAAAAGTTAGGATCAAACAAAAATGAATGACGGAAAATGGGAAGTAAGGATGTGTCAAAGTTATGACTTAAAAGTTGTTAATATGGTAACAGACATATTGTACTATAACGCATTGACAAAATTTCGGCAGTATGTAAGCCCATGACAGATACGGGAAGTTGCTTAAGCCGATTAATCATCCCATCGCACTGCGTCAGTTACAACTATGTACAGTCCAGCTCGCGGTATGCTTTTAACACACTACAATCTCTATCTCCTTTCTGAAGACAGAAGTCAATTGTGGACTACCGCTGCTCTGACAATCGTTAATGTCCTCTGGCATCACATACATACTGGAATTTGCATCTTTCAACTGATCTTCACACACACACACACACACACACACACACACACATACACACACACACGCACACACGCACACATAGACAGACACGCACACACAGACACGCACGCACAGACAGGCACAGACACACACACGCACACATACACACACACGCACACACACACACTCGCACACACACACACACACATACACACACACACGCACACACGCACACACAGACAGACACGCACACACAGACACGCACGCACAGACAGGCACAGACACACACACACGAACACATACACACACGCACACACACACACTCGCACACACAGACAGGCACAGACACAGACACACACACACGCACGCACGCACACACGCGCGCACACACAGATATACATATGTCGATCACGATGTTCGTGATAATACATTTGAATGATAAATATGGCACCTCCTGTTGTTGGCCCTGTCCAAGCCATGTCAAGTACTTGTTAATATATTACTTGCGTGCTTTCTTACATCTAATGTTTAGTCTCTGTAACTTGTATAACTGCTATAACGTATATGACTTTTTGTTAGCTGTATGACTTTGTCGCTAACCTTTGTGACTTGTCGCTATGCCGCCTGTCTGTCCGATTTGACACGACAAATCTAGTCATGAATTTCTTCACGCTAAACCGGGATTTTGTCAATAGATCTTACTTGTTTAGCTGCCTGACGGGCTTTTTAGGCATGTTACATATTTCTGTCTCGTCTTAGACTTTTTATTTGAACTATCGTGTAACTGTCGTTAAATCTGTATGTCTCGTCTTTCCGTCATAGTTACTATATCTGCACTTATGACAGTAACAATTCTAACCGTTTATGGGAATTGAAGCAGATTATGACACGGAAAGAAGATTCTTAACGGCTTTTCATCATGGCATGTGAATACCGCATTAACCATTGATATATTTTGTTGGAATTCGTGATTCGTGTAGAAGCATGATCGCCAGGCTTGGCCATGGGAATGTTCCCATGGGATGCGATGGGATGGGACAGGCATAAATTATCATGCGATGGGATGGGACAGAAAAATATGTCCCATGGACAAGCCTGATGATCCCCTTCGTGAACTGGCCAGCCACGTGATGTTGATGATGATCATGATGATAATGATGAATGCTTTTGCCTTGCACTGCCTTCTTCACAGCCTAGGAAATCATTGCAATTTCAGTCTTGCCCTTCTATCTTGTGTCTTTTCAATTTTTAATACTTCCCCGTCTCTCACCAGTAAATAGATGACCGCAAGGGTATCCTGTTCATTTCTGAATATTATTCATACAGTGTATAGTTATCTCCCAACAACCCAAACCAACCCCTCACTCACTGAATGTGTGTGTGTGTATGTGTGTGTGTGTGTGTGCGCGCGCGCGCGTTTATTGTGTGTCATCTACGCGTGTATTATTTAGCTTTCGCGGGTATTTACAAATGACACATACACACAAGTTAGTTATATGCTCTTTATAGAACGTCGCAGTCAACCATAACATTTTGTGGCTGTTTGTGATTTACTACGCATATTTTATCTTCAGTAGTTTGCCATTGCTTTCTGACACACATACCATTAAAATCAAGGCCCGGCGGCCTGCTGTGCCAATCGTCTACAGCTGATTTCGGCTCGGTATGGGGATAGAGAGACTTCCACAATATATGTCGGTGGCCAACATGTATATGGAAGCTGACAACGATTGGGATTCTCATGTCGTTGATTTTCAGTGATCGGCAATGTTCTAGACCCCAGGAAAACGTCATGACAGCGCTTAAAATATTATTCCAGGACCTCAGGAAAATGTTATGTCTGCACTCAAAAAGTAGACCAGGTCCCAAAACAACGCCACGACTGCATTCAAAAAGTAGTCCAGGCCCCAGGAAAACGTCATGAGTGCACTCAAAATGTATTCAAGGACCCTAGGAAAACGTCATGACAGCGTTAAAAAAGTATTCAAGGACCCCAGGAAAACGTCAAGACGTCAAGAAGCAGTCCAGGACCCTTCTAAGCGCCCTAGGTCCTACTGGGCATATGTTTACGTTCCAGTTAGTTGCATATCCTTTCCTGGACGTCGCACTCAACCCCAGCATTGTTTGGCTCTTTGTGATTTATTGGCAAGTTTACGTTCTGTAGTTTGCCATTGCTTTCTGAACAACAGGCTTTCATACCATTGTATGAAAACAAACTCAAGGCGATCTGTTTCCAAATTGCCAGCAATGGTGTATCCAACGCGGTATGCGGGATTACGAACTGTATTCCTAACCTCGTCCATACAGTGCCGGGCATAGAGTGCTTGACCAATATTTTTATGGACTAATTGGCACTCAGTGGGTGACGTACATTAATGTTTAAGAGATAATCACTTGTTATTTTCAGACATTATTATATTTTCTGAAACATAGATTTTATATTGAGATGATGTGCTTGTTAAAAGTATCTTTTCCCAAAACTAGAGATTTGACATAACTTAGATAATGTGTTGTTTTATTTATATTTTCCAAAATAGAACTCTGATTACATTGAGCAGATGGCGCTGTCCAGAGTACAACTTGGCGCATGTTTGCCTGATAGCTGTTCAGCGGAAGATATTACACGTGTATTTCAAGAAAGTACGTCTCATCATCATCATCATCATCATCATCATCATCATCATCATCATCATCATCATCAGTATCATCTTCGTGATTACTATCATTATAATCTTCGTCAACATTAGCATCATCATCATCATCATCATCATCATCATCATCATCACATTATTATTATTATTATTATTATTATTATTATTATTAACAAAGCCATTAACAAAAGAAAAGTTAAATCATCATCATCATAGTTTACATCATCACCGTAGTGCTTTTGTCATCACCATCGTTGTCTCTAACGGCGTTATAAATTCTACAGAGTAAACCCTTATGTCGCTTCACTTACACAAATGTAAGGGTTAAAACCAGTTACTGACAGACAATCCGTTGTCTTGACCTAGAGAAGTCGGCCTGACGCGTGTATTCAATAGTTCATCTCTTGTATGCAATAGTTGGACACCCCGAGCTTGAGCTAGAGAGTTGTATATCAAACTCCTTGGGGGAGAACCAAAGATAGATCAGAATTATCTACACTGCCAGCGTGATTATTGTCACCAACTGGCTTGAGGTAGCTCCCGGTTGGGCAACCACTCAGCCAAAATCATTTTCTTCTGCTGGTGTTTAGTTCTGGATGCAGTTTAAGATCCCCTAACTCTGTCAGAAGGGACTAATTACCACCCCAGATCCCAGAGAGAAAACGTGGAACAAATGTCTGTTATGCTGATTTAAGACACTGTCCCTGATACTCAAGAAAACAGCCAAGAAGTGGCTCGTTGAAGATAGAATATATCTATATAGTTTTGGCTGTACTTGGTATCACCAGAAGTGAGAAAGGGGGAGTTAAGACATGCAACGTAATCTGGTTACATATGACTGCATAGGCAAGATACCTCCCGGACATAGATTCCCACTTCTGGACAATATGTGTGAACCCCCACTAAATGATACAAAATGTGTGTACTTGATTACGCTACACCAACATTTATAAACATTTAGAATTATACGGATAAATTGAGTTTTAAAATACAACAACTGTGTTTATTATTTCTAGTCTTGATGATCATATGATGATGATGATTATATTATGGTATACGTAACTTAAGAGGTCACATAGGTCATGCTTCCCCCAGTGAGACGCAGTTCACTGTCAGATTGAAGGAGTCCAAAGTGGTCCCTTCACAAGGCTAAGTCACTTCCGGATATGGGTTGTTGACTGTCCATTGCTCCTAAGAGATCTGGGTTATAGCTAGGAAATTCCATCATAATACTTCGTACAGAAGTCCAACAGAACGAAATGTTAATATTTCTCCAGTAGGTATCCTAAGAATGCTATTGTGAATTTGCGTCTGAAGTCTTGCTGGCCATGCATGTAGTTTTATTCTCTTCATCCTTGGCTAGTTTCCACGTTGGCTAATTAATATATCCCCTATTAATTAACTCCACCTATTTTTCCATGTACAATGACGGGATGGATTACGTCCCAAACTCTTCTCACCCCTCCTCCTTTCCTGTGAAGGGTAGTTTCATCTGTCAATCAAATTGACCGATGTTCTGCCGCATGTCTGAAACAATGAAACATGCTTCGCTAGCGATGCAATAGACGTTGCGTCATAACTACATCCGCATCTGCGGTTTACACAAGCCTTCCATGGTTGCTGTCAGAAATGTGTCAGCCATGTGTTCCTACTTTGCCGCGTATTGCAGTGAGGTGTTAAGCATCTGGTCCTAATTGCTCCTTTGTGGTGGCAATTACAGACGTCCCGGCTCCACAAAGTCTGGACTTTTAGATAGGTGTTAGGCCTGCATTAAATTGCCGTCTTTGGATCACACGGGGTTTTCCCCTGAGTAGCACTGCCATGTATTATTTCAGACGGGTCTGGCTGACCCTCTTATCTCCCATTCTGCCGTGGCTGGTTTTTACGTTTGATCCGGACATCAAAGCTTTCTCAGACCTAGTATTACAGAAATGATGGGGCGTGCGTGGTCATTCTCTTGTTTTCAATCCTCTTGCATTTCTATCATTTTCTGGTGGACGTTTATGCTTTTAGAAAATGATAGAGAAATATTGTGGGCTCTTTAATTCCTTTTGAACTTGTGTCATTCGGATGCTGCCGGGGCTGTCCCGTCACAATTATCATTATAGACACGGGGGACCGTGGCTAAAAGTTACGGTGTCTGCTTCAGGTTACGGTATCTGCCTCAGGTTACACTGCCTCAGGTTATACTGTCTCAGGTTACACTGCCTCAGGTTATACTGTCTCAGGTTACACTGCCTCAGGTTACACTGTCTTAGGTTACACTGTCTCAGGTTACACTGTCTCAGGTTACACTGTCTCAGGTTACACTGTCTCAGGTTACACTGTCTCAGGTTACACTGTCTCAGGTTACACTGCCTCAGGTTACACTGTCTCAGGTTACACTGTCTCAGGTTACACTGCCTCAGGTTACACTGTCTCAGGTTACACTGTCTCAGGTTATACTGTCTCAGGTTACACTGCTTCAGGTTATACTGTCTCAGGTTATACTGTCTCAGGTTACACTGCTTCAGGTTACGGTATCTGCCTCAGGTTACACTGCCTCAGGTTATACTGTCTCAGGTTACACTGTCTCAGGTTACACTGTCTCAGGTTATACTGTCTCAGGTTATACTGTCTCAGGTTACACTGCCTCAGGTTACACTGTCTCAGGTTACACTGCTTCAGGTTACACTGTCTGCCTCATGTTACGGTGTCTGTCTAAGGTTACGGCGTCTGCCGCAGTTTATGGTGTCTGCTTCAGGGTACGGTGTCTGCCTCTGATTACTCAGCATCAGGTTATGGAGTATGCCTCGGGTTATGGTGTATGCATCAGATTATGGTGTCTCCCTGAACTTACGGTGTCTGCCGCAGGTTAAGGTCTCTGCCTCAGGATTATGGGGAGCAGGGTTCGAGAAAAATGGTGTATATCCTCACAACAGAAAGGCTGCAGGGGCGAAGAGTGAGATGGAGATCAAGAAGGAATATGCTGGATAGTTTGACACCATGGCATGAAAGAACGTCGGTATCAGAAATCATTGGAAGCAGGGGATACAGAAGTCTGTGACAGACATGATCACCAATGCCAGGCGGCATAGGCTATAAGAAGATCAAATGTTTCCCTGATCTCTAGGGTAGTGAGATCACATCATGGAGCTTTATAAAGAATTCTATGCCCCTTCATTGGCCCTTCCCTTAAGAAGTAATGTAGAATGAAAGGTCTCCAATGCTTGTTCTGAATTTGGTTTAACAATTAGCAAAAAGAATATACAGATTATGTTACAAGGTGCACATGGGGTACCATCGATCTTTATTGACGACGCCGAACTAGAGATGGTAGACCATTTTACATATCTAGGATCAGTGGTAAATAGCAAATTATCCCTAGATCAGTAAATCAACATCCGGATTGGTAAAGCAGCAACAACAATGAACAGGTTAAGAAAAAGAGTCTGGGAGAACAGGAAGCTTACTGCCAAAACAAAAGTCCTTGTCTATCAAGCCTGTGTCCTTAGTACTCTTCTTTATGGCAGTGAAACCTGGACAACTTACTCACACCAAGAGAACAATTTAAACAACTTTCATATGCGGTGTCTGCGAAAAATTCTTGGTATTAAGTGGCAAGACAAAATCACAAATACTGAAGTATTGCAAAGATCAGGTAGTGTGACGGTGTATTCCATGCTCAGTCTTCGTAGACTTATATGGATAGGACATCTCAGGAGGATTGGTGATGGTAGAATACCACAGGACATCTATTTTGGTGAATTACAGACGGGAAAGAGATCTCAGTGTTGGCGTCTACTACGATACAATGATGTGTGTAAGCGGGACATGATTGATACAGGCATTGAGAATGCACATTGGGAGCAAGTCGCCGCTGAACGTGTTGCATGGAGGGCAAACATCAGAAATGGAATAAAGACAAAGGAGAAAATTATTGCAGATAAGTCACACACCGAGCGTGTGAGACGGAAGATGGTGCATGATGGTAGAAATGACCACGTGTTCACATGCACCCACTGTGAACGAACATTTACAGCGCGAATTGGCCTTATCAGTCACATTCGCTACCGCCATAGGTAAAAGTTATTATGCCTTTTTGAAGCACAAACTATCTTCTGTCAAGACGGCAAGGTGCCAGTGAATTTTGTAGAGTAACGGAGAATGTATCTCTTATATTATGATTGAATTCTACTCATTGCAGCCTAATTAGATCTTTACCTACATAGCGGCGTCATGCATGCCATACAAGACGATTAAGTAGTTCTACATGAGTGTGTTATCAGTAACCTTACAGGGATGTAGATAGCAGTAACACACTGTAACCTGCCATACATGTCATAAAAGGAGAATAAGGGGGAGGGGGATGGGGTTGATCTCTGGAGTGGCTTATTCATTCCGTAGAAAAACTAGCAGCAAAATCCAACCCACCATGTACGTTACTGCACTATAGTCAGTCAATTAGTACACAGAGACAGTATAGTCAGTCAATCAGTACACAGAGACAGTATAATCAGTCAATTAGTACACAGAAACAGTATAATCAGTCAATTAGCACACAGAAACAGTATAATCAGTCAATAATTAGTACACGGAGACAGTTACTAAAGCAACTCTTGTACACTCTTGAGGTATATTATGTACACGGTGCTAGTGACATTGTTGTTGACTGCTCGACACTCAGTGGGTCCTGTGGTCATTATCAGGCCAGTTGTCTTTATTTCCCAACATATTTCCTGCTGGCCACTACAGGCCTGGCCGGTCAGAAGAAGGGGTCAAATTGAAGACATCCTCCCATCCTAAGTGTTTTTGCTTTCTAATCGTAGGATTGGAACACATGACCGCTGGGCATGAATGCAGGCGGTCTAGCCACCTCGCCACTGCGCCAAGTGAAAGTCAATTATATGATGTCATATGTGCACATTTTTCATCTCAGGGCTGGAGGCGATGAACCTGAGTTCGTTTCTTGCGGGTCTCTCAACGGACTGTCTGTCGGAAGAGAGAGAATTTACAACGTTCACAAAAGTTTCTATGTGAGTAGGAAAATCTAAAGTTTATCTGTGAGTAAGTCGCTCTGTGAGTAGCGACAACTAAAGTTGCTCTGTGAGTAGCGACAACTAAAGTTGCTATGTGAGTAGCGACAACTAAAGTAGCTCTGTGAGTAGCGACAACTAAAGTTGCTCTGTGAGTTGCGACAACTAAAGTTGCTCTGTGAGTAGCGACAACTAAGGAACTCTTATACACGCTGAAGGCATGCCGGCATATGGTTCCGGCTCCATGTTTGTATAGACCAACCGGCACTCGAGGGCTGATGGTGCCAATATCATACCAGCCTCTTTACCTCCCAACACATTTCATACACATATACGACATGAGAAGTTTTGGGTAAATGGTACCCATCATCATCCACCGACTGGCGTGGCCAATCGTTCTTCTCGACATCTTGCAGTCTCCAACAGTATATATCAATCCATGCTATTCCCTTTCATGCCATGTCTCAAGAGTGTCATGAAATATCTATCATTGTCTTAATGTTTCTCTCTAACCATACATCTTTACAGTTGTCACAGTATATTCTAATTGATATCTTCTCATACTGTGGCGCGGAAATGACGATTGCTTCTTTCCCACGTGTGCCAGACGCTGTCTGTATGTCTCTTTCAAAATGTTTAGATTACTGATTGGCTGTCGAAGGCTACTTAAATTCTCTCTAACACTTCCTCTGACCTGCCTAGCGGGCAGTGGATGACATACTGACTGCTACATTTGAAATAAACAAGTGATTGCGACGCGAATGTCTTTTGTCAGCATCTTACTGACAATATCTCTCTGAAATAGAAAGATAAGATCTTCCTGATAGAGAGGTAAGTTCTCTCTGAAAGAGAGAGCTAAGAAGGGCAGAATGTTTGACTGGCCTTAATGTCCAAGTCTTAGCCCGTTGAAAACAAAGTTTGTTTGTTGTTGTTTACTGATTGCAGACTGGATCATGAAGTTAACAATAATTACTGCCAGTAATGGAATTCTTGGCCTCCAAAAAGCAACATGATAATCTGGACTTCGCTGCCGACATTGTCCTCAATTCATACACGTGAAGCCAGTCACAAGTCAAATTCAACACACATGATGAGAGGTAACCAAAATTAGGTATACAATTTCACAAGGGAGAGACAAGGATAATGAGATTAAACCAAGCAAATAACAACCTGATCATTGTGAAATCTTACTTCAAGATGAACAAATACATATTTAGGCAACAATGTAGGCAGAGGTGGGAGAAAGAATAGAGATATGAAAATAAGAATGCAAAAGACAAGAGGGCTTTCATGGCACTATGACATTTATGGAAGTCAGCAGAAATTAAATTGAACACAAAACCTAGAATATTTAACTCTAGGGTGAAACCAGTACTATTGTGTGGATCAGAAACGTGGCGAATGACCAAAAAAGTTACTAATAAACTACAAATATGCATTCATTCGTATCGTGACTGCACAGAGTGGTGGGGCTTGGAGCTAAGATGCCATGACAGAATCACTGATGTAGAGCTCATGGAGACAACTAAATACAATCTGGGGAATCATGAGGTGAGAAAACCACGATGGCACCGTGTAGGACACACGCTGAGAAAACCTGAGGACAGTGAAACTAGATACTCCTTTGTCTGGAACCTACAGGGAGAACGAACTAGTGGGAAACCTAAAACATACGGAGACGGGAATTCAAGACAGAGATGGCGAATATGGAGAGAACATAGACGGAGCTGCATGATGTAACCAGCTGTTTGAGGGCCTCTACCTCAATGGGTCTAATAGCTACAGATGTAAAAGAACTGTCTAGATTTATATTAAGAAAACATGACACGCAAATGTCAGATTATTTGACATATGGTCCATTGCATAAGTATAGCCATGACATGGTACAGTTGTGACATAAATTTCTAACTTTTCGACATTAGGATTTGGCTCATTAAGAAAATGTGACACACAATTTTCTCATTTCTTGAGATCAACACATTTCTGTGGTCCAGACATCAGGTCCCCACAAGCCGTTAGAAGGCATGGGTTCATGGTGAAAATAATTTCTTTGGTGGCACTGGAAGCATCGGACCAGAACAATATATGGTGTGCATATAGAAGAAGTCACAACCGCAGTTAGCGACAATATATAGAACAAGTCACAACTGCCGGCTAGAGACAATATATAGAACAAGTCACAACTGCCGGCTAGCAACAATATATAGAACAAATCACAACCGCCGGCTAGCGACAATATATAGAACAAGTCACAATGGCATTTAGCGACAATAGACAGGACAACTCTCCCCCATCTGCTAGAGACAACATATGGAACAACTCACTCACACCCGCAGCAGCAATAATATATATATATATATATATATATATATATATATATATATATATATATATATATATATATATATATATATATATATATATATATATATATATATATAAACCCATTCCTACCCTCCGGTGAGTGTACTTAAAACATCTCACTTCCATCCGCCAATGACAATGTATTGAAAAACTCACTCCCACCTGTTATCAACATTATGTAGAACAACTCACTCCCACCTTCCAGAGACAGTATATGGAACAACTCATTCCCACCTTCCAGAGACACTACATACACCAACTCGTTCCCACCCGCTAGCAAAATATATAGAACGACTCACTCCTATCTTCCAGAGACAGTATATAGAACAACTCACTACCACCTTCCAGAGACAGTATATAGAACAACTCACTACCACCTTCCAGAGACAGTATATACACCAACTCGTTCCCACCCGCTAGCAAAATATATAGAACGACTCACTCCTATCTTCCAGAGACAGTATATAGAACAACTCACTACCACCTTCCAAAGACAGTATATAGAACAACTCACTACCACCTTCCAGAGACAGTATATACACCAACTCGTTCCCACCCGCTAGCAAAATATATAGAACGACTCACTCCTATCTTCCAGAGACAGTATATAGAACAACTCACTACCACCTTCCAAAGACAGTATATACACCAACTCGTTCCCACCCGCTAGCAAAATATATAGAACGACTCACTCCTATCTTCCAGAGACAGAATATAGAACAACTCACTACCACCTTCCAGAGACAGTATATACACCAACTCGTTCCCTCCCGCTAGCAAAATATACAGAACGACTCACTCTTATCTTCCAGAGACATTATATAGAACAACTCACTACCACCTTCCAGAGACAGTGTAAGGAACACTCACACCCATCTTCCAGTGAGGGTATATAGTACAACTCTCTTCCACCCGCTAGCAACATTATATAAAACAAGTCACTCTCACTCGCTTGGGACATTATATAGAACCACTGACACCCCCCTCCCCCCAAATCCCTTGCTAACTATAGTATACAGAACTCGCAATCAGTAGCAACAACAAGCGGAACAACTCACTCCCACCCGCTAGAGACAATATGTGGAACAACTCACTCCCACCCGCTAGAGACAATATGTGGAACAACTCACTCCCACCATCTAGCGACAATATGTTGCGCAAAGTAGCAAACAGTAGCAATGTATTACAAACAAATACCTAGATTGTGAACCAGGAAGTTATTAAAATGTACTTCAAATGTTATCCACAGGCTGATTGTCCTAGTAATAAGTACTTTAGTCATCTTGGGTACAGTTATTGATCTGACAGCCCGGTCTCCCAAACACGTGCCATCAAGTCACGTCTCTGAAGGTCCAGCGAATAATGTGGAAAAGAAGACCGATGCTGAAAGCACAGGTGAGCTAACTATATTCAAACTATAAGACAGGAGATTTGACAGTTGACATTATGTTTGTTGATACATGTTTACTTTGTCATTCTACCACCTGACTACCTGCCTACATAACGTTTTGTAACTTCGCGTATATGATATAAGTATGTATACAGGTATGTATGTATGTGTTTATGCATGTGTGCGTACGTGTGCCCGCTGCCTGCCTGTCTCATAACATGATAATAAGCATTATGTTCACAACTTTCATTTGACAATGTGTTTCCCCCTTGTGAATGTAATATGCACAATAGATAATATAACCCTACAAAGATATAATTATTTTCGGTGCAATACATGTGATTCTGCATAAATGAGCTAAATTCAAATATCACATTTATTTGTCTATAACAGCTCTAGTTTTTGAGATACAGGCATTTGTGTATTTAATTAATATTATTACATATCAACTATCACCCTTACTGAAACATCCAAATATACCCATGTCCGCAAAACGACAGATAATAAACAGCATATTCACACCAACCCTATGCTACCAATCTCAAACCTGGACTTTATCCAAATTACACCTTCGCAAAACCAAGACCTGCGAAATGAGATGCCTGAGGAGAGCTGCCAACTTAACAATCAGAGACCGAGTAAGAAATGCTATTATCAGACAGACTGTGGGATCAACATCTTGTGCCACATTTATTGAAAGACAGAAGATCAAGTGCCAGTCTCCCTGGCCGAGGCGTTAGCAGCTTTCTGCGTAATCCCGAATACTCTCGTTGTTGACGTGAGCGTACGAGAATTGGAAGCTGTTCGAGTCGCGCCAGTAACTTATGAGAGTATGGATCCGGTCGCTCAGAAAGTCGTGGCGTGCTGATGGGTGTAATCTAGCCTAGGAATCAACATACAACTAAAAGATGCTGATGTTGACCGCAATATCCTGAAACAGGATAGAAACGCGGGAAGAAAAAAAAGAAGATCAAGTGGTTTGGCCATGTCGTTAGAATGCAACACCAGCAACTACCATCATTGGCCTTACATCAAAGATCTTCTGCGACGAGACCACGAAACGTCCAAGAAGAAAATGGATTGATGACATCAAAGACATTGTACAACCATACGGAATGACACTATCCAGTGCCGCCCGCCGGGCGCTGGAACGCAAATTATTCCTCCCCGCGACGCTTGACGGCAGAAGTGGAAGATGATGATGATGATGATGATGATGATGATGATGATGATGATGATGATGATGATGATGATGATGATGATGATGATGATGATGATGATGATGATGATGATGATGTTCTTCTTCTTCTTTTCGTTCATCCGGAGTGTTTTTTTCAGATGTGATTGCGGTGTGTCTGTTATGCGCCCTTGGGCCGAAACCCGCAGGCCAACACATCGACTTTAGCGTGCTTTTTTGGCCAGGTAGCATTCCTGGGAGACTCTCACTTTTGTCGTGCCATCTGCAAGCATGCTGGCCAAGGTTGAACGGTCGAAGACAACGGTCATCCCTCAAAGGAAGGCAGGGACAGTCCATAGCATTTTCCGCCATCCAAGGTTGCTTCCATAGTTGCAGGGCCGACACATAACGCCCTGGATCTGGGCTCACCGAGGGAGATCGTCACGTCCTGCTCATGGCTGCTTTAAATCCTCACTTCAATATATTGGTCATTTCGCTTCCCCGGGTCATTCCCGCACAAACCAGACAGGTTTGCAGACGGCATCCACTCAGCGAGTTTTCGGACATGTGCTTGTCGTTGCGCCCATCAGAGCTTTTCCAGGCTCAACAGACATTCGGAAAACTACCCAGTCAGAGCTGTTCCGAACAAGAGCGGCATTCGGAAACTAGGTAGTCAGAGCTGTTCTTAGCACGAGAGACATTCGGACGAGACATTTCACTCGGACGTAATTGCGTAGTGTCAATTTTTAGTTTGCCACCCGTAGGACGACACTTCCGTCTTCAGCGGGCATTTTTTAATGAGGTTAGCCATCCTCTGGTTTCGAGGCACGTTGGACTGTTGTGATGTCGCTAACATCTCAGCTGGTCAAGATAGAACGATGAACGACATCGTGGTCGGCCCTCAAGGGAAGGCAGGGGCAGACCATGAGCATTCCCTTGCTATCCAAGGAGGCTTCCATAATTGCAGAGCCGGCACATATTGCTCTGTGACTGGGCTCACCCGAGGAGTTGCCACGTCCTGCTCATGGCTGCTTTAGTTCCTCACTTCCATGTGTTGGGCAACTCGTTTGCCACTGATCGCTCAAGCACACACCAGGGACGGTCAGACTGCAAGCGACACCCACTCGGTAAGCTTTTGCTTTTGACTTCGGACCACGCAATAGGTTCGCTCGCCGTGCGTTCCATTTTGCGTCATTGAGACGTTCTTCCACTTTTGTCTACACTCTTTTTGAGTTAGATACAGTTTTCGCAGCCATTTTCTTCGACTGGGGCACTTTTTTGACTTTATGTACTCGCTCACGAGGTAGGCTACTTGTGCTGCCGGCTCAGCACCTTACCTTCGTGCAGCGGTGAACGAGAAACGGCCTGGCCCTATCATCCGGGAATCTCTCATATCCCCCAGCTGAGAGCCTTCGAACTTGTATCAGACCTGAGCATGTAGCTTGCTCAGTATCACGCCTTTATTTTTCGAAAGGTGGGTATCGGCCTGGCTCTCAAGTCCGAGGGTTTGTGGCTTAGAGGCGTTCAGCCACAGCCCTCGACAGGGAGCCTTTAGTGTTTTGTGTCGGCCAGGCTCTCACTTCCGAGAGTTTATGGCTTAGAGACGTTCAGCCATACACCTCGGATGGGAGCCTTAGAGGTTATGTCCGGACTGAAATTTTAGGGATCGTTTGCCTGATTTTGACTGCTATCCTCAGTCTTACCTGCAGAGCAGCAGGTTGTGTCTCTCTTAGTCTGGTCCCTATCCCTCGAGCCGTCCGATATGTAGTTTTCACCCATCGGCAAGCACATGGGGTCGATGGGACACGCAAGCTCCCCCACCACGGCAAGGTGGAGACACATCGGGGGAGTGATGATGGTGTTGATTATGATGATGATGATGATAATGATGATGATGATGATGATGATGATGATGATGATGATGATGATGATGATGATGATGATGATGATGATGATGATGATGATGATGATGATGATGATGATGATGATGATGATGATGATGATGATGATGATGATGATGATGATGATGAGGATGATGATGACAGTATGTACTATTGATATCTAGTCCCTTACACAATTTAGAATTCCAATGGTTTGGAGAGAACCTAAGAACCGCTTGGTGACTGTTATTTCAGTATTGTTAATATTAAGGGTATCAATGGACAAAATCACAATAAATGGAAATATACCCATTTAGATTCTGCAAGACGACCTCTTTAACACGGAGATGACATATCAATTCCAACTTTCAGTCAGATTTCGGATTCACTGCTAGAAAATGAAACAGCAGTGGCATGTGGAACGACAAGTGACAATGATAGTGATTTCTAAGATGATTTTCCAGCTGCTCAACGCTTGGACCAGCGTGAACTAAATGATCTAATCGTAGATCTATATCTCTCCAAGAAATCTTCAGAATCTATGGCTTCAAGATTTTAAAAAAAAAAAAAAACATTACTGACTGCTAAAACAAAGGTTACATTTTATCGCAGCAGTAAGCAAGGCTTTCTTCAATTCTGTTGTGAAGAAAACAGGCGTGTGTTTTGAACTAATGTGGGAGGTCTTGTAAACCAAATGGATGTTAAGTTATACAGATGAATGACGACTTTTCATTGACAGCTCTAAACGAAGTTTGAAAGGTGTTCTCTTACACAAAGATAACAAATATGGCTCAATTCCAATTGCCCATTCTACTACAATGAAGGAGGAGTGTGCTACAATAAGAATAGTTCTGAAAAATTGAAGTATTTAGAATATCAATGGATGGTTCGTGTGCTTCTTAAAATGATGAATTTCTTGCTTGGACAGCAAAGTGTATTCACGGAATATCCATTCTTTATATGTTTCTGTGATAGCATGGCAAAAGATACGCACTGGACAAGGAAATAGTGGCCGTATTGGTGGAGGAATAGTGAACAGATAATAGTGGATGAATTAAAAGTTGAAAAAGAAAATATTGTCAACAAGCCTCCCATTGATCAAAAAAGAATTATATTGCCACAATTACAAATATATCTTGACTTTATGAAGCAATATGTTAAGGCACTGAACAAAGAAGGTACCTGTTTTAATTATTTGTGCAGAAAGTTTTCGGGATTGAGCATAGAAAAACTTCTGGAATTGTTGATGAACCTCAAATTAGAAAGTTAATAAACCATCGAAATTGTATTGATTCGATGAAGATAACAGAGTCCACAGCCTGATCGTTATTTGTTTTAGTTATGCAAAACTTTCTGGGTAACTTTAAAGCAGACAATTATTATGAAGTAGTTGAAAAGGCTGTCGAGGCTTTGTAAGCTTGGATACACCATGAGCATAAAATTGCACCACCCCCATAACCATTTACATTCCTGTCCCGAGAATCTTGACGACTTTAGTGAGGAGCAGGGTGAAAGATTTCACCAAGGTATACAAACAATGGAGGAGAAATACCAGGGACTCTGGGATGCCAACATGATGGCAGATTATCGTTCGACTCTTAAGCATGACTGTCCCAGCATATCACATTCCAGAAAGTCCTCGAAAAGAAACTTTTTGTGTGTTGACTACAGATAAAAAAAATGCTAGTGATAAAGTGTTAATACATTTTGGGTGTTTCACATGAAGGTACTAAATGCAAACCCTCTGCAGCCCTTGATTGATAAGAAGAAGATTGCTCTCTTAAGAAACAAGGAAAGACCAACGCGTAACACTCTGAGTGAGCTTAAGGAAGCTATTAAGGATGTGCAAAAAGCTACCAGGCAGTGTGCAAATGACTATTGGATCAAGTTATGTGAGTCCATTAAATCGCAAGTGATAAGGGAAACATCAGAAGCATGTATGAAGGAATAAAGAAAGCCTGTGGTCCAATGATAAAAAGAACTGCACCATTGAAAGCCTTGACTGGAGAAATCATAACTGATAAGAAACAGCAGATGGACAGATGGGTAGAGCACTATTTGGAGCTTTACTCAAGTGAGACCAAACTAGCGGATGATGCCCTCAACGCCATAGATGCTCTACCAACTCTTGACCACCTGGACACGATTCCCACCATAACAGAAGTTAAGTGTGCTATAAATGAACTTGCATCTGGCAAGTCTCCAGGTAAGGATGGGATTCCAATAGAGATTATCAGGAGTCGGCAAGATACACTCACTCTACAGATCCACCAGCTAATAGAGCTATGCTGGCGAGAAGGACAAGTCCCACAGGATTTCAAAGATTCAAGCATCATAACGCTGTACAAGAACAAGGGCGATCGGAGCAACTGCACCAACTATAGGGGTATCTCACCTCTGTGTATTGTTGGAAAAGTATTTGCCATAATTGTTCTGCGCAGACTTCAAGTCTTAGGAGATCAAGTCTACCCCGAATCACAGTGTGGCTTTCGACAGAACCGGTCTACCATTGATATGATATTCTCATTGCGACAAATGCAAGAAAAATGCCGTGAACAGAACAACTATTTATAGCCTTCATCGACCTCACAAAGGCATTTGATATGGTCAGTTGTGAGGGTCTGTTCAAGGCACTAAAGAAGATTGGCTGCCCACCAACTCTTCTGTCCATTGTGGAATCGTTCCACACAGGCATGAAGGGTACAATCAAGTTTGATGGTGAAACTTCTGGAGAGTTTGAAAAAAAGAGTGGAGTTAAACAAGGTTGTGTACTAGCTCTCACCCTCTTTGGAATATACTTTTCACTTCTACTGAAATATGCCTTTCGTGATCAGGATGGTGGTATATACATTCACTCACGCTCAGATGGTGGCCTCTACAATGCTTAGAGATTGAAAGCCAAGACAAAAATTAGGAGAGTACTGATCAGAGAGTTGCTTTTGCAGATGATGATGCAGTTACGACCCACTCTGAGGAGGAAGAATTACAATGTCTACTATCTGAATTTTCCAATGCTTGTTCTGAATTTGGTTTAAAAATTAGCAAAAAGAAGACACAGATTATGTCACAAGGTGCACATGGCGTACCATCAATCTTTATTGACGAGGCCGAACTAGAGATGGTAGACCATTTTACATATCTAGGATCAGTGGTAGATGGCAAATTATCCCTAGATCCGGAAATAATCATCTCGATTGGTAAGGCAGCAACAACAATGAATAGGTTAAGAAAAAGAGTCTTGAGAACAGGAAGCTTACTGCCAAAACAAAAGTCCTTGTCTATCAAGCCTGTGTCCTTAGTACTCTTCTTTATGGCAGTGAAGCCTGGACAACTTACTCACACCAAGAGAAAAGTTTAAACAGCTTTCATATGTGGTGTCTGCGAAGAATTATTGGTATTAAGTGGCAAGAAAAAAATCACAAATACTGAAGTACTGGAAAGATCAGGTTGTGTGACGGTTTATTTCATGCTCAGTCTTCGTAGACTTAGATGGATAGGACATCTTAGGAGGATGTATGATGGTAGAATACCAAAGGACATCTTTTTTTGATGAATTACAGATGGGTAAGAGATCTCAGGGTCAGCCTCTACTACGATACAAAGGTGTGTGTAAGCGGGACATGTTTGATACAGGCATTGATAATGCACACTGGGAGCAGGACGCAGCTAAACGTGTAGCATGGAGGACAAACATCAGAAATGGAATAAAGACAAAGGAGAAAATTATTGCAGATAAGTCACACATGGTGCATGATGGTGGAAATTACCACGTGTTCACAAGCACCCACTGTGAACGAACATTTACAGCGCGAATTGGCTTTATCAGTCACATTCACTATCGCCATGGGTAATAGTTATTATGCCTTTTTGAAGCACAAACTATCGTTTGTCAAGACGGCAAGGTGCCAATCGATTAAATGCAAAGTAATTACATATAATGTGAATGCAGATTACAGTCAAAATGTCACTCATGGCACCTATATCTAGGCTTATATATAACAATTGCCCTTCTAAGAAGGGTATGGTTAGTGATCTTGAAAACTAGAGCTGATAGGGAAAAAAATATGATTACATTTTTTGGAATCAGCAACACAAAATTTCCCAGGAACACCTATACAATTTAAGGCACCAAAATGTGTGTAGACAAAATGTATAATCAAAACCCTGCATATTCACGACTTATTAACATTCGTCAAATTCAATATAAGTTGATAATATGTGAATAATGGAAAGACTGTTGAATAATTATATATGTGTACACACACACACACACGCACGCACACACACACATATATATATATATATTGATGTACAAAAGATGAGTGAATGGAAGGGCCGAATGTAAGACGGGCCTGCGTGCCCAATCTGTGACCCTGTGAAAATAAACTTCGTTCATTCAACCTATACTGGGAAGCCGTTGTTGGGAAGATACGGTGTTCGCTTCAGGTTCAGGAGGTACCGGGTTCGATATTATCAAGTGCTGGAAATTTTTCCAAGAACCACTGGTATCTATGATATCACACGCCCCCTGATCTCTTGGGTATTGAGATCGGATGCATGTCCTTCTCAGACACGGGCAAAAAACAGGGGGTCCCGTGTGCAAGTTGCGAACAGTAAAAAAATGCAATGACGGTTGGACATCGCAAAGTGTAGATAGTAAGGAGTGCGTCAAACCCAGTTAAGCACCCCACAGGTCAGTGTGTCCGACTGGGTTAAGCACCCCACAGGTCAGTGTGTCCGACTGGGTTAAGCACCCCACAGGTCAGTGTGTCCGACTGGGTTAAGCACCCCACAGGTCAGTGTGTCCGACTGGGTTAAGCACCCGACAGGTCAGTGTGTCCGACTGGGTTAAGCACCCCACAGGTCAGTGTGTCCGACTGGGTTAAGCACCCCACAGGTCAGTGTGTCCGACTGGGTTAAGCACCCCACAGGTCAGTGTGTCCGACTGGGTTAAGCACCCCACAGGTCAGTGTGTCCGACTGGGTTAAGCACCCCACAGGTCAGTGTGTCCGACTGGGTTAAGCACCCCACAGGTCAGTGTGTCCGACTGGGTTAAGCACCCCACAGGTCAGTGTGTCCGACTGGGTTAAGCACCCCACAGGTCAGTGTGTCCGACTGGGTTAAGCACCCCACAGGTCAGTGTGTCCGACTGGGTTAAGGACCCCACAGGTCAGTGTGTCCGACTGGGTTAAGCACCCCACAGGTCAGTGTGTCCGACTGGGTTAAGCACCCCACAGGTCAGTGTGTCCGACTGGGTTAAGCACCCCACAGGTCAGTGTGTCCGACTGGGTTAAGCACCCCACAGGTCAGTGTGTCCGACTGGGTTAAGCACCCCACAGGTCAGTGTGTCCGACTGGGTTAAGCACCCCACAGGTCAGTGTGTCCGACTGGGTTAAGCACCCCACAGGTCAGTGTGTCCGACTGGGTTAAGCACCCCACAGGTCAGTGTGTCCGACTGGGTTAAGCACCCCACAGGTCAGTGTGTCCGACTGGGTTAAGCACCCCACAGGTCAGTGTGTCCGACTGGGTTAAGCACCCCACAGGTCAGTGTGTCCGACTGGGTTAAGCACCCCACAGGTCAGTGTGTCCGACTGGGTTAAGCACCCCACAGGTCAGTGTGTCCGACTGGGTTAAGCACCCCACAGGTCAGTGTGTCCGACTGGGTTAAGCACCCCACAGGTCAGTGTGTCCGACTGGGTTAAGCACCCCACAGGTCAGTGTGTCCGACTGGGTTAAGCACCCCACAGGTCAGTGTGTCCGACTGGGTTAAGCACCCCACAGGTCAGTGTGTCCGACTGGGTTAAGCACCCCACAGGTCAGTGTGTCCGACTGGGTTAAGCACCCCACAGGTCAGTGTGTCCGACTGGGTTAAGCACCCCACAGGTCAGTGTGTCCGACTGGGTTAAGCACCCCACAGGTCAGTGTGTCCGACTGGGTTAAGCACCCCACAGGTCAGTGTGTCCGACTGGGTTAAGCACCCCACAGGTCAGTGTGTCCGACTGGGTTAAGCACCCCACAGGTCAGTGTGTCCGACTGGGTTAAGCACCCCACAGGTCAGTGTGTCCGACTGGGTTAAGCACCCCACAGGTCAGTGTGTCCGACTGGGTTAAGCACCCCACAGGTCAGTGTGTCCGACTGGGTTAAGCACCCCACAGGTCAGTGTGTCCGACTGGGTTAAGCACCCCACAGGTCAGTGTGTCCGACTGGGTTAAGCACCCCACAGGTCAGTGTGTCCGACTGGGTTAAGCACCCCACAGGTCAGTGTGTCCGACTGGGTTAAGCACCCCACAGGTCAGTGTGTCCGACTGGGTTAAGCACCCCACAGGTCAGTGTGTCCGACTGGGTTAAGCACCCCACAGGTCAGTGTGTCCGACTGGGTTAAGCACCCCACAGGTCAGTGTGTCCGACTGGGTTAAGCACCCCACAGGTCAGTGTGTCCGACTGGGTTAAGCACCCCACAGGTCAGTGTGTCCGACTGGGTTAAGCACCCCACAGGTCAGTGTGTCCGACTGGGTTAAGCACCCCACAGGTCAGTGTGTCCGACTGGGTTAAGCACCCCACAGGTCAGTGTGTCCGACTGGGTTAAGCACCCCACAGGTCAGTGTGTCCGACTGGGTTAAGCACCCCACAGGTCAGTGTGTCCGACTGGGTTAAGCACCCCACAGGTCAGTGTGTCCGACTGGATTAAGCACCCCACAGGTCAGTGTGTCCGACTGGGTTAAGCACCCCACAGGTCAGTGTGTCCGACTGGGTTAAGCACCCCACAGGTCAGTGTGTCCGACTGGGTTAAGCACCCCACAGGTCAGTGTGTCCGACTGGGTTAAGCACCCCACAGGTCAGTGTGTCCGACTGGGTTAAGCACCCCACAGGTCAGTGTGTCCGACTGGGTTAAGCATCCCACAGGTCAGTGTGTCCGACTGGGTTAAGCACCCCACAGGTCAGTGTGTCCGACTGGGTTAAGCACCCCACAGGTCAGTGTGTCCGACTGGGTTAAGCACCCCACAGGTCAGTGTGTCCGACTGGGTTAAGCACCCCACAGGTCAGTGTGTCCGACTGGGTTAAGCACCCCACAGGTCAGTGTGTCCGACTGGGTTAAGCACCCCACAGGTCAGTGTGTCCGACTGGGTTAAGCACCCCACAGGTCAGTGTGTCCGACTGGGTTAAGCACCCCACAGGTCAGTGTGTCCGACTGGGTTAAGCACCCCACAGGTCAGTGTGTCCGACTGGGTTAAGCACCCCACAGGTCAGTGTGTCCGACTGGGTTAAGCACCCCACAGGTCAGTGTGTCCGACTGGGTTAAGCACCCCACAGGTCAGTGTGTCCGACTGGGTTAAGCACCCCACAGGTCAGTGTGTCCGACTGGGTTAAGCACCCCACAGGTCAGTGTGTCCGACTGGGTTAAGCACCCCACAGGTCAGTGTGTCCGACTGGGTTAAGCACCCCACAGGTCAGTGTGTCCGACTGGGTTAAGCACCCCACAGGTCAGTGTGTCCGACTGGGTTAAGCACCCCACAGGTCAGTGTGTCCGACTGGGTTAAGCACCCCACAGGTCAGTGTGTCCGACTGGGTTAAGCACCCCACAGGTCAGTGTGTCCGACTGGGTTAAGCACCCCACAGGTCAGTGTGTCCGACTGGGTTAAGCACCCCACAGGTCAGTGTGTCCGACTGGGTTAAGCACCCCACAGGTCAGTGTGTCCGACTGGGTTAAGCACCCCACAGGTCAGTGTGTCCGACTGGGTTAAGCACCCCACAGGTCAGTGTGTCCGACTGGATTAAGCACCCCACAGGTCAGTGTGTCCGACTGGGTTAAGCACCCCACAGGTCAGTGTGTCCGACTGGGTTAAGCACCCCACAGGTCAGTGTGTCCGACTGGGTTAAGCACCCCACAGGTCAGTGTGTCCGACTGGGTTAAGCACCCCACAGGTCAGTGTGTCCGACTGGGTTAAGCACCCCACAGGTCAGTGTGTCCGACTGGGTTAAGCACCCCACAGGTCAGAGTGTCCGACTGGGTTAAGCACCCCACAGGTCAGTGTGTCCGACTGGGTTAAGCACCCCACAGGTCAGTGTGTCCGACTGGGTTAAGCACCCCACAGGTCAGTGTGTCCGACTGGGTTAAGCACCCCTCAGGTCAGTGTGTCCGACTGGGTTAAGCACCCCACAGGTCAGTGTGTCCGACTGGGTTAAGCACCCCACAGGTCAGTGTGTCCGACTGGGTTAAGCACCCCACAGGTCAGTGTGTCCGACTGGGTTAAGCACCCCACAGGTCAGTGTGTCCGACTGGGGCAAGCACCCCACAGGTCAGTGTGTCCGACTGGGTTATGCACCCCACAGGTCAGTGTGTCCGACTGGGTTAAACACCCCACAGGTCAGTGTGTCCGACTGGGTTAAGCACCCCACAGGTCAGTGTGTCCGACTGGGTTAAGCACCCCACAGGTCAGTGTGTCCGACTGGGTTAAACACCCCACAGGTCAGTGTGTCCGACTGGGTTAAACACCCCACAGGTCAGTGTGTCCGACTGGGTTAAGCACCCCACAGGTCAGTGTGTCCGACTGGGTTAAACACCCCACAGGTCAGTGTGTCCGACTGGGTTAAGCACCCCACAGGTCAGTGTGTCCGACTGGGTTAAGCACCCCACAGGTCAGTGTGTCCGACTGGGTTAAGCACCCCACAGGTCAGTGTGTCCAACTGGGTTAAGCACCCCACAGGTCAGTGTGTCCGACTGGGTTAAGCACCCCACAGGTCAGTGTGTCCGACTGGGTTAAACACCCCACAGGTCAGTGTGTCCGACTGGGTTAAGCACCCCACAGGTCAGTGTGTCCGACTGGGTTAAGCACCCCACAGGTCAGTGTGTCCGACTGGGTTAAACACCCCACAGGTCAGTGTGTCCGACTGGGTTAAGCACCCCACAGGTCAGTGTGTCCGACTGGGTTAAGCACCCCACAGGTCAGTGTGTCCGACTGGGTTAAGCACCCCACAGGTCAGTGTGTCCAACTGGGTTAAGCACCCCACAGGTCAGTGTGTCCGACTGGGTTAAGCACCCCACAGGTCAGTGTGTCCGACTGGGTTAAACACCCCACAGGTCAGTGTGTCCGACTGGGTTAAGCACCCCACAGGTCAGTGTGTCCGACTGGGTTAAGCACCCCACAGGTCAGTGTGTCCGACTGGGTTAAGCACCCCACAGGTCAGTGTGTCCGACTGGGTTAAGCACCCCACAGGTCAGTGTGTCCGACTGGGTTAAGCACCCCACAGGTCAGTGTGTCCGACTGGGTTAAACACCCCACAGGTCAGTGTGTCCGACTGGGTTAAACACCCCACAGGTCAGTGTGTCCGACTGGGTTAAACACCCCACAGGTCAGTGTGTCCGACTGGGTTAAGCACCCCACAGGTCAGTGTGTCCGACTGGGTTAAGCACCCCACAGGTCAGTGTGTCCGACTGGGTTAAGCACCCCACAGGTCAGTGTGTCCGACTGGGTTAAACACCCCACAGGTCAGTGTGTCCGACTGGGTTAAGCACCCCACAGGTCAGTGTGTCCGACTGGGTTAAACACCCCACAGGTCAGTGTGTCCGACTGGGTTAAGCACCCCACAGGTCAGTGTGTCCGACTGGGTTAAACACCCCACAGGTCAGTGTGTCCGACTGGGTTAAACACCCCACAGGTCAGTGTGTCCGACTGGGTTAAACACCCCACAGGTCAGTGTGTCCGACTGGGTTAAACACCCCACAGGTCAGTGTGTCCGACTGGGTTAAACACCCCACAGGTCAGTGTGTCCGACTGGGTTAAACACCCCACAGGTCAGTGTGTCCGACTTTGTTAAACACCCCACAGGTCAGTGTGTCCGACTGGGTTAAACACCCCACAGGTCAGTGTGTCCGACTGGGTTAAACACCCCACAGGTCAGTGTGTCCGACTGGGTTAAGCACCCCACAGGTCAGTGTGTCCGACTGGGTTAAGCACCCCACAGGTCAGTGTGTCCGACTGGGTTAAGCACCCCACAGGTCAGTGTGTCCGACTGGGTTAAGCACCCCTCAGGTCAGTGTGTCCGACTGGGTTAAGCACCCCACAGGTCAGTGTGTCCGACTGGGTTAAGCACCCCACAGGTCAGTGTGTCCGACTGGGTTAAGCACCCCACAGGTCAGTGTGTCCGACTGGGTTAAGCACCCCACAGGTCAGTGTGTCCGACTGGGGCAAGCACCCCACAGGTCAGTGTGTCCGACTGGGTTAAACACCCCACAGGTCAGTGTGTCCGACTGGGTTAAGCACCCCACAGGTCAGTGTGTCCGACTGGGTTAAACACCCCACAGGTCAGTGTTTCCGACTGGGTTAAACACCCCACAGGTCAGTGTGTCCGACTGGGTTAAACACCCCACAGGTCAGTGTGTCCGACTGGGTTAAACACCCCACAGGTCAGTGTGTCCGACTGGGTTAAACACCCCACAGGTCAGTGTGTCCGACTGGGTTAAGCACCCCACAGGTCAGTGTGTCCGACTGGGTTAAGCACCCCACAGGTCAGTGTGTCCGACTGGGTTAAGCACCCCACAGGTCAGTGTGTCCGACTGGGTTAAGCACCCCACAGGTCAGTGTGTCCGACTGGGTTAAGCACCCCACAGGTCAGTGTGTCCGACTGGGTTAAGCACCCCACAGGTCAGAGTGTCCGACTGGGTTAAGCACCCCACAGGTCAGTGTGTCCGACTGGGTTAAGCACCCCACAGGTCAGTGTGTCCGACTGGGTTAAGCACCCCACAGGTCAGTGTGTCCGACTGGGTTAAGCACCCCTCAGGTCAGTGTGTCCGACTGGGTTAAGCACCCCACAGGTCAGTGTGTCCGACTGGGTTAAGCACCCCACAGGTCAGTGTGTCCGACTGGGTTAAGCACCCCACAGGTCAGTGTGTCCGACAGGGTTAAGCACCCCACAGGTCAGTGTGTCCGACTGGGGCAAGCACCCCACAGGTCAGTGTGTCCGACTGGGTTATGCACCCCACAGGTCAGTGTGTCCGACTGGGTTAAACACCCCACAGGTCAGTGTGTCCGACTGGGTTAAGCACCCCACAGGTCAGTGTGTCCGACTGGGTTAAGCACCCCACAGGTCAGTGTGTCCGACTGGGTTAAACACCCCACAGGTCAGTGTGTCCGACTGGGTTAAACACCCCACAGGTCAGTGTGTCCGACTGGGTTAAGCACCCCACAGGTCAGTGTGTCCGACTGGGTTAAACACCCCACAGGTCAGTGTGTCCGACTGGGTTAAGCACCCCACAGGTCAGTGTGTCCGACTGGGTTAAGCACCCCACAGGTCAGTGTGTCCGACTGGGTTAAGCACCCCACAGGTCAGTGTGTCCAACTGGGTTAAGCACCCCACAGGTCAGTGTGTCCGACTGGGTTAAGCACCCCACAGGTCAGTGTGTCCGACTGGGTTAAACACCCCACAGGTCAGTGTGTCCGACTGGGTTAAGCACCCCACAGGTCAGTGTGTCCGACTGGGGCAAGCACCCCACAGGTCAGTGTGTCCGACTGGGTTATGCACCCCACAGGTCAGTGTGTCCGACTGGGTTAAACACCCCACAGGTCAGTGTGTCCGACTGGGTTAAGCACCCCACAGGTCAGTGTGTCCGACTGGGTTAAGCACCCCACAGGTCAGTGTGTCCGACTGGGTTAAACACCCCACAGGTCAGTGTGTCCGACTGGGTTAAACACCCCACAGGTCAGTGTGTCCGACTGGGTTAAGCACCCCACAGGTCAGTGTGTCCGACTGGGTTAAACACCCCACAGGTTAGTGTGTCCGACTGGGTTAAGCACCCCACAGGTCAGTGTGTCCGACTGGGTTAAGCACCCCACAGGTCAGTGTGTCCGACTGGGTTAAGCACCCCACAGGTCAGTGTGTCCAACTGGGTTAAGCACCCCACAGGTCAGTGTGTCCGACTGGGTTAAGCACCCCACAGGTCAGTGTGTCCGACTGGGTTAAACACCCCACAGGTCAGTGTGTCCGACTGGGTTAAGCACCCCACAGGTCAGTGTGTCCGACTGGGTTAAGCACCCCACAGGTCAGTGTGTCCGACTGGGTTAAACACCCCACAGGTCAGTGTGTCCGACTGGGTTAAGCACCCCACAGGTCAGTGTGTCCGACTGGGTTAAGCACCCCACAGGTCAGTGTGTCCGACTGGGTTAAGCACCCCACAGGTCAGTGTGTCCAACTGGGTTAAGCACCCCACAGGTCAGTGTGTCCGACTGGGTTAAGCACCCCACAGGTCAGTGTGTCCGACTGGGTTAAACACCCCACAGGTCAGTGTGTCCGACTGGGTTAAGCACCCCACAGGTCAGTGTGTCCGACTGGGTTAAGCACCCCACAGGTCAGTGTGTCCGACTGGGTTAAGCACCCCACAGGTCAGTGTGTCCGACTGGGTTAAGCACCCCACAGGTCAGTGTGTCCGACTGGGTTAAGCACCCCACAGGTCAGTGTGTCCGACTGGGTTAAACACCCCACAGGTCAGTGTGTCCGACTGGGTTAAACACCCCACAGGTCAGTGTGTCCGACTGGGTTAAACACCCCACAGGTCAGTGTGTCCGACTGGGTTAAGCACCCCACAGGTCAGTGTGTCCGACTGGGTTAAGCACCCCACAGGTCAGTGTGTCCGACTGGGTTAAGCACCCCACAGGTCAGTGTGTCCGACTGGGTTAAACACCCCACAGGTCAGTGTGTCCGACTGGGTTAAGCACCCCACAGGTCAGTGTGTCCGACTGGGTTAAACACCCCACAGGTCAGTGTGTCCGACTGGGTTAAGCACCCCACAGGTCAGTGTGTCCGACTGGGTTAAACACCCCACAGGTCAGTGTGTCCGACTGGGTTAAACACCCCACAGGTCAGTGTGTCCGACTGGGTTAAACACCCCACAGGTCAGTGTGTCCGACTGGGTTAAACACCCCACAGGTCAGTGTGTCCGACTGGGTTAAACACCCCACAGGTCAGTGTGTCCGACTGGGTTAAACACCCCACAGGTCAGTGTGTCCGACTTTGTTAAACACCCCACAGGTCAGTGTGTCCGACTGGGTTAAACACCCCACAGGTCAGTGTGTCCGACTGGGTTAAACACCCCACAGGTCAGTGTGTCCGACTGGGTTAAGCACCCCACAGGTCAGTGTGTCCGACTGGGTTAAGCACCCCACAGGTCAGTGTGTCCGACTGGGTTAAGCACCCCACAGGTCAGTGTGTCCGACTGGGTTAAGCACCCCTCAGGTCAGTGTGTCCGACTGGGTTAAGCACCCCACAGGTCAGTGTGTCCGACTGGGTTAAGCACCCCACAGGTCAGTGTGTCCGACTGGGTTAAGCACCCCACAGGTCAGTGTGTCCGACTGGGTTAAGCACCCCACAGGTCAGTGTGTCCGACTGGGGCAAGCACCCCACAGGTCAGTGTGTCCGACTGGGTTAAACACCCCACAGGTCAGTGTTTCCGACTGGGTTAAACACCCCACAGGTCAGTGTGTCCGACTGGGTTAAACACCCCACAGGTCAGTGTGTCCGACTGGGTTAAACACCCCACAGGTCAGTGTGTCCGACTGGGTTAAACACCCAACAGGTCAGTGTGTCCGACTGGGTTAAACACCCCACAGGTCAGTGTGTCCGACTTTGTTAAACACCCCACAGGTCAGTGTGTCCGACTGGGTTAAACACCCCACAGGTCAGTGTGTCCGACTGGGTTAAACACCCCACAGGTCAGTGTGTCCGACTGGGTTAAGCACCCCACAGGTCAGTGTGTCCGACTGGGTTAAGCACCCCACAGGTCAGTGTGTCCGACTGGGTTAAGCACCCCACAGGTCAGTGTGTCCGACTGGGTTAAGCACCCCTCAGGTCAGTGTGTCCGACTGGGTTAAGCACCCCACAGGTCAGTGTGTCCGACTGGGTTAAGCACCCCACAGGTCAGTGTGTCCGACTGGGTTAAGCACCCCACAGGTCAGTGTGTCCGACTGGGTTAAGCACCCCACAGGTCAGTGTGTCCGACTGGGGCAAGCACCCCACAGGTCAGTGTGTCCGACTGGGTTATGCACCCCATAGGTCAGTGTGTCCGACTGGGTTAAACACCCCACAGGTCAGTGTGTCCGACTGGGTTAAGCACCCCACAGGTCAGTGTGTCCGACTGGGTTAAGCACCCCACAGGTCAGTGTGTCCGACTGGGTTAAACACCCCACAGGTCAGTGTGTCCGACTGGGTTAAACACCCCACAGGTCAGTGTGTCCGACTGGGTTAAGCACCCCACAGGTCAGTGTGTCCGACTGGGTTAAACACCCCACAGGTCAGTGTGTCCGACTGGGTTAAGCACCCCACAGGTCAGTGTGTCCGACTGGGTTAAGCACCCCACAGGTCAGTGTGTCCGACTGGGTTAAGCACCCCACAGGTCAGTGTGTCCAACTGGGTTAAGCACCCCACAGGTCAGTGTGTCCGACTGGGTTAAGCACCCCACAGGTCAGTGTGTCCGACTGGGTTAAACACCCCACAGGTCAGTGTGTCCGACTGGGTTAAGCACCCCACAGGTCAGTGTGTCCGACTGGGTTAAGCACCCCACAGGTCAGTGTGTCCGACTGGGTTAAACACCCCACAGGTCAGTGTGTCCGACTGGGTTAAGCACCCCACAGGTCAGTGTGTCCGACTGGGTTAAGCACCCCACAGGTCAGTGTGTCCGACTGGGTTAAGCACCCCACAGGTCAGTGTGTCCAACTGGGTTAAGCACCCCACAGGTCAGTGTGTCCGACTGGGTTAAGCACCCCACAGGTCAGTGTGTCCGACTGGGTTAAACACCCCACAGGTCAGTGTGTCCGACTGGGTTAAGCACCCCACAGGTCAGTGTGTCCGACTGGGTTAAGCACCCCACAGGTCAGTGTGTCCGACTGGGTTAAGCACCCCACAGGTCAGTGTGTCCGACTGGGTTAAGCACCCCACAGGTCAGTGTGTCCGACTGGGTTAAGCACCCCACAGGTCAGTGTGTCCGACTGGGTTAAGCACCCCACAGGTCAGTGTGTCCGACTGGGTTAAACACCCCACAGGTCAGTGTGTCCGACTGGGTTAAACACCCCACAGGTCAGTGTGTCCGACTGGGTTAAACACCCCACAGGTCAGTGTGTCCGACTGGGTTAAGCACCCCACAGGTCAGTGTGTCCGACTGGGTTAAGCACCCCACAGGTCAGTGTGTCCGACTGGGTTAAACACCCCACAGGTCAGTGTGTCCGACTGGGTTAAGCACCCCACAGGTCAGTGTGTCCGACTGGGTTAAACACCCCACAGGTCAGTGTGTCCGACTGGGTTAAGCACCCCACAGGTCAGTGTGTCCGACTGGGTTAAACACCCCACAGGTCAGTGTGTCCGACTGGGTTAAACACCCCACAGGTCAGTGTGTCCGACTGGGTTAAACACCCCACAGGTCAGTGTGTCCGACTGGGTTAAACACCCCACAGGTCAGTGTGTCCGACTGGGTTAAACACCCCACAGGTCAGTGTGTCCGACTGGGTTAAACACCCCACAGGTCAGTGTGTCCGACTTTGTTAAACACCCCACAGGTCAGTGTGTCCGACTGGGTTAAACACCCCACAGGTCAGTGTGTCCGACTGGGTTAAACACCCCACAGGTCAGTGTGTCCGACTGGGGCAAGCATTTGTTTAAGGTTTGCTAACTCTAGAGTCTAGACAGATTCCATCCAGGGTCAGGGACTTTCGCTGCCCGTGGGTATGTTTTCTTTAGTAATGATGTTGCCAGGGCGGTATCCTTAAGGCTTGCCCTTTGGGGTGTCTAACTGCAGTGAGATTTTTGTTCAAATTCGGCAACTTGCAATCGAGCCTAATGTTGTTGGTCCTTATTTGAGGGAGCTAAGTGTTTGATGTCTCTACCCAAGAGATCAGGGGGATGTATAGTATCATTACATACATATTCTCTCTGGAAAAACACCTCTAACCCAGTTCTGATGACGAGCCTTGTATTTACTGAGTCAGTGCTTTCTGTCACGGCTCCCCACTAATAGTCTGATTTTTGACATAATTCGTACCCATCCTTGGACACTCGCCTGCCTTCGCGGTTGTCAGCAGTTCAATCCGCAGCTGGTGTATATTTTGAAATTCCTAACATGGGTACCAACTATGTATTAGGAAGTGGGTCGACATGGCACTGACCCCAGTACTGACGTGTGATGTTGTATGTCCATCAAGAATGATGATAACCATTCATTTCATCCAGTGGGGTTGAAAGTATAGAGCCGTGAGTTCAAAGATGGCTGATATGTCCTATTTTGGCTAGAAATGTTCTTTGACAATGTGGGCAAAGAATGTTTGACGTTCCAGGAGGAGGATCTCCTGCAGTGGTTTTTCTGTCCAGCCTTTTAATTACAGCTATTGCTGTCCTGGTTGCTTCACACGTGACTGCACCCCTATGTAATGATGTAGTCAACGAATTACGGCCTTTAGCAGCAGACTCCCAAGTGTCAGGATGAATTCCAAAAGCTTTAAGTGAGATTTTCAGTGTCTTTAAAGCGTTTCCTCTGGCCGCCTTGGGAGCGTTTACCAAAACGCAGCTCGCCGTACAAAAAATTGTTTAGGGAGCCTGTGATCTGGCTTACGAGTTAAGTGACCAGCCCAGCGAATCTGATTTTTTCATTAGTAATGTGTGGATACTGGGCATGGACGCTCTATCTAGAACATCTGTGTCTGGGATCTTGTCTTGCCATTTAATCTTCAATAGCTTCCTAAGACGGACTGTGTGGAAGTGGTTTAATTTCCTAGCATGTCGCTGATAAACAGTCCATATTTCACAAGCATATAGCAGTGTGGATAATACAACTACTTTATAGACTTTCAGCTTTATTTGCAGGCTTAATCCATTTCTATCCCATACAGTCTGCCAAAGGCCGCGCTGGCCTTGGAGATTCATGCATTCACTTCGTCATCAATTGTGGCAGTATGTGCTGCCAAGATAGGTGAATTTGTCCACAACACTTAGTCTATGACCGTTCACCTTGATATTCGGCACTGTGTGATTTTTCTTCTCCAAGATGATATTGAGCCCAAAGTTGGCACAGGCATATGAGAAAGCTGAAACATTGTGTTGCATGTCTGCCTCTGAGTTAGCAAATAGATCGCAATCATCAGCAAACAGCAGTTCCCTGACGGTGTCGCTGTTAGTTTTGGATTTGGCTTTCAGTCTTCTGAGATTGAATAACTTTCCATCCATGCGGTAGTTGTCTATTCCAATGTCGCTGTTCTCGAAGGCATTTGTTAGCCTAGCTGAAAACATGAGACTGAACAGTGTACGTGCCCCAATACTCGTCGAATGTCGTGTAGTATATAAACTGTGGGTCACTTAACCCAATACCCGTCGAATGTCGTGTAGTATATAAACTATGGGTCACTGACCCCAATATCCGTCGAATGTCGTGTAGTATATAAACTATGGGTCACTGACCCCAATATCCGTCGAATGTCGTGTAGTATATAAACTATGGGTCACTGACCCCAATACCGTCATTTGCCGTGTAGTATATAAACTATGGGTCACAGAACCCAATACCCGTCGAATGTCGTGTAGTATATAAACTATGGGCCACTAACCCCAATACTCGTCGAATGCAGTCTTGTATATAAACTATGGGTCACTGACCCCCATACCCGTCGACTGCCATGAGTCTATGAAAATATTCGTTGCACCGTAGGTCCGATAATCATAATGTGTGTAAGGGGGAGCTTCACTACTTTTACTTTACATTGAAACAACGCCATGGATTAGTTTCGTTACGTGATGAGAAGTGAGCCCTGGGAAGCTCAAAGGCGATTAGAACAGAGCAGCGGTAGAAATGGCAGCCACAGACCGAGAGACATGGTGCTGTATGGACTGGGGCAGCGGGACATAGAGAGACATGGTGCTGGGTGGACAGGGGCGGTGGCAGACCGAGAGACATGGTGCTGTATGGACTGAGGCAGCGGGACACAGAGAGACATGGTGCTGTATGGACTGGGGCAGCGGGACACAGAGAGACATGGTGCTGTATGGACTGGGGCAGCGGGACACAGAGAGACATAGTGATGTGTAGACTGGGGCCGCGGGACACAGAGACATGGGGCTGGATTGACTGGGGCAGCGGGACACAGAGAGACATGGTGCTGTATGGACTGGGGCAGCGGGACACAGAGAGACATGGTACTGTATGGACTGGGGCAGCGGGACACAGAGACATGGTGCTGTATGGACTGGGGCAGCGGGACACAGAGAGACATAGTGATGTGTAGACTGGGGCCGAGGGACACAGAGAGACATGGTGCTGGATGGACTGGGGCAGCGGGACACAGAGAGACATGGTGCTGAATGGACTGGGGCAGCGGGACACAGAGAGACATAGTGATGTGTAGGCTGGGGCCGAGGGACACAGAGAGACATGGTGCTGGATGGACTGGGGCCGCGGGACACAGAGAGACATGGTGCTGTATGGACTGGGGCAGCGGGACACAGAGAGACTGATGCTGGATGGACTGGGGCCGCGGGACACAGAGAGACATGGTGCTGGATGGACTGGGACAGAGGGACACAGAGAGACATGGTGCTGTATGGACTGGGGCCGCGGGACACAGAGAGACATGGTGCTGTATGGACTGGGGCAGCGGGACACAGAGAGACATGGTGATGTGTGGACTGGGACAGAGGGACACAGAGAGATATGGTGCTGTATGGACTGGGGCAGTGGGACACAGAGAGACATAGTGATGTGTAGACTGGGGCAGCGGGACACAGAGAGACATAGTGATGTGTAGACTGGGGCCGCGGGACACAGAGAGAAATGGTGATTTGTAGACTGGGGCCGCGGGACACAGAGAGACATAGTGATGTGTAGACTGGGGCCGCGGGACACAGAGAGACATGGTGCTGGATGGACTGGGGCAGCGGGACACAGAGACATGGTGCTGTATGGACTGGGGCCGCGGGACACAGAGAGACATAGTGATGTGTAGACTGGGGCCGCGGGACACAGAGACATGGTGCTGGATGGACTGGGGCCGCGGGACACAGAGAGACATGGTGCTGTATGGACTGGGGCAGCGGGACACAGAGAGACTGATGCTGGATGGACTGGGGCCGCGGGACACAGAGAGACATGGTGCTGGATGGACTGGGACAGAGGGACACAGAGAGACATGGTGCTGTATGGACTGGGGCCGCGGGACACAGAGAGACATGGTGCTGTATGGACTGGGGCAGCGGGACACAGAGAGACATGGTGATGTGTGGACTGGGACAGAGGGACACAGAGAGATATGGTGCTGTATGGACTGGGGCAGTGGGACACAGAGAGACATAGTGATGTGTAGACTGGGGCAGCGGGACACAGAGAGACATAGTGATGTGTAGACTGGGGCCGCGGGACAGAGAGAGACATGGTGCTGGATGGACTGGGGCCGCGGACAGAGAGAGACATGATGCTGGATGGACTGGGGCCGCGGGACACAGAGAGACATGGTGATGTGTGGACTGGGACAGAGGGACACAGAGAGATATGGTGCTGTATGGACTGGGGCAGCGGGACACAGAGAGACATAGTGATGTGTAGACTGGGGCAGCGGGACACAGAGAGACATAGTGATGTGTAGACTGGGGCCGCGGGATACAGAGAGACATGGTGATGTGTAGACTGGGGCCGCGGGACACAGAGAGACATAGTGATGTGTAGACTGGGGCCGAGGGACACAGAGAGACATGATGCTGGATGGACTGGGGCCGCGGGACACAGAGAGACATGGTGCTGGATGGACTGGGACAGAGGGACACAGAGAGACATGGTGATGTATGGACTGGGGCCGCGGGACACAGAGAGACATGGTGCTGTATGGACTGGGGCAACGGGACACAGAGAGACATGGTGATGTGTGGACTGGGACAGAGGGACACAGAGAGATATGGTGCTGTATGGACTGGGGCAGCGGGACACAGAGAAACATAGTGATGTGTAGACTGGGGCAGCGGGACACAGAGAGACATAGTGATGTGTAGACTGGGGCCGCGGGACACAGAGAGACATGGTGATGTGTAGACTGGGGCCGCGGGACACAGAGAGACATAGTGATGTGTAGACTGGGGCCGAGGGACACAGAGAGACATGGTGCTGGATGGACTGGGGCAGCGGGACACAGAGAGACATGGTGCTGTATGGACTGGGGCAGCGGGACACAGAGAGACATGATGCTGGATGGACTGGGGCCGCGGGACACAGAGAGACATGGTGCTGGATGGACTGGGACAGAGGGACACAGAGAGACATGGTGCTGTATGGACTGGGACAGTGGGACACAGAGAGACATGGTGCTGTATGGACTGGGACAGCGGGACACAGAGAGACATGGTGCTGTATGGACTGGGGCCGCGGGACACAGAGAGACATGGTGCTGTATGGACTGGGGCAGCGGGACACAGAGAGACATGGTGATGTGTGGACTGGGACAGAGGGACACAGAGAGATATGGTGCTGTATGGACTGGGGCAGTGGGACACAGAGAGACATAGTGATGTGTAGACTGGGGCAGCGGGACACAGAGAGACATAGTGATGTGTAGACTGGGGCCGCGGGACACAGAGAGAAATGGTGATTTGTAGACTGGGGCCGCGGGACACAGAGAGACATAGTGATGTGTAGACTGGGGCCGCGGGACACAGAGAGACATGGTGCTGGATGGACTGGGGCAGCGGGACACAGAGACATGGTGCTGTATGGACTGGGGCCGCGGGACACAGAGAGACATAGTGATGTGTAGACTGGGGCCGCGGGACACAGAGACATGGTGCTGGATGGACTGGGGCAGCGGGACACAGAGAGACATGGTGCTGTATGGACTGGGGCAGCGGGACACAGAGAGACATGATGCTGTATGGACTGGGGCCGCGGGACACAGAGAGACATGGTGCGGGGTGGACTGGGACAGAGGGACACAGAGAGACATGGTGCTGTATGGACTGGGGCCGCGGGACACAGAGACATGGTGCTGTATGGACTGGGGACGCGGGACACAGAGACATGGTGCTGTATGGACTGGGTCCGCGGGACACAGAGACATGGTGCTGGATGGACTGGGGCAGAGGGACACAGAGAGACATGGTGCTGTATGGACTGGGGCAGCGGGACACAGAGACATGGTGCTGTATGGACTGGGACAGCGGGACACAGAGAGACATGGTGCTGGATGGACTGGGGCAGCGGGACACAGAGAGACATAGTGATGTGTAGACTGGGGCCGCGGGACACAGAGAGACATGGTGCTGGATGGACTGGGGCCGCGGGACAGAGAGAGACATGATGCTGGATGGACTGGGGCCGCGGGACACAGAGAGACATGGTGCTGTATGGACTGGGGCAGCGGGACACAGAGAGACATGGTGATGTGTGGACTGGGACAGAGGGACACAGAGAGATATGGTGCTGTATGGACTATGGCAGCGGGACACAGAGAGACATAGTGATGTGTAGACTGGGGCAGCGGGACACAGAGAGACATAGTGATGTGTAGACTGGGGCCGCGGGACACAGAGAGACATGGTGATGTGTAGACTGGGGCCGCGGGACACAGAGAGACATAGTGATGTGTAGACTGGGGCCGAGGGACACAGAGAGACATGATGCTGGATGGACTGGGGCCGCGGGACACAGAGAGACATGGTGCTGGATGGACTGGGACAGAGGGACACAGAGAGACATGGTGATGTATGGACTGGGGCCGCGGGACACAGAGAGACATGGTGCTGTATGGACTGGGGCAGCGGGACACAGAGAGACATGGTGATGTGTGGACTGGGACAGAGGGACACAGAGAGATATGGTGCTGTATGGACTGGGGCAGCGGGACACAGAGAGACATAGTGATGTGTAGACTGGGGCAGCGGGACACAGAGAGACATAGTGATGTGTAGACTGGGGCCGCGGGACACAGAGAGACATGGTGATGTGTAGACTGGGGCCGCGGGACACAGAGAGACATAGTGATGTGTAGACTGGGGCCGCGGGACACAGAGAGACATGGTGCTGGATGGACTGGGGCAGCGGGACACAGAGAGACATGGTGCTGTATGGACTGGGGCAGCGGGACACAGAGAGACATGATGCTGGATGGACTGGGGCCGCGGGACACAGAGAGACATGGTGCTGGATGGACTGGGACAGAGGGACACAGAGAGACATGGTGCTGTATGGACTGGGACAGCGGGACACAGAGAGACATGGTTCTGTATGGACTGGGACAGCGGGACACAGAGAGACATGGTGCTGTATGGACTGGGGCCGCGGGACACAGAGAGACATGGTGCTGGATCGACTGGGACAGAGGGACACAGAGAGACATGGTGCTGTATGGACTGGGGCCGCGGGACACAGAGAGACATGGTGCTGGATGGACTGGGACAGAGGGACACAGAGAGACATGGTGCTGTATGGACTGGGACAGCGAGACACAGAGAGACATGGTGCTGTATGGACTGGGGCCGCGGGACACAGAGAGACATGGTGCTGGATGGACTGGGACAGAGGGACACAGAGAGACATGGTGCTGTATGGACTGGGACAGCGGGACACAGAGAGACATGGTTCTGTATGGACTGGGACAGCGGGACACAGAGAGACATGGTGCTGTATGGACTGGGGCCGCGGGACACAGAGAGACATAGTGATGTGTAGACTGGGGCCGCGCGACACAGAGACATGGTGCTGGATGGACTGGGGAAGCGGGACACAGAGAGACATGGTGCTGTATGGACTGGGGCAGCGGGACACAGAGAGACATGATGCTGGATGGACTGGGGCCGCGGGACACAGAGAGACATGGTGCTGGATGGACTGGGACAGAGGGACACAGAGAGACATGGTGCTGTATGGACTGGGGCCGCGGGACACAGAGACATGGTGCTTTATGGACTGGGGCCGCGGGACACAGAGACATGGTGCTGTATGGACTGGGGCCGCGGGACACAGAGACATGGTGCTGGATGGACTGGGGCAGCGGGACACAGAGAGACATGTTGCTGTATGGACTGGGGCAGCGGGACACAGAGAGACATGGTGCTGTATGGACTGGAGCAGCGGGACACAGAGACATGGTGCTGTATGGACTGGGGCCGCGGGACACAGAGAGACATAGTGATGTGTAGACTGGGGCAGCGGGACACAGAGAGACATGGTGCTGGATGGACTGGGGCCGCGGGACACAGAGAGACATAGTGATGTGTAGACTGTGGCCGCGGGACACAGAGAGACATGGTGCTGGATGGATTGGGGCCGCGGGACACAGAGAGACATGGTGCTGTATGGACTGGGGCAGCGGGACACAGAGAGACATGATGCTGGATGGACTGGGGCCGCGGGACACAGAGAGACATGGTGCTGGATGGACTGGGGCCGCGGGACACAGAGAGACATGGTGCTGTATGGACTGGGGCAGTGGGACACAGAGAGACATGGTGCTAGATGGACTGGGGCAGCGGGACTAAGAGAGACATGGTGCTGTATGGACTGGGGCCGCGGGACACTGAGAGACATGGTGCTGGATGGACTGGGACAGAGGGACACAGAGATACATGGTGCTGTATGGACTGGGGCCGCGGGACACAGAGAGACATGGTGCTGTATGGACTGGGGCAGCGGGACACAGAGAGACATGGTGATGTGTGGACTGGGACAGAGGGACACAGAGAGATATGGTGCTGTATGGACTGGGGCATCGGGACACAGAGAGACATAGTTATATGTAGACTGGGGCAGCGGGACACAGAGAGACATAGTGATGTGTAGACTGGGGCAGCGGGACACAGAGAGACATGGTGATGTGTGGACTGGGGCAGCGGGACACAGAGAGACATGGTGCTGTATGGACTGGGGCAGCGGGACACAGAGAGACATAGTGATGTGTAGACTGGGGCAGCGGGACACAGAGAGACATGGTGATGTGTAGACTGGGGCAGCGGGACACAGAGAGACATAGTGATGTGTAGACTGGGGCAGCGGGACACAGAGAGACATGGTGCTGTATGGACTGGGGCAGCGGGACACAGAGAGACATGGTGCTGTATGGACTGGGACAGAGGGACACAGAGAGACATAGTGATGTGTAGACTGGGGCAGCGGGACACAGAGAGACATGGTGATGTGTGGACTGGGACAGAGGGACACAGCGAGACATGGTGCTGGATGGACTGGGGCAGCGGGACACAGAGAGACATGGTGCTGTATGGACTGGGGCAGCGGGACACAGAGAGACATGGTACTGTATGGACTAGGGCAGCGGGACACAGAGAGATATGGTGCTGTTTGGACTGGGGCAGCGGGACACAGAGAGACATGGTGCTGTATGGACTGGGGCAGCGGGACACAGAAAGACATAGTGATGTGTAGACTGGGGCAGCGGGACACAGAGAGACATGGTGCTGTATGGACTGGGGCAGCGGGACACAGAGAGACATAGTGTGGTATGGACTGGGGCAGCGGGACACAGAGAGACATGGTGCTGCATGGACTGGGGCAGCGGGACACAGAGAGACATAGTGTGGTATGGACTGGGGCAGCGGGACACAGAGAGACATAGTGTGGTATGGACTGGGGCAGCGGGACACAGAGAGACATGGTGTGGTATGGACTGGGGCAGCGGGATACAGAGAGACATGGTGCTGTATGGACTGGGGCAGCGGGACACAGAGAGACATGGTGATGTATGGACTGGGGCCGCGGGACACAGAGAGACATGGTGCTGTATGGACTGGGGCAGTGGAACACAGAGAGACATGGTGCTGTATGGACTGGGGCAGCGGAACACAGAGAGACATGGTGCTATGTGGACTGGGGCAGCGAGACACAGAGAGACATGGTGCTGTATGGACTGTGGCAGCGGGACACAGAGAGACATGGTGCTGTATGGACTGGGGCCGCGTGACAGAGAGAAACATTGTGCTGTATGTAGTGGGAAAGCGGCAGACCGGGAGACATGGTGCTGGGTGGACTGGGGCGGTGGCGGGAAGAATTTCATCAATAGAATTAAACCATTGCACCAAGGCCCGAAATATGTGAAGATGTCTGAAAGTCGACGTCAGTTGGCTGGGCAGTTTATAATGATGATCATGACGAGATTCATGGTGGTGGTAAACCATATTATGGTTAAAGTGAGAACGTCAGTTTAACAACAGCAACGAACAGTTTTCTCTAGTTCCTGTTATATTCATGTGATTGTAAACTAGCACATATTTTATAACAATATGTCTATTGGAATCCTTAATGTTTGTCTTACAGGTGTCTGGGTGAAAGTTCTGCTAGCATTCTCCATGTACACAAATGGGAAGCGACTCTTGTCCACATCGCAAGCTCCAGGGTCAATCACGGTCATCCCTGGCCTTCGATTTCTAACCATGTCATGGGTCGTTATTGGACATGCACATATGTTGTTGATGTTCGGTCGTGCAAGTAGGTCACTTGTTAACATGCTCATACAATCATTATTTTATAAGCTAACATTCACCCGTTCCATCATGGCTTCTTTAATACAGCGGGGTTGGCACTAGAACCCGGTTGGAAATCTCATTTGGAAAACTACTGAGGCTACTAAGTCAGCACATATTAGTAGCAATGTCAGAGTTACCGAACTTTGCCCTTGGGGAAGAAGAGGAGGGGGGGGGGGGGGGGGGTGCTGGCGAATTTGATTTCCAGAATTATTTTTAGCGACCGACGACTCACTTCCAGTTGTTACCATGTCTCGTTAGATTTGATTTTTTCGAAACCAGCGTGGTACGACGTCAGGGGAAACTACTCTGATATTTGCAGTAGAGGTCTTTCTGCTAAACTCCAAGAGTTGAGGCTGAGAAACTGTTTTCTCTTGAATTTCTACTACTCCGAGTCTTTAACATTGACATCAACAAATCCCACATAATTTGGGGAAATATAATTGCATCATACTTCCAACAAATAGTAAATCAAGATACTAGAGTAACAAACTCATCTTAAACACTTATAGATCACATTTATGTAACTTGCTCGGACAACATCATAGAATGAACCGTGCCCAATTGTGCAGTGAGCGATCACTACCCAATATGCTGCGCATGGTCTAAAAAATGAATTAAAACTCCTAACATAAACACATAACTGTAAAATATAGAAGCTACAAAATTTTCAACCAAAACGCACTTTTACAGGACTTGCTCAGTTCACCTCTAAACAATGTTTATCAGCTTCCAGACCCGGATGATGCTCTGGAATCCTGGATGAAGATCTTTATTCATGTGCTTGATAGACATGTGCCAATCAAGGAAGTTCGAGTAAAACATCACATCAAACCACCTTGGATCACCCAGGAAATTCTTGAAATTATGAGAGACAGAGATAAGGCACATAAAAAGCGGGATCTCAGCACATACCGTACTTTTAGAAACAAAGTTCAATATACCATACGAAAAGAAAAGAAAATTACTTTAAGAACTTAGTAATGGATAAAACAAATAGTAAAGATATATGGAAAGCAATTAACACCTTGATAAACAAGCATAACTACTCAAATTCATTACCATCAAATCCTATTTCATGCGACCAATTCAGTAACTTTTTTCAAAATGACATAGACCAGTTGAAGGCTACAATACCAAATTCTCCTTGTAACTTATCTTTATTGTCATCGTTTTGCGAGACCAATTGCCCCCGAGATATCATTTCTGACATACCGCTAATGACAGTCACTGAAGTATTCACTTACCTCAGCAACCTAAAAAACACAACCTCATCTGGGTTAGATAGAATTAGCAGTCGGATTCTCCGCTGTGCTGCGCCAGTGATCTGTGTATCACTAACCTATGTATATAATCAGTGTCTCACCAAAGGTCACTTTCCATCAGCTCTCAAAATCGCTAAAGTGTATCCTCTCCTTAAATCTGGTTCATTGGACAATGGTCTCCCGAACAATTATAGACCCATTTATGTACTATCATCACTATCTAAACCACTAGAAAAACACATCCATAAGGTAACATTACAGTATTTAGATCGCAACAAGCTTATAGTTGACAGTCAATCAGCATTTCGACCAAAATATTCTTGCCATACGGCCCTAACAAACATGAAAGAAAATTGGCACCTGAATATAAATAACAACAATCTATGTGTAGCTGTCTTTATCGATTTCAGAAAAGCATTTGGTATGATAGACCATGCTATTTTAATTAAAATAAACTAGATAGTTAGTTAGTCGACAGATCATCCTCATTGCACATCGAACCATTCAGTCCATAAGTGCTCGGATCCCATCCTCAGCAAATTCCGCAGCGTGTAGCGGCTAACGACGCCAGTTCTGTGTTGGTTTATCAATCTTCTTTGGCTTCCTGCGTAGTGTTCTTGTTTGGCCACCCCTCTTTTAATTTGCTGTTCTCGCAGTCTGGCCATGGTTGTAGATTCACAGTCATCACTTGGTTCGCGCAAAAGTCTTACTTCTCGTAGAGCATTCAGAATGTCAGCCTGGTCCATGGTGCGTCCGCCCTTCACCGTAGCCTCACCTGCGAGCTTGGAAGCCCACTCATTTCCTGGTACTCCCGCATGCCCTGGCACGAAGATGACCATCCACGACCGTCCTCTTTTTAACCTGCTGCCCTTCACCTTCATAATTTCACTATGCAGTAGATGTTGTGTGTTTGCTTTAACTCTGAAGTAGGCGCGTGCTCTACAAACTTGTATTATGTCTTCAACGGTTGGAAAATCAAGAAGGTAGCGCATCGCCCTGTCTGTATCCTTTCCATCCTTTCTATCTGCTTACTGATGAGAGTCAGGATTGCCATTGCATACTCAAAAACAGACATGACCAGCCCCTCGTACAGAAGACATAGATGGCGCTGCTCACAGTTTGCTGCCGCCATCACCCGCATCGCTGCCAAACCCCGCTTGGCCTTTGTTATCACCTGGTCTATGTGCACATTATAAGCAAGGCTTCGATCAAACCGTATCCCCAGGTAATTCATTGCCTGCGTTCTTTCCACCGTCTCTGAACACAGCTTTACAGTTGGTGTTGGAGTGTTGACAATATGATTATTCAACGAGAACCAAGTCACTCTTGAGGACGCGTACAACAGAGTACCATTGGATTTTTTAATGTTTCAGCTTCTTGAACTAAAAGTAAGTCTATACCTCCTTAGTTGGATCGCTGCAGCCCTCTTCCAACGAAAAGTAGTTTTTAGATGTGGCAATTGGACTTCAGAACCAACAACAATACATCCTGGCCTACCACAGGGATCACCATTATCTCCGGTACTGTTCAACGCCTACACAGTGAGAATCACCAGTGAGCAGATCACATCAGTGATCCGGAAACCAGAAATTAAAAAAACTAGAGACAATGAAAATTTGCCCTAATGTTGTGACGCTAATAACATCTTTTCTGTCAAACAGAAATCAAGTAATATCATACAATAAATCTCTGTCCCAAACCACTATCTTCAATACAGGAGTACCGCAAGGCTCTATTTTTGGCCCTCTATTATTCGCCATTTATATTAGTGATCTACCTTTGCATCTTTCGTCGTCCTGCAATCTTTTTGCAGACGACTGTACAGTGTATACAAACGCTGAAAGCAGTAATTTGCTGGAGTCGTCTTTGCAACAAGAATTAAATAATGTAGTTAGGTGGAGCTATGCGAACCGTATGCAAATTAACATCACTAAAACAAAATCTATGTTATTAACAACCAGACAAAGACTTCAGACTCTAAATTCACACAGATCACTTCAACTTCACATCGATAACATGCCAGTAGAAAGTGTAATTGAGCACAAAACATTAGGCCTCATCATTGATAGAAACCTAACCTTTAATTACCACGTTCAAGCGCTCACTAAACAAACAGCGAAAAAAGTCTACCAACTCGCCAAAATTAAAACATTTCCTTGAAGAGGACACAAGGAAAATATTCTATACGTCTCACATACAGACACATTTTGACTACTGCTCTACAATCTGGGATGGTTGTTCCAATTCAAGCACCAAGCGACTTTACTCACTCCAGAAACGGGCCATGAGTTTAATTTATAGCAAACATTTAACTGACAATCCTAGCCTGTATAAACGCCTTCAGTTACTACCACTCCACAAACGTCTGCTTTTCAATAAGGCCAAACTAATTTACAAAATCCTACATCGGAATGCCCCAAATTACCTTTGGCCATTGTTTGAATATAATGCTAGACACAGTAAACGATTAAATATACTACACATTCCGAAGCCTAGGATAGACTTATACAAAACAAGCTTAACGTACTCTGCAGCTCAGCTGTGGAACAATCTTCCACGTGAAATAAAAGTGATCACCAATCCCTATACATATAATCGCAAATTATTTGAACACTATCTCAGTACGGATTAACTTCCCCCTTAATAATAGAAGTAATAATAATAATAAAACCCTAGTATAACAGCCAGTCCCCTTTTGGTAGGCCAGTATACTCCACATAGCTAATAACAAGTGCCACGCCAGTTATTACCATTACTGAGTCGTGTAGTATTGATTTTTCATTTTCCACATGCCTTTATAATGCGTATCTGTTATATTGATGCTGTTTTCAGTTAGCCTTGATTGATATGTGATTGGTATAATGTATGAAAGAGAGTGATAAAAGGGCAGAATGTTAGACGGGCCTGCGTGCCCAATTCTTAACCCTTTCAAAATAAAGTTTTGCTGTTGTAGTTGTTGTTGTTGTTGTTGTTGTTGTTGTTGTTGTTGTTGTTGTCTCGACCATGTCACAAGGCCAAGCCATCCAGGTATTTGCTTCTCGGTCTTCCCCTTGATCTGTTCCCTTCGATCTTATCAGTTGTCACCAAGTTCTCCAATTCATTTCTTCTCATAACATGCCCAAAAAATTTTGACTGTCTACGTCTAATGTCTCTAATCAGTTTACGATCTTCATTTGTTTCTTAAAGGACTTGTTCATTGGTCTTTCTGGCTATCCATGGTATTCTTTGCCTTTTCCTAAGAAATCACATTTCTACCGCCATCAGATGTTTTTCAGCTTGACTGCTCATTGTCCAAGCTTCACATCCATATAAAAGTACAGGTTCTATGTAGCACCTCAACACTCTTTTTCTCGTTTCAATTAACATCTTTTTATTGGTCGGTATGTTTTTCATCTTGCTAAATGCTACTTTTGCCATGGAGATTCTTGTTCTAATCTCTTCAAGGCATCTCCCATCAGCTGTTATTACTGTTCCGAGATAATTGTACCTATTCACTTGTTGAAGAATATTCCCATTTACTTGAATATTACATTGTGGTACTTCGTTCTTCCTAGTAACGACCATAATCTGTGTCTTTTTACAATTTAATTCTAACCTTATATGTTCACTGTGTGTGACAACCGCATCTACTAAATGGTGTAGGTCGTGTTCATTGTCTGCAATCAAGACTGTATCATCCGCATAACTAATGTTATTGATGCATCGTCCCCCAATGTTGATTCCTTCCATATCTTCAATATTTCTGAAAATACTTTCACTGTACAGGGAAAACAGATATGGAGACATTACGCATCCCTGTCTCACACCTCTCTTAATAGGCTGATATTGGCCCACTTCATTATCAACTCTTATGGCAGCTTGTTGTTTCCAATATATGTTTTTTACAAGTCTAAGGTCTTTTCCGTCAATTTGTAGATCTTCAAACATCCTTATAATGTCGACATGTCTCACTTTATCGAAAGCCTTTGTGTAATCAATAAAGCAAAGGTGTAGATCTTTGTTTACTTCTATAGAACGTTCGATTACGGTTCTCAGTATATCACAGCATTTACTGAACCCTTGCCTTCTTCAAACCCACATTGTTCCTCTCCTATTTCAGGTTGTATTTTCCTTCTAACTCTTTGCATGATAATTCTTAGCAAAATCTTCGTGATGTGACTCATTATACTAATTGTTCGATGTTGATCACATTCCAAGGCTCCTGATTTCTTTGGGATTGCAATAAATACAGAATTTCATAATTCATGAGGTATATTTCCAGTATCATATATTGTAGTAAGCAGACTGGTAACTTTATCTATTCCACATTTTTCTAAAACTTTAATAATTTCTGTTGTGACGCTGTCAGAACCGGAGGTCTTGCCAGATTTCATATGGTTAAGAGCATTCTGAACCTCCATCTTCAAAATTGCAGGTCGTTCATTATTATTTTGAACATCATACTGTTCGTCTCTGTTATCGTTATAAATGTTTTTCACGTAATCTGACCATACATGTAAGATTTGATCTTTTTCTATTGTGACTCTTCCATCTTTTGTCTTTAAGCAGCCTGATGATGTACGTGTTCTTTGATTAGTAAGCTCCTGAATTCTTTTGTGCATTAGCTTCGCATTTTTACTGTTGTGTTGTTTTTCAATTTCTCTGCAATTTTTCTCAAGTCATGTTTCTTTTGCCTCCAACATAAGGTTCTGACTTTTCTGTGAATTTCTTCATATTTGGCAGGATTATTTTTGTTCTGTCTTCTTGTTTCAATTAGTTGTAAAATTTCTTCAGTCATCCATGTCTTACGGCCCAATTTCTTTAACTTTGGAATAGTTTTTTTTCTGCTGCACAACTGATTTAATTCTTCAGCATCTCCCATTGATCATCTACATCTTGAAATAGGATCTCTAGATCAGACAACGAACCAAATTTGTTCTTTACTTCTATGTTAAAATTATCTTGTATTTCTTTGTCCATTTTCAATTTGCACAAGTCATATTTAGGGTTTCCTGCTGTATATTTGACTTTCTTCAACTTTACCCTTAATGTGCCTGTAATTAATATGTGATCACTGTAACAGTTTGCATTTGGAACTGTTTTTACGACTGTTAACGCATTTCGAAACCTTCTGCTAATCAGGATGTAATCTACCTGGTTTTTAATCCTGCTGTCTGGATTCCTCCATGTCCATAATCTTCTAGGATGCTGTTTAAACCAGGTGTTTCCTACAACCATTTCTTGTTCTTTTGCCTATTCAGCAAGTGTCACGAAAACCACTGAAATTAGTGATCAGATGATACAAATAACAGAGTCAGGCTGATTCACGGCTGCAAGTTGTTTTTTTTTTTTTTTTTTTGCTGGCGGCGGTGAGATCAAAACGGTACAGCCGTCCTTGAGAATTCCCTGAGAGACGGAGAATCTGACAAGGTCATTTTGCAGAATAGCAGGATAAAAGAGAGACGGGTGCTGTAGTTGAGATAAGAGAGACAATAATTCCTGTGATGTAAGGGAAATGGATAGTCTGCCCTTGAGACCAACTTGGGGTCGACATCAAAGGACATCACTGGAACAAGCTAAGACTGTTTGAAAGAAACCTAACTTGTTGCAGGGATTGTAAACAAGAGAGTTGGCTTAGACGGACGGTTTTCGCTAGCTCTGTCTGAATTTGGAAAAACATCTACCGTGTTGGGATTAATTAAATTTAATATACACGTGCCTGTCATGGCAAAATGTAGATGTGATTCAGGAGTAAAGGAGTGTTACATAAGGTACTTCATAGATTGTATTTAGGTATAATTAATGTATGATAAACTGGTGATAGTTAGAGTTTAGGACTTCAACGTAGTGTGTTGCGTTGTGGTTAGGCAATAAAAGAGTGTCGGCGACTGTAGGCAGCTGCATTGTAAAAACTAGCTAGGGTGATATGGTAATTGGCTCTGCTAGTTGAGAATAGTGTAGTGGTGTGATATTTGGAGAGATTGAGGATGGGTTGGGAGATAGGGGAAATGTCCAATGGTGGGATCTTCCAGTGGGGTGCCTGCTGGGGTTCTGCACTCTGTCTATTGGTTTTTCCTTGTTTTGTCCTAATTCGGATCAAGGTGATGAGCTCCTCTGCTCCATGACAGAGTTTAGTTCGCTGATAAATATCTGAGCGAGGCCGTAGGCTTACACTCAGCTAGTAAGGTCAGTGACTAGTGCTCTCGCCATGTGTGTTATTTCTTTAACAGGTTCCACGCCAGTTACGAGGAAGCTCTACACTGGTTTTGATGAAGTTCTACTCCGTGTAGGAAGAGCATGAGATGAACACTCAATGTTTTAATAAGATGGGATAACTTCAGAGAAGAAAGTTCATACAATAGTGTTTATGCTGGGCCCATGATCAGGAGGGTCCACCAGAACATGGCTCAGTTGAGCAAAACCATATAAACGATTCCTGTGTGATATAGTTCACCTAGGATGGGTGATGTTCGTTTACACCACATATCAAATGAACATTAGGGATTAAAAAGGAACACTAAACGTCGCATTCACATGGAGTTGTAGATTCCAGTGGAATATTACAAGGGACATTGTGTTTGTGATAATCTAGACAATAGATAGAATCAAGTGTGTTACAATAACAGTGATACCTATTTTCACAGTACAAGGATTGGTGCATTTAAGAACTATAGGGACCTATAGTATGCAGTGTGTAACCGATCCATGATCAGTGTTAAACTATGGACTGTATCTATTTCGGATGATCATGTATATGGATTACCCAGTAGCTGCCAGAGAAAGTCAGCGTCTGGCAGGAGAGACACATCGCTCGGTGAGGTCTTTATATGCTGAGCTAACGTGCTGTGGTGTAACCTTGCTAGGATGATCTGACTTGGCTCCTAATCTACTGGTCTAATTCTACACACATTATAGTATACGACACACATTCTTCGCATACACTTCTCACATACATTACACTTTTCTTTTAATAAATTAATTGTTATTAATTTTTAGAAGCTAGAGTTGTTGAGTATGTTGTTTTGGGGAAGAATGAGAAGGGGCATGATCCAGTGATGATGGAGAGAGAGAAAGAGGTGTCCACAAACTGAGGGAGTGTGGTGGACGGAATCTAGTGGATTCTCCAGGATAATGATAGGGGGTTAAAAATATAATGTGGGTGTTGATTCCCCTCACTCCAGGGACGACACTAAAGGTAATCCACGACAGCAAGTCAATTTCATAATTTAACTCAATGATTTCCTTCGTGATAGGTAATATATTCCAGGGCAACGCTTACGTAATTCGGAACAGGATGTTTGATGTCTTTATCAACAACTATCTAGGAGTGGATGCTTTTTTTGCCATAAGGTATTTTATATCATTTTTGCTATAAGTTAGTTTTTGTCATCTTTGCTATACTGTAGGTTATGTCCTCTTTGCTGTACTGTAATGTATTCTATACCTCTTTTCCATACTGAAGTCTATTTCCTCTTTGCAGCACTGTAGTCAGTCTTCTGTGCTGTGCTATAGTCTCCATCTGTTTTGCTATAATGTAGTCTCTGTCCTCATTGCTATACTGTAGTCAGTCCTCTTTGCTGTACTATAGATACTATACATACTCTATTGCTGTACTGTCTGTCTGTCTGTCTGTCTGTCTGTTTATCCATTCATCTATTCTTCTGTCGATCCATTTGTGCATCTATCCATTTAACCTTTCATTCACTTATCCACCAACCCACCAATAAATCTATCCATCTGTCCATCCATAAGTCGTTCGTTCTTTCGTTCGTTCCGTCATTATGTGAATGGATGGTTGGGTGGATGTATTGACTAATGCACTCGTTCATGGATTATTCATGAATATATTGATATATGGATTCATGTATGTTTAGACGGATATATCTGCGTGTTTCTGAGTATGAGAATATGAACCGTGTTCTGTTGCCAACCCAGTTGTCTGTCTCACACATCGTGGAATGTGATGCATTAATTAAGCCATTTATCGTTTACCCGCCCTCTTGTATATCTGAGCCATTTTGCTTTCCGTGAAACTGCAAATCGTGATACGTGGTCAAATCATGTTACTGTTTGTTTATTTGTTTATATTACAGTGGCTTTCTGGTGTCCTATCTCAGCATGAAGAAAGTCCTCCAGAACGGGTGGAAATTTGATTGGGGACATTATTTCTTGCATCGGTATTGGAGGTGAGTGTTGGCGTGGTTTCTGTTATGAATGATGTCAATCACCAATCGTCTGATGTGATTAATAAGATATGTAAAATACAAAGTTGATGCAGAAGATGGAGCGAGGTCAAGAGTTGGTCACCTCAGTGGTAGACAACTTTAGGTTGACCATCTCTAAGAGAGAGAGAGAGAGAGAGAGAGAGAGAGAGAGAGAGAGAGAGAGAGAGAGAGAGAGAGAGAGAGGTGGAGGGAGAGAGGGAGCTTTATATTCGAACAATATCAGCGACTATGTGCATTAAAGAGTGCAGCCAAAGTGAAATCAATGTATTCACTGCATACGATATATAACCCTGCAGTATGCATCAGGCAATGTTTCCCCACCTTCGCTCGCTTAGAACTCGAGCATAGTCTATACACGTGCCACTACTGAAGGGTGCACTGGACTGATGTTTGCATGTGGATTAGCTTTCCCTTTTACTAGTGTCCCTCGCCATCTGGCGAACCCACTCCGTCTTTTGAGGTACTTGTAATTTACGTCCCCAAGTCAAGAGCAAGAAGTCAACATTTTAATCAAACTGACCGGTGTATTGAGACAAACCGATGCCTTGTCATCAGCACACCTTGCCATGCTCACCCCTGCCAGGCAATACATTGTGCAACCTTTATTTCAGTCTCGTGTTTAATATTGACAGCTGCAAGAAAATGCAGTGAAAAGAATCAATCACAGTTTATTGACTTCATCAATCTCTTAAAGGCATGTGGTTTCGTCAGTCATGAGTGTATGCTCAAGGTACTATAGAAGATCGGCTGCCCGCCAATTCTTCTTTCCATTGTGGAATCGTTCCATATAGGCATTATGGCATAATCAAGTTTTATGGTGCAACTGTAGATAAATTTGAAATCAAGAACGGAGTTAAGCAAGGTTGTGTACTTGCTCCCACCCTCTGTGCAATATACTTTTCACTTCTATTGAAATATGCCTTTCATGATTAAAATGTTTTGCGTATCCTTTTACAGGACTTAGCTGTCAACAGCAGCATCTTTCAGCTGTCTGTTGATCTCTTGGCAAGATTACGCTCAGTAGTTTGCCATTGCTTTCTGAGCGGCCGGCTCAGTATCCCGCAAGTCACGAGCGGGGGTCGAACCGCCTCAGCTCTCGCTCCGCTGCGAGACTCTGCGTGATAAACGGGATTACAGAGAGAAAGTGTTGTAACCCCACAGCCAGAGAGACCGGCCTTTCGTGATTACTCACATAATAAGAGAAGAAATACAAACTAGAATCAATTCTGGAAATAAGATATACTATGCACAACAACATCTACTAAAATCAAAGGCGCTATCTCGTAACACAAAGATCATAATATACAAAACACTGATCAGACCAGTTGTAATGTATGGCTCTGAAACCTGGAGTACAACGAAAGGAGACGAAGCCTTGCTACAAACCTTTGAGAACAAAGTTTTAAGACGCATCTTTGGACCCATTAGGGATACACAAAGTGGAGAGTGGAAAAGAAGCAGTAACAAAGACATTTATGATCTGTTTAAGTCCCCGCTAATCACTGGTATCATGAAGGCTATTAGACTGCAATGGCTGGGGCGTATAGAAAGAATGGTAGATAATAGGGAAACAAAACTCGCTTACACTCAGGAAATAAATGACCGTAGATCCAGAGGTAGACCAAGAAGACGGTGGAGAGATCATATATATATACAGACCTACAAGCACTTGGAATCAACGATTGGCAAGAGAGGGTCAATCAGAGAGACGAATGGAGATGGATTGTATCTACAGCAAAGAACCTCAATGGATCGGGAATGCTGAAGAAGAAGAAGAAGAAGAAGAAGAAGAAGAAGAAGAAGAAGAAAAGAAGAAGAAAAGAAGAAGAAGAAGAAGAAGAAGAAGAAGAAGAAGAAGAAGAAGAAGAAGAAGAAGAAGAAGAAGAAGAAGAAGAAGAAGAAGAAGAAGAAGAAGAAGAAGAAGAAGAAGAAGAAGAAGAAGAGAAGAAGAAGAAGAAGAAGAAGAAGAAGAAGAAGAAAGAGAAGAAGAAGAAGAAGAGAAGAAGAAGAGAAGAAGAGAAAAGAAGAAGAAGAAGAAGAAGAAGAAGAAGAAGAAGAAAGAAGAAGACAGACGAAGAAGAGGAAGAAGAAGAGGAAGAAGAGAAGAAGAAGAAGAAGAAGAAGAAGAAGAAGAAAAGAAGAAGAAGAAGAAGAAGAAGAAGAAGAAGAAGAAGAAGAGAGAAGTAGAAGAAGAAGAAGAAGAAGAAGAAGAAGAAGAAGAAGAAGAGAAGAAGACGAAGAAGAAGAAGAAGAAGAAGAAGAAGAAGAAGAAGAAGAAGAAGAAGAAGAAGAAGAAGAAGAAGAAGAAGGAAGAAGAAGAAGAAGAAGAAGAAGAAGAAGAAGAAGAAGAAGAAGAAGAAGAAAAGAAGAAGAAGAAGAAGAGAACGAAGAAGAAGAAGAAGAAGAAGAAGAAGAAGAAGAAGAAGAAGAAGAAGAAAGAAGAAAAGAAGAAGAGAAGAAGAAAGAAGAAGAAGAAGAAGAAGAAGAAGAAGAAGCAGAAGAAGAAGAAGACGAGAAGAAGAAGAGAAGACGAAGAAGAAGAAGAGAAGAAGAAAAGAAGAAGAAAAGAAGAAGAAGAAGAAGAAGAAGAAGAAGAAGAAGAAGAAAGAAGAAGAAGGAAAGAAGAAGAAGAAGAAGAAGAAGAAGAAGAAGAAGAAGAAGAGAAGAGAGAAGAAGAAGAAGAAGAGAAGGAAGAAGAAGAAGAAGAAGAGAAGAAGAAGAAGAAGAAGAAGAAGAAGAAGAAGAAGAAGAAGAGAAAGAAGAAGAAGAAGAAGGAAGAAGAAGAAGAAGAAGCAGAAGAAGAAGAAGAAGAAAGAGAAGAAGAGAAGAAGAAGAAGAAGAAGAAGAAGAAGAAGAAAGAAGAAGAAGAAGAAGAAGAAGAAGAGAAGAAGAAGAAGAAGAAGAAGAAGAAGAAGAAGAAGAAGAAGAAGAAGAAGAAGAAGAAGAAGAAGAAGAAGAAGAAGAAGAAGAAGAAGAAGAAGAAGAAGAAGAAGAAGAAGAAGAAGAAGGAAGAAGAAGAAGAAGAAGAAGAAGAAGAAAGAAGAAGAAGAAGAAGAAGAAGAAGAAGTGATAACGATTATGATACAAGGTGCAAATGGCGTACTATAAATCTTGATTGACAATGTAGAGCTGAAGATAGTTGATCATTTCACATATCTAGGCTCATCTAGGTAAAAAATGCATTATCCCTAGATCAGTAAATCAACATCCTAATTTTTAAGGCAGCATCAACAATGAACAGTTTAACAAAGAACAAAGAGAGTCTGGGAGAACAGCAAGCTTACTGCTAAAACAAAAATCCATTTCTATCAAGCCGGTGTCTTTAGTACTCTTCTTTATGGTAGTCTAGCCTGTTAGACATACTCACACCAAGAGAAACGTTTAACAGCTTTCATATGCGATGTCTACGAAGCATACTTGGCATTAAGTGGAAAGACAAAATCAGAAATACTGAAGTATTGGAAAGATCAGGTTGTGTGGCAGTTTGTTCCATAGTCAGTCTTCGTAGACTTAGATGGATAGGACATCTTAGGAGGATGGACGACGGTGGGTTACCAAAGTCCATCTTTCTTGGTGAATTGCAGATGGGTATAAGTCCTCGGGGTCGGCCTCTACTACGGTACAAAGATGTGTGTAAGCGGATCTTGATTGAAAGAGGCATGGATATTGCACCTTAGGAGCAGGTCACAGAATCACATTGAGTGGATGGCTAAGATGAGAAATGGAGTAAAGACCAAGGAGAACATGGTTACAGATAGGTCACATAACAAGCTCGTGAGACGTCAGATGGTGCGGTATAATGGAAATGACCAAGTGTTCACATGCACTTATTGTGGACGAACAGTTACCGCACGAATTGGTCTGATCAATCACATTCGCTACGACCATGGCTTGTAGTTATGCCATTGTTGAAGCGTGATGTAACAAACTATCGTCTGTCAAGACGGCCGTGTGTTAGCATGCGTTTATTTATAACACAAAACATTAAGTAACCGAATAATCTGGTGTCTGTAACAGATTAACACCGACCTACATGGTGGCCTTCATCTCGGTCCAAGGCCTGCAGAGATTCTTTGTGTACGGCGCCACGGCGCCCACAGTGCAACCTTATGATAAACCAGCCTGTGAGAGAAACTGGTGGTTGCTACCTCTGTACCTCAACAACATGTACAGAGTAGATATGGATGAACTGGTTGGTATCTGTTCCGATGTTTATGTTCACGTGGTGGTGGTGGTGGTGGTGGTAGTAGTAGTAGTAGTAGTAGTAGTAGTAGTAGTAGTAGTAGTAGTAGTAGTAGTAGTAGTAGTAGTAGTAGTAGTAGTAGTAGTAGTAGTAGTAGTAGTGGTAGTAGTAGAAGCAGCAGTATTAGTAGTAGTAACAGTAGTAGCAGTAGCAGCAACAGCAGCAGCAGACGTGGTAGTAGTTGCAGTAGTGGTAGCAGTAATTGCAGTAGCAGTAGTAGTAGTAGTTTTTGTTGTAGCGGCAGTAGTAGTAGTTGGAACAATAGTGGTAGTAGTAGTAGTAGCAGCAGCAGCACATGGATTCCTGAAGATAGATTCACATTATAAGTAATTAGATTTAGTGTACGGTACTAATAACTCTCATTTCCACACATACTGTTATATGTTCAGTGTCTCGATGGGCTAATTGTCGCTCCGTTCTACCTATCTAAGTTGCTTTGCACTCACACTGGAATGTATAAGTAGTTAGATTTAGTGTACTGTACTAATAGCTCCCTCACAGATAAAGTGGGTATCGTATGCAGTCGACGTGTCATAAAACCCAAAGCTCGGCCATATCTCAACATATGCTAATTTGTTAACAGAGAAAAGACGTTTAGTGAATTGTATTAGATGAATTGTAAGCGATTGCTCGAATATACCGAGTCAAGCAGGAGTCACATATAGCTTTTTTCCCCATTATGTACGGTCGGACACAAAACCAGATTGCAACTGGTACCATTAGTGCTGTAACTCTTCCCTGGTCATTGAAGACGAGGACTCAGTGATATCTGTTCTTGGCTCAACTCAACTCGTAATGAAAGCAGAGAACCACAAGAATAGCATGACACAATACATGGCTTGATTACAACTGCCTGTCAAATCGATATTGTTCAATATGATTATCCAGTAAAAATATATAGGCGAGAAGAGGACAGTATATGTCGGACATCGGGTACTGTAATCTTGTGGCTGTTTCGTCGCCCACAGCGTGGCAAAGACTAGAACACTCATAGCATAAATGGCGATTATGTCGTGTGCAATAATCTGTCATTGTTATCTGGACATGGCTTATAGAAACAAATGAAAATCACAGCATCCAGACCACAGGAAATTCGTACATACGAGGATAAGTTAATAAGTAAGTCACAAATGGTTGCAGAAAAATAACTAACTATGAAAACAACTTGAAACCAGTTTATTTTTATACATACTTTACCCCTTTATTTCTCAACATAATTTACACAGTGGGCAGACTCATGGAGGTGTCGAGAACATCAAGTTGGCGGCTGTTTGTGTTAAATATATGAATGTTAACGTCTGGAGGTGTATGGGGTAAAAACTACTAATGTTAACGTCTGGAGGTTATGGCCAGGAGGATAAGCTGATCCTCTCTCCTGTAAAATTGCCTGTCAAAACTCAGACATGTCCCAACTTGAGATCATTTAGCAGCAGATCACAAGAGTTTTTCTTTAGCTTTTCCTTTTCTCTTTCTTCTCTTCCTGTGATGCCTTTCAGTGAGAGATTTGAAATAGTTCCCATCACAAAGCATTATTGCCGACTGTTTAAAAGGTAGTGTTCGTTGCCTCTGTTGTTCCACTAATCCACGTTTTGTTTGTTATGTGTCCGTTGTATCTAAATGCCAATGTTTCTGTGGCTGGTTGTTCAGGGTAATCTTGTAATATGACCAAACCATCTGACTCGATGTTTGTCGATAAAATCTATTGCCGGGATTTTGCCCACTTGCTCTCCGGCGTTATCATAAATCATCCTCACAGTAGTTATTTGTCTGGGCAGAGTCCTCGTCACTTGGTTTTGAAATAAGGTATTCGGCAACTTTATTGGTAACATTGTCGCCGAAGTGCAGTAAGAACACAAGAAGGTATATCAGATATGTTCACAGTCAATACAGGAGTGAGCCAGGGGTGTGTGATCTCTACCCTGCTATTTAATATCTACATGGACAGAATTTCCAAAGAAGCAAGTCTCGACCGAACAGATTCAGAAAATTTAGAACTCTTTACTCTAGATGAAACAACTGATCCACAGGAAATAAATGAACTTCTATTTGCATACGATCAGTGCCTGTTTTATAGCGACGAGGGAAGACTGCAAAATCATATTAATAATCTGAGTTCAACATGCAGGAGATACAATATGAGCATAAATACAGCCAAAACCGAAGTAATGCGAGTTGGCAGATCGCCAGGCCCACTAAGTATACAGATAAATAACTCTGAAACAAGTTAAAGAATTCAAATATCTTGGAAGTATGATCACAGAAGATGGCAGGTAGATTAGACAGAGAAATCGAAATCAGATGTCAAAAAGCTAGTGCACTTACATATCAACTATCACCCTTACTGAAACATCCAAATATACCCATGTCCGCAAACCGACAGATAATAACCAGTATATTCACACCAACCCTATGCTACCAATAGAAAGCCTTTACTTGATCCAAATAACACCTTCGCAAAATGAACACCTACGAAATGAGATGCCTGAGGAGAGCTGCCAACTTAACAATCCGAGACCGAGTAAGAAATTCTATTATCAGACAGACAGTGGGATCAACACCTTGTGCCACATTTATTGACAGACAGAAGGTCAAGTCGTTTGGCCATGTCGTTAGAATGCAACATCAGCAACTACCAGCACTGGCCTTACATCAAAGATCATCTGCGACGAGACCACGAGGACGTCCAAGAAGAAAATGGATTGACGACATCAAAGACATTGTACACCCACACGGAATGACACTATCCAGTGCCGCCCACCGGGCGCTGGAACGCAAATTATTCCTCCCCACGACGCTTGACGGCAGAAGTGGAAGATGATGATGATGATGATGATGATGATGATGATGATGATGATGATGATGATGATGATGATGATGATGATGATGATGATGATGATGATGATGATGATGATGATGATGATTGTCGCCATACCACATATTCAACAGGTTAAACACACCAAAATTTACTTTACTTTGATAGTGTTTTCTTCTAATTATTAGTTAAATCAAATGTTCAACTATGTTTTCTGTTGTTTAATTATTAACTGAATTTTCGACCAGTGCTTTAGCCACTCCTGGAGTTTGGCTGCGGACTTTCAATTTCATCTCATTAGCCCATTGATGCTGGTACCTTTTTACTTGTGAGTATTCTGGTTGTTTTAATGGTGAGGAAATGTCCGCATGAAGACTTGGTTGTTTTAATGGTGAGGAAATGTCCGCATGAAGACTGCTTCATTGGCAATGTCAAAATCTTGATTACATCTTAAATCTTTGACAATTCAAACGTGTGAAATTTAGACTAATCGTTAAGTGTGACTTGTGTGGTTAGGTGGGAGACAAAAACGTGCTTTAGAAGGCAGCAGGGTTGACTTTATTTCACCTGGTTTTATCCTACATAACTCACTGAAGTAGTTGAAATTATGAGAGACCGGGACAGGGCACATAAAAATAGAGATTTAACCACGTACAGTGGGCTGAGAAACAAAGATCAATAAGTTATTCGAAAAGAAAAGAAAAACTATTTTAAGAACTTAATAATAGATAAAACCAACACTAAAGATATATGGAAAGCAATTAATACCTTGACAAACAAACACAAGTCATCGCAACCATTACCATCAAATCAGGTTACATGTGATCAATTCAGTAGATTATTTCAATACGACTTAAACCAATTGAAGGCTGCAATGCCAGATGCGCCACATGACATATCTTTAGTATCATCATTGAATTGAGTTGAATTGATTAAGAACCGACATCACTGCACTCAGGACATTCCCATAGTTCTCCGTCCCCTCGTTCAACAGCCAGCGAAGAGTCATACTACTAATCGTTGCCACCGCTATCTGATTAACAGTTCTCCTGGTCTTCCCTCTCAGTTTTGAGATTCTTCCAGAACCCTTGCCGATCCCCTGCAATCTCATTCTTTACACATATGGGTTCTCAATCTGTTCCTCCGCCTTCTACACCTGGTCCCACAAGCGCACGGCCACCTCCCCCTTGTCCATAGACAATCTGCCACCCGGAGGTGCATTCCCTGCTAGCCTATCAGCCTGTTCATTACCCCGCGCCCCAGTATGGCCAGGGCAAAATATCCATACAATTCTCACAAACTGTGACCTCTGAAGCGACGAGAGCCATTCCACACGAAACATTACTTTCTCCAGCTTACTAAGCATACTCTTTGAATCCGTAATGAATACAACATGTGTTGCAGTAGTCTCCTCTAATCAACGGAATGCCGCTGTTACTGCCTCCACCTCCATTCTCATGCTGGAGTTCGTAGTTATTATCATCATTTTGTGAGAACATATGCTATGGGGATATGCCATCCAACATACCGCTAATGACGACCACTGAAGTATTTACCCATCTCAGTAACCTAAAAAACAATAACTCATCAGGACAAGATGGAATCAATAATCGGATTCTTCGCTACGCTGCACCGGCGATCTTTTAGTCACTAACTTTTATATATAATCAATGTCTCACCAAAGGTTACTTTCCAGCAGCCTTTAAAATCGCTAAAGTGTATCCTTATTTAAAAGCTGGTTCATTAAATTATCGTCACATGAGTAACTATAGGCCAATTTCCATATTATCCTCCTATCCACACCGCCAGAAAAGCATACATTAAAGCACTTAGTTCGCCACAAACTATTAGTTGAGAGTTAGTCAGGATTTCGTTCAAAATATTCTTGTCATATGGCCCTAACAAACATGATAAAAAAACTGGCATTAAAATATTAACAACAATACTCTATGTGGAGCGGTGTTTATAGACTTTAGAAAAGCATTCGATATGTTATATCATACTATTCTAATTAAAAAACTAGAAACAATGAAAGTAAGCTTTAATATGGTGACATTAATAAAATCATTTTTATTAGACAGAAAACAAGTAATGTCACACAATAAATTTTTATCTCAAGCCATTATCATTATTATTGGAGTACCTCAGGGGTCTATCCTTGGCGCTCTATTATTTGCCATTTATATAAATGATCTTCCCTTACACCATTCGTCGTCCTGCGTCCTATTTGCAGACGACTGCACAATATATACAAACGCTATTGATTGTAATATGCTAGAATCATCCTTGCAACAGAATATAGTGTAGTTAACTGGAGTCATGCACACCGCATGCAAATTAACATTTCTAAAACAAAATCTATGTTAATAGCAACCAGACAAACACTTCACAGTCTAGACTCTCAGAGAGCTCTTCAGCTGCACATTGGTAGCACGCCTGTAGAAAGTGTAACCGAACACAAGGCACTGGGTCTTAATTGAAAAGTTAGAGGCAAGTTTGAAGGTACTTCTAATCGCCGCCTCTGACAACACAGACAAGATCGCCAGGATCACTAATGATTATATCAACCTCAAGTCAGAGGTGGCTGTCCTGAGAGAGGAAAATGGTATACTGAAACACACTATTGAGACTTTACAAAGCGTGCCCACTATTAATCAGGGAGCACAGACTTACAGCATCAAAACAACACAACAACCCCTGGGAGCGCCAACTATACAGCCAACGAATACACATCAGCAAACAGACAACGCCATTCAACAGGACTCAACATTTCCCATCAAAGTAAAAGTCAGCAATCGATTTGAAGTACCAAAAGAGCATTTGGCAAACGACAGTCAGTACGACGAGACATTGCTGACAGACAACCCGCCTATTCAAGAAACGGCTGGTAACCTGCAAGAAGGCAGTCCACAGCCGGATAATTATCAATGGCAGAAACAACGTGCAAGACGTACCAGAAGCCAGTAAATACAGAGACTACCAACTGACTGGACCCACTTGATAATTGGCGACTCCTTGATGAAAGGCATATACAGTGATCGTATGTCCTCATCACACGCCGATATAGCACAGCAATTCCACTTCCAGGTGCAGGAGTAGACAGTCTAACAAACAGTATACGTAGAATGGAAATCAACGAATACGTGAAGAGGATTACAATACATATAGGAATTAATGACACTATGAGAAACCAAAATATCACCATTTCTCAGTTACGAAAACTACTAGACTTATTATGCCATAATTTTCCAAATTCTAAAGTTGTTTTCTCTTCCATCATACCACCAAGTTATGGCTCCGAACGTCGAATACCTGACATAAACAACAACACCCTAGAGAAATTATATAATCAGTATAATGTACACTTCATCAACAACACGCCATTTTTTTTACATCGCAAAGAGGCGCGTCAAAGAAACGACTGTTCAGTGACCAGATCCACACATCCACATTAGGTAATAGCTTCCTGGCTAAAAATATCAAATATCCAGAGAGGGCACAAAACATGACCAACACACAAACACGACGAATATTAATTACTGAGACCAGTCGAAATACCCCCATCACCCCAGATAAACGTCTGCTGGCGTCTGACCCCCGAACTCCTGCCACGCAAGGTGCACACATGCTACCAAGAATAAATCAACCTGTCCTTCCTTCCCCCACCCTCACACGTGAAGGAAATAACTTACAGGAAGATTTCCCTAACCTCACTTCCAACGAACCCTCGTTGTAAGCAGCGATACACATGCACGGCAGTAATACCACTTTGGCACACCATGATCAAGACAACTATGGGCTCCATAGCAGACAATAAGAGGCTCCGCATCACCAAGTTCACGCCAGCAATGAGCGAACAAGCAGGCAACAACAGGTTCCGCATCACCAAGTTCACACCAGTAATGAGCGACCAAGCAGACAACGACAGATTCCTCATCATTGGAGTCCAGAACTTCTATACTTTATGCAATTTAGTCCTGCCGCACTGAATCAAGCCCTTATGATGTCTCTACAATACAGACCTGTGAGATAGGATACGTATTAAAAGCGGAACCATATAGGCATTGATACCAGCAACAGAGCTTCCTCCTTGAACTTTAACTGCTTACTGTCTAACGTTTTATTTCCCGTGTGGTATACTAAACTTTAAACAGAAACATTTACTTGTATAGTCATTTATACATTCTTTTGGATAACAGCTAGTTATTTAGCTTGTGAATTAGTTTTTTTTTCAGGCTCATTATTTGTTGTATGCTCTTTAATTCGTTTTGTTCTGTGTTTGCACTATATTTGTTGGTCTAATTAGTTATATCGTTATAATATTGTCATTTACATATCGATTTGTATTACTGATATTTTGTAAGTTAATGTAATTGTGAATTTTTATGATCTTGTATTTTTGCTTAATTTTAACTAATTTACACTTTCTTCATGGGTGAAATGTCTGAGAAGTGGCAACACAGGCTCAATAAGTCAGGAATACGCCTTGGACACTTAAACATTTGCAGCTTATTTAACAAGCTACCAGAGTTATCTTCTATTATTAATCAAAATTTTAATTTATTCGGCCTTAGTGAAAGTAGACTTAATGAAAACATTTCAGATGAGGACATCTCTATTAAAGGGTACAAAGTTTGTAGAAGGGATCACTGTAGGAAACAAGAGACAGGCAGAGTAGCCTATGTTTCTAATTTACTAAATGTTCAGAGTAGGCTAGACTTTGAAACTTGCGAAACAGAATGTATTTGGTTAGAGCTAAAACTTCAAAACCGCATACCACTGATTATTGGCTACCTCTATCGAAATCCCAATGCTGGACACGTCTGGTACGAAAACTTCACTACCATGATGGATGTGGTTTTTGCTTCCGGGAAGGAAATTATACTACTCGGAGACTTTAACATTGACACCAACAAATCCAACATAATATGGGGAAATATAATTGCATCATAAAATGTCCAACAAATAGTACAGCAAGCTACTAGAGTAACAAATTCATCTTCAATCATAAATCACATTTATGTAACTTGCTCAGACATAAACACATAAGTGTAAAATATAGAAGTTACAAAAATTTCAACCAAAACGCATTTTTACAGGACTTGCTCAGTTCACCTCTAGACAATGTTTATTAGCTATCTGACCCGGATGATGCTCTGGAATTCTGAATGAAAACCTTTATTGATGTTATTGATAGACATGTGCCAATCAAGAAGTTCGAGTAAAACACCACGTCAAACCACCTTGGATCACCCAGGAAATACTTGAAATTATGAGAGACAGAGATAAAGCACATAAAAAGCGGGATCTCAGCGCATATCGTACTCTTAGAAACAAAGTTCAATATACCATATGTCGAGAAAAGAAAAATTACTTTAAGAACTTAGTAATGGATAAAACAAATAGTAAGGATATATGGAAGGCTATTAACACCTTGACAAACAAGTATAACTTCCGAAATTCTTTACCATCAAATCATATTACAATCGACCAATTCAGTAATCTTTTCAAACTGACATAAGCCAGTTGATTGATTGATTGATTGATTTACAGTTGAAGGCTTCAATACCTAATTCTCCTTGCAACTTATCTTTACTGTCATCGTTTTGCGAGAATAGATGCTCCCATGATATTCTTTCCGACATACCGCTAAAGTGAAGTTTTCACTTACCTCAGTAACCTACAAAAACACACAACCTCATCTGGGTTAGATGGAATCAGCAACCGAATTCTCCGTTGTGCTGCGCCAGTTATCTGTATATCACTAACCTATGTGTATAATCAGTGTCTCACCAAAGGCCACTTTCCATCAGCTCTCAAAATCGCTAAAGTGTACCCTCTTCTTAAATCTGGTTCATTGGACAATGGTCTCCCAAACAATTACAGACCCATTTCCTCACTATCATCACTATCTAAGCCACTAGAACAACACATCCATAAAGTAACATTACAGTAGTTAGTTCGCAACAAGCTTATTGTTGACAGCCAATCAGGATTTCGACCCAAATATTCTTCCCAAACTGCCCTAACAAACATGATTGAAAATTGGCACCAGAACATAAACAACAACAGTCTATTTGGAACCGTGTTTATTGATGTCAGGAAAGCATTTGATGTGATAGACTATGTTATTTTAATTTTAAAAAACTTGAGACAAGGAAAATTGGCCCTAATGTAGTCACTCTAATAACATCTTTTCTATCAAACAGAAAGCAAGTAGTATCACATAATAAATCTCTGTCTGAAACCACTACTTTCAATATCGGAGTACCGCAAGGCTCTATTCTTGGCCCTCTATTATTTTCCATATATATTAACGATCTACCTTTGTATCTTTCGTCGTCCTGCGATCTATTTGCAGATGACTGTACAGTGTACACAAACGCTTAAAACTGTATTTTACTGGAGTCGTCTTTACAACAAGAATTAAATAATGTAGTTAGGTGGAGCTATTCAAACCGTATGCAAATTAACACCACTAAAACAAAAGCAATGTTATTAACAACCAGACAAAGACTTCAAACTCTAAGCTCACACACATCACTTCAACTTCACATCGATAACATGCCAGTAGAAAGTGTAATTGAGCACAAAACATTAGGCCTCATCATTGATAGAAACCTAACCTTTAATTCCCACGTTCAAGCGCTCATTAAACAAACAGCGAAAAAAGTCTACCAACTCGCCAAAATTAAAAATTTCCTTGAAGAGGACACAAGGAAAATATTCTATACTTCTCATATAGAGACACATTTTGACTACTGCTCTACAATCTGGGACGGTTGTTCTAATTCAAATACTAAGCGACTCCAGAAACGGGCCATGAGTCTAATTTATAGCAAACATTTGTCTGACAATCCTAGCCTGCATAAACTCCTTCAGTTACTACCACTCCGCAAACGCCTGCTTTTCAATAAGGCTAAACTAATTCACAAAATCCTACATCGGAATGCCCCAAATTACCTTTGGCCATTGTTTAAATATAATGCTAGACACAGTAAACGTTTAAATATATTACACATTCAGAAGCCTAGGATTGACTTATACAAAACAAGCTTAACGTACTCTGCAGCTCAGCTGTGGAACAATCTTCCACAAGAAATCAAAGACATCACCAATCCCTATTCATATAATCGCAAATTATTCGAACACTATCTCAGTACGGATTACCTTACACTTAATAATAGAAATAATAATAATAACAAAACCCTAGTATAACAGCCAGTCCCTTTTTGGTATGCCAGTATATTCCACATGGGTAATAACAAGTGTCATACCATTATCTAATATTACTGAGTCGTGTAGTTTTGATGTTCGCATTTTGCCCATGCTTAATAATGCATATTGCATATCTTTTATATTGTTGTTGTACTCTGTTAGCCTTGAATGATGTGTGAATGAAATAATGTATGAAAGAGAGTGATAGAAGGGCAGAATGTTAGACGGGCCTGCGTGCCCAATTCTTAACCCTTTGAAAATAAAGTTCGTTCGTTCGTTCGTTCGTTCATTGAGCAAAATGTCACATTTAATTCCCATGTTCATGCTCTCATCATCAGGTGCCGTGCCGGCTGGCGTAGGCGTTCATGGCTCTCCACAGATCTCGGTCTTTGGTTTTCTGGATCAACTCTACTGCTGATATTCCTCCAATCCACCATCTCAATCCATCCAACATCATTTCTCTTGGTCTGCCCCTGCCTCTCTTCCCCTCGATCTTTCCAGTTGTTATGATGTTCTCCAATGCCTCTCTTCTCATCACGTGACCGAAGAAAGATGTTTGTCTCTGTCTTATTGTTGTATATAATGTTCTAGTTTGATTAGCCTGTTTCAGGCAATCGTCGTTAGTTACTCTGGCAGTCCAAGGAATTCACAACATTCGTCTCAGGAACCACATCTCTGTTGCTTCTAATTTCTTCTTAATTTGTTCATTTACATTCCAAGATTCACTGCCATACAGCAAAACTGGTTCTACATAGCATTTCAGCACTCTCATTCTTACACTCAGTGATAGTGACTTATTTTCTGAGATGCGGCTTTTGCCTGCCTATTCTGCTCCTAATCTATGTTGTACATCTTCCATCTGATGTTATAAATGCCCCTAAGTATCTAAAATTATCCACTTGATTAAGGATTTTCCCTTCTATTTCTATGTCACATTTTGGTGTCACCATTTACTTTGATATTACCATTGTTACTGTTTTCTTGATATTCAAGGACAGTCCTTTCCTTGCACTCTCTGTTACTACAACGTCAAATAATTGGTGTAGGTCTGTTGAATTATCCGCCACCAATACTGTGTCATCTGCATAGCGTATATTATTTATATTATAACCTCCAACTAGTATTCCTGGCATCTCTTTGATCTCTCTCATTATTACTTCGCTACACAGGGAGAAAAGATCTGGTGACAAGACACATCCCTGTCGTACTCCTAGCTTTATCTGTTCGTAACTACCCTCTTTATTTCCCATTTTAATTGCTGCTATTTGGTTCCAGTAAACATTCTTTATTATTCTTAAATCTTTTCCATCAATGTTGATATCTTCCAACATTTTAATCAGTTCATCATGTTTTACTTTATCAAATGCCTTAGTATAATCTATGAAGCATAAATATATGTCTCTCTGTTTCTCTATTGACCTTTCTATTAGTGTCCGTAATGTATAAATTGCATTGTTTGTGCCCTTTCCTTCCACAAATCCATACTGTTCTTCACTAATTTCCATTTTTATTTTCGTTTTGGTTCTTCTCATTATGATTCTGAGTAGAAGCTTATTATATGGTTTATAAGGTTAATTGTACGAAAATCCTCACAATCAATTGCTCCTAGTCTTTTTGGTATAGCTATAAGTACAGATTTCAGCATATCACTGGGTAAATATCCACTGCTGTAAATATCATTCAACATTTTGGTTAATATATCTACTCCAAATTCTCCCAATTTTCTCCCAATTCATGCTCTAGTCAAACAAATAGCCAAAAAAGTATACCAGCTTGCCAAAATTAAAAATTTCCTTGACGAAAACACAGGAACGATATGCTATACCTACCACATGCAAACAAATATTGATTATTGCGCCAAAATCTTTAATGGGTGCTCCAAATCAATAACAAAACGCCTTATTTACTTCAGAAAAGGGCAGTGCGTTTAATTAATGGTGAAAAGCTTACCGTTAATTTTAACCTACATGCACGTCTTATGTTACTGCCACTCCAAAAACGCCTACTTTTTAATAAGGCTAAACTAATTCACAAAATCCTATTTCAAAATGTTCCATCTTTGGCCATTGTTCAAATATAACGCAAGACATAGTGAACAACTAAATATACTTCATGTCCCTAAACCTAAGATAGGCTTATAAAATAAAAACACGCTTAGCATATTCTGCCGCTCAGTTGTAGAACAATCTTCCACAATAAATCAAAGACATCACCAATCATTGTACATACTATCGCAACCTGTTTGAACACTACCAACGTACATACTACATGACCCCATAAAAAAAAAAATGGTAAATTAACTCAAACGACAACAAGCCAACAAACATGCCCTTATGTATGGCACGTTACACATCCCTTGGGTATTTATAATGCCCATGTCAAACATTGCCTCAGTGAGTCATATATTATTGATTATTTTTCTTGCGTATTAATGCTTATTTTTCTTTTGTTGTCTTAGATTAGCTTCATAAGTGATGTTGAATGAAATAATGTATGAGAGGAAATAGAGAAGAAGGGCAGAATGTCAGATGGGCCTGCGTGCCCAATTCTTAACCCTTTGAAAATAAAGAATTTTCGTTCGTTCGTTCGTTCTTGCCGAAATCGCCGCACAGAGCAAGAACTCCGTAGCCCAGGTGACGACCCACACTGGTCTCGGAAAACAATCACACTGAATGACGTAGTGCGGAAACGTCCCCACGGCTTAGAGAGTTCGAGCAGACGACTTAAGCGCTGCCCCATGGCTCAGAGAGAACAAGCAGAAGACTTAAGCACTGCCCTGTGGCCTAGAGCAGTGGTTCGCTACCTTTTGTGGCCAATGCATCCCTTCACCATATGTTCAGAATGTCACACCCCCCCCCCCCCGCTTCGTATTTCCTCCATATAAATTCCCCCCACACCCCTACACAGTATACGTACAAATGGAAACTAAATTTAATCATACATACTAGAACAAGTCTAGACGTCTACCTAAAACGTGATTTGCGGGTCTACTTACGTTATAAAACGAATTTCAGAAGGGCGAGATGTACAGAACTTTAAAGTATGGAGGGAAATCAATATCAAGTAATTGGTTCTTGTATTAACGCAATCTTGAAACAACCTTAATTCCCGGGAAACCCTAAAATTCCCCCATGAGCAGGGGGAGGGGGGATTTCCCACCGGTTGAGAACCATTGGCCTAGAGAGAACGAGCAGACGACTTAACCACTGCCCCACGGCCTAGAGAGAACGAGCAGACGACTTAACCACTGCCCCACGGCCTAGAGACGAGCAGACGACTTAACCACTGCCCCACGGCCTAGAGACGAGCAGACGACTTAACCACTGCCCCACGGCCTAGAGAGAACGAGGCGACGACTTAACCACTTCCTGACGGCCTTGATAGAACAAGCAGACGAATTAACCACTGCCCCACGGCCTAGAGAGAACGAGGCGACGACTTAACCACTTCCTGACGGCCTTGATAGAACGAGCAGAAGACTTAACCACTGCCCCACGTAGGAGACAACCACGTGAGACTAACCGATGTGAAAAGCCACAGTTTGAGAACTACTGCCATTGCTGACGATACAATACCCACTCAACTCTCACGGCAGGTACATGGTCATCGGTTCCATTCGCAGTTCGCGGAAGAGGGGTGGGGGTGGGAATCGGATTGTAAACAAAATAAATGGGTACCAATAATGTCTCGGGACGTAAGGTCTGCCGGCGTGACACTGACACACCCCCACTCCCACTGAGTGCCCATTGGTCCATAAACATGTGAATCTAGCACTGTATGCCCTTTGCGCTTAGAGGCTTGTAAAATGGTCGTATAGTTTGTTTGTTTTTTAACTTTTTAACAAATAGAGGAAATGCCTGATCGACTCACATTGATCAAATGGATTCTAAAACGTTATTTTGGTTCCTTGATCTCTTCAGCCACAGGAATGCTGGTGTCGCTAGTTGCATCTTCTTCACCATCGCCCAGTGGATTATCTCCGGCTGTCTGACTTATCATTTGAAAGCACCCATTGGATTCGTCGGGTATATATCCTGTTATATTTTATATACAATTATCACAATTATATTTTCTCTTTCTTGTACTTGTTCTTCTTCCTGATTCCCCCCCCCCTCCTCACCCCATCACCATCTTTTTCTTCTTCTTCTTCTTCTTCTTCTTCTTCTTCTTCTTCTTCTTCTTCTTCTTCTTCTTCTTCTTCTTCTTCTTCTTCTCCACTTCCTTCTCCTTTTCTACCTCTGCTTCCCCTCGTCCTTCCTCTTCTGTTGCTGCTACGACTGCTTCTCCTTCTTCGTTTCGTCTCTTCTTTTTCTCCTCTTTCTCCTTCTCCTCCCTTTTTTTTAATTATTTTGGGACTCACATAGCACAAGAAATAGAAGAAAACCTACATACACATATGTCATGAACCAAAGCAGAACAAACCAAGGTGAATAGTATTCACCGGAAAGACAGGTATAGACAGAGTTAAACGACCGTGAACAGAAACCAGAGACGAGATAGCTGGATTATAACAGTTCACGGCTTCACGAATATCTTAGGCAGGTAGCGAACTTACCGAGGGAGACTTGTCGTTAGGCGCGATGACAGGAGACTGGACACACATACTCTACTGGACTATCCAGTTATGAAAATACAGACGCTTTCAACTTGTAAAGTTACTAAATAGAGACGAACGCAGATCTCCACTTAAGAACGATACACCGGTTATTTACACCATCTACAACGAGTGATTCCAATAAAACGGTAACTGATTGTAAACCACAGCGTAATTAATTGATTGATTGATTGATTGATTTAGGAACCGACATCACAGCATTCGGGACATTCCCATAAGCACTCCGTCCCCATCCTCAGCAGCCAGCGAAGAGTTCCAACACCAATAATTCCAGTATCAACTTGATTATATGTCCGTCTCGCCTTTCCTCTGAGCGTCGAGTGTCGGCCAGATCCCCTCGTCACTCCTCGCTGCCTCATTCTTACCAGACTATGGTGATCCATTTGCTCCTTCGAGGTGTACACGTGCTCCCACAAGGCCGCAACCACGTCTGTCTTGTCATGCATCAATACTCCACCAAGTTTTGCCGAGCCAGCCAATCTGTCAGCCTGTTCATTCCCCAGCACACCGGCATGCCCCGGAGAAAAGATCAAGGTGATGCTTGCTACCCGGGACCTCCGAAGCGAAGCAAGCCACTCTGCACGATGCCTGCCTGTCCTCACCGTCCTCAGCATGCTTTCTGAGTCAGTTACAATCACAATGTGTGTATGTATCGTGTTCTCTATCCAGCGGAAAGCTGCATTGACTGCATCCACCTCCATTCTTAAGCTAGATGTTGTGTCATCATACGCCAGGCTCTCCTGCACCAACAGTCCACCATTAGCTTTTGCTAAGAACCCCCAGGCACTTCTCCTACCTCTCAACACCTAACCATCCGTATAGATAATCACGTCACCCGGGCTAGAATTATCCTGAATTAGTTGCTGAATTTCCACTTCCGTGGCCCCTGCTGGCCACTCCCTGCACTCCCGGCTCAATGTGATTATAACTCTGCACAAGTCTGACTGCTCGGCTGGCACTCTGACCCACTCCTCTCCACGCCTAATGTTCTCCAAGAGGCACACGTGTCTGCTCGTATCCTCCGCCTGAGCCATCAATGATTTCTCCCTTATCAGTCTCTGACCCCTCACTACGTCCAGCGCCTCATGCAACGGGTGATCTGTGTCTGCAGCTACTCTGAGGTATGCAGTGTAATTGAATCGTAAGTTATCGCTCGATAATTATCCGCACTCATGGCACCTCCCAGACTTGTGAATGATACTAAAGGCAGCTCCAGTGTGAACAGCATAGACATCATAGAAGGTAATGAAAGTAATAGCTGAGAGTCAGACGGCCAGCTAGCAACGACATACCTACATAAGCACAGAAGGTGTAATAAATATAGGGTCGGCGATTGGAGCCTGATGGGTGAATATTTTAAATAAACCTTCCGTGAGCTGCATCTGCGTGTTTTTTTTGTTGTTGTTTTTTTTTCAATTATGTACTGAGCATCGGTCAGCCTGTGAGCGAGAGCACTTGAAAGTGAAAAGAACTGACATAACGAGATGAGCTAAATCTTCACACAACCCCTAGTAACATAATGGCAGACATGGAGGCCGTCTAAAATTGGAAAACGGCAACATTAACTTACAACAAACCGCCAATGATAAATACAGAGCTCAACATGTACGTAAATAAAATAAACGGAATCAACAATAAATATATTTTAACATCAGCTGTCTCGCGCCCTAATCGCGTGTGTCCGGTGGCATTGTGGACCTCGGATCGTAAATACGGCCGGCATCCATTAACGACTATATAGTCTACTTCGAACGTCCACTTTCTGCTCCAATCAGGGAGTGCCTGTTCGAATTTCTCCAATCAAGGAATGTCTGTGTGAATCACACCCCAGAGTACCGATCCTGAGATATCAAGGTGCCGTTGTCCCTGTTGTCTCATCAGCGCCTCGTGTCTGGAAGTGCTGTCCGCCCACCTGACGAGAGTTGATAATATTGTTGCTCGGACGGGACCTTGTTCTGTTCAAGGGTCCGAGACTGTGCGGAATATAGACACATTCTGTATCGTGGTCTCTCCTGTTTCATTTTTAATTGTGTGGGTAGTTAGGCTGTTTTTGTTTTCTATCACCTTTGTAGAACCACAAACATACGTTCTGTCATGGAAATCAGTCAATATTTTTTGTTCCCTCCTATTATTTTCTCGACTGTTGTCCAAGACACTGTGTTGTTACTTGCAAACTCACGTTTATTCTTTAGTGCTATCTTGTTGTCAGTGTGTCTTTTAAGTGTTGTGCAGCTCACGTTTGTGTCGTTAATATCTTAGATACATACCCTCTGTTAGGTAGGATTGTCGTCATTGTATACATTATGTGTAATTTGATATAGTTATTTCATATCACACATTGGCTCACCAACACCACAGTCGACGTAAGCGAACAATACAATTTTGACTAGAAACACAAAACGCATCCCTGATTGTTTGGATAGACCCACTTACAACTAAGTGAAATTAACTTGGTTCTGCTACTATCTGTTTCCCTCAAACTTCATGGTTTCATATATATATATATATATATATATATATATATATATATATATATATATATATATATATATATATATATATATATATATATATACACACACACACATTACACCGCAATCGACATCAGTATTCCTGCCGCTGTGATCACTTGGCACGTTTACGATCAGTAGTTTGCCAATTATTTCTCAAACACCGGCACTGATCCCACACAATACCAACGCAACACTTTTATGCTGCCAAATCGCGCGCAGCTGTGTTTCGAATTTGGGTATACGGGAATTACGAACAGCGTCAGCAATCCCTTCGTCACGGAGACGGCGGATTATATAAATATATTTTTAAAACTGATAATATTTTCTTTACTTGCTACTTAATTAAACTACAGTAAACAATGTATACCATGCCTGAGTGTATGGCCATAGGCAAAGAAGATGGTATGTCGGGTGATGAACTAATATCTTAGGGAGAAAAGAAGTACATGGCTTTACTGTCACAAGAACTTGATGACAGGGCTGCTACTAGAGAAGCAGAAACAAAAGGGGTGCAGGCGGAGAAAGAATAGTTCGCCCGACAAGAGGCTATCATAAATGAGAAGAGCTCATTAAAAAGAAAGAGATAGCTATTGAGAAAGACAGACTAGAGACTGAAGAAAAAGAATCAGCACTAAAAATACTTCTTGAATATTTGAAAATAGCTGCACAGGAGAATCAAAGAGCACCAGAGAAAGATACGAAAATTATAGAGATTGCACTGGAGAAAGAGGGACTTTTATATAGCAGAGAGAAACTGGCAGCAGAGCAGGTTATGAAACATTAAGAAATTTAAGGGGACATTAGGGTAAAGTTATTACAGAAAGAAGAGGACGCTGAAATTGCTCAAGCCAAATTGGCATCTAAATCCTTGGATCCCAGTAAACGATATCAGGGTATTGTGAGAAACTTTTCATCAGGTGACTCTATATCAGCTTATGCAACACGTTTGAAGCATTAATGAAACAATATAAGTACCAGAAGAAGAATGGGCGATTCTATTTCATAAACACTTAGCACTAGGAAACTTTCAAGGTCGTGGAAGTGATTCCTGAAGACATGCGAACACATTATCATTATGTTCGGGAGAAGGTTTTGATCAATTTTTGTCTAGGCGAAGACGGTCTTCGAACGGGCTTTAGATTTCTGGCACCGAATCCCAGCAAACCTTCTTAGATTTCATGTCCTAGTTTACGCGAGGCTTCGGAAGTGGAAGGTGGCTGAAGTCACTAAATGTGCAGGACAGTATTCAGAAGCTGAGAGACCTCATGCTCAGGGATAAGCTGATCTTAGCAGTAACAGAGGCAATGGCAACATTCCTCATAGAACATAAAGGTAAGTCTGTTGAGGAAATAGAATCCAAGGGCGAGGCTTCAACAACGTCCATGAGGACATGTTTGCCGAGTGTGCTAAACCAAATTTGGTCATAGGATCAGCTGCCAGGTTTTCACAATCTAGAACGAATGATAGTCGGTGTAGACACAAACAACCACATGATCAGCAACCATAATATCAAGAAACTAATTAAAATAGGTTCAATGAGTAAACATCCTCTTACATATTGAGAAGCGTTACGTGAATTATATGCCCGTAATGTAAAAATTCTCACGATTCTTTGAAGATTTGAGATAATAACCCAAATTATCAGGTATATCTACACAATCTCGCCATAAGGAGAATGAATAAGAATACCACCTACAAAATTAGACTCAAATGTTTCATGTGTGAACGTTTTGGCCATTTGAGAAATAAATGCTCGCTGAAAGAGATGCACAAGATAGCTAACATTGTAGTAGTAATATCCAGTAGCGCCTCCGATGACGAACAGCAAGGTAACACTAGTGTTGTTGCCACTTTCTCCAGCGACAGTCATTGTGACTCGTGTAGTGAATTCCACCAGAAAGATACCATATGATGTGGTCATAACGTGTCCGTCTAATAAGCTAACTCCGTTAGCACCCCAGACCGAATCATAGATAGCCATAGAAAATTGTAAAAACAAAACCGTTGTTGATACCAGACAGGTCGTCTGATTACGACAATATAATAACTGTCAATATAAATGATTGCAGGACTGATTAGAGACATGAATACAACAGTCGATTGACACAACTAATATTGTGATAGAATAATGATAATTTATAGACACAGAATTACAATAATTGTCATTGACTTACAGATAATATACGAGCAAATAACTATGACAGTTAATGGACATAACAGATTACAGAAACATGAATACAACTGATAAAGAAAATGTAGACATGATGGAGATAACTGATCCTAAACAAGACAAAATACTGGATGATGGCAATAAAACCATTTTTGTCATAACAGATCAGAGACGCAACAATACATCGGGCGACTATAATAAGTAAAATTGACATGTTAGGTTAGAAAAATATTTAAAAAAAGGAAAATAAGCAGACAAACCCATTGTAGGAAGGGACATGACTCCAGTCAACGACTAGACATAATAAATTAACGATTGGTTGAAAAGTAGCACTCTCATCATCTCATCTCATCATGTTCCTCTTGTACCTTGCGGTGTCGAGGTGAAGTATAAACATCGTGAGAGTGCCCGATTATGGGCTTCATATATCGATATTCCCATGGACTCTACTATTCCCTCCGTCCAACGTTTACTTGGTCGGGCTCTTCCTCGGTTTCCATCTGGTCTGTACATCACTGCTTGTTGTGGTATGCTGTTGACTGGTAACCTACTTGCATGGCCAAACCATTTGACTTGCTACTTTCTAATAAAATCTAGTGCTGCTTTAACCCCTACTTTATTCCTGATTTCTTCATTTCTGATCTTATCTCTTCTTGATACGTCGAGTATTCTTCTCAGGAACCTCATTTAAGTCGTTGTAATTATTCTTTTCTCTTTTTCTGTCATTGTTCAGGTTTGGCATTGGTAGCATAGAGTTGGTAGGAAGATTGTGTTGTAAAGTTCTTTCTTAGTAGTTATTGATACATGTGTATTCTTTAGTATTGGTTCCATTTGTCCAGTGAGTTGATTTGCCTTATTGCATCTATTTTCGATCTCGTCTTATGATCTGCCATTTGACGATATTATACTTCCTAGGTACTTGAAACTCGTTACTTGTTTCAAAGGATGTTCGTTTAGCTGAATTGTTGTTGTTTGTTCTTCTTCAGTTATTGTCATTACCTCTGTTTTGATTGTGCTAATTTTCATATTATGCTCCCTACACATTTATTTTAGACTATTCATGTGGTCTTGTAATTCAGCTTCTGATTTTGCTATTAGTTCTTGGTCGTCCGCAAACAGCAGTTCTCTAATGGTTAGATTTGCAGATGGTTCTTCTTCTGTGTTCTCGTCATGCAGTATTCTTGCTGTTTCTGCTTGGCTGGTTTCTTTACCTATGTTGTCTATATATGTTATGAACAAGAGAGGGGACAGGACACAACCTTGTCGTACTCTAGATCTTATGGTGAAGGGTTCTGAGTGTCCTCCAGTTGCTTTCACTATGCATTCACTGTTGTTGTATAAACTTCTACATAGGTTTGTTTGATGTGTACTCACTCCATATTGTTTAAGGATGTCTTACAGCTTGTTTCTATCTACTCTATCGAATGCCTTTTCTTGGTCGACAAAGGCTAAGTAGAGTGTTTTATTGAATTTGATTGATTTTTCTATAAGTTGTCTAAGAGCAAAAATGGCATCTGTGCATCCTTTGTTTTTCCTAAATCCAAGTTGTGTTTCGCTTAGCTGGAGCTCTAATGTTGTTCGTAATCTTTTTTCAAGAATTTTGCTAAATATTTTCCCAGTATGACTCAACAGTGAAATGCCTCTGTATTGTGTGCAGTCTCTTTTGCTGCCTTTGTTTTTCCAAATTGTATAATTATGGCGTTTCCCCAGTCTCGTGCTGTCTGTTGTTCTACCCAAACATGGTTGAATAGTCTATGTGGCCAAGCTATTCCTACTTATCTTGCTGCTTTAATTAGTTCATTTGGTATTTCATCCGGTCATGGTGATTTGTTCAATGGTGCTAATCGGGTGGCTTCTATAATTTCTTTTTTTTTTTAGTATGTCTGGTTCTAGTTCTTCGGTGACATCTGTGTAGGTCTCTTGAATTCCTGTGACATCTGATGGGTTGTTGAGAAGTTGTTCGAAATACTGCTTCCATCTTATTAGGATTTGTTTTTGTTCACTTATTGGTTCTCAATATTCGCTGTTAATTATTTCAGTTTGGTCAAAGGGTTCTCCTCTGGTTCGCATTGCACTTATCTTTTTGTAGAAGTTTCTAGTTGCCTCCTTGTAGATTTTATTTAGGGTTTCTCCATACCCTTCCCAGTCTTTTTGTTTTTCCCTCTTTACTATTCTACTTACATGTCTTCTTGCTATTATATATTCTATGTAATCACATTCCTGTTTGCTCTTCAACCACTTTTTGTATTTTTCCTTTTTGTCTTTTACCACTTTCTTTACTTCTGCGTTCCACCAACTTGTTATTTTCTTTATCCGTGTTTTGCGTTTTTTCGCTTTTCCACATGTTATTTTTGCAGTATTTAAAATACTTGATTTTAACATCTTCCATTCCACATAATTATAGCACATAATTATAATTAATTTGGTCATTTTATTACTACTACATATTTTACTAATGTCTGTGTCATAAATGGTTATGAATTACACGATGACACAAAAATTGATTTATATTGAAAATTAAATACAATGTTATATTTTACAAACACGGTAACATACAGGCTTAATTTCCTAAACATAGCCTAATCTATTCAAAAGTAGTTTATATTGCTTAGCAATTTACATATATTCACAATTGTTGGTCGGAATTGTACACACATTTGCTGATTAAAAGAGAACTGGTTACTAAGATGTGATGAGACTACGGGAAAGCGGACATAATCAAGAATTATACGGATAGTTGCTAATAAAAACTTATGTGTTTACGAAAGTGCGAAAACGCCCGACATAATGAAGAATTATACGAATGATGCATAGCCCAAGTATCAATAACAATAATTACTAGAGACACAATATGGTCATTGTCACCCAAAAACGAATGGATTAAAGACAGTTACTACACTGGAAGAATATGCTAAACGATTTTCTAAATGTGTGCACAGAGTATCGCAAACGTTGTAATACCAATCAATTTTGGAATGGGATAATTTAATATCAACATTTAACTGCAATGTTAATAAGATAATTGTGAAATAAAACAATTTTTAACTGTCAAATTGATAGATGTACTATTTTAGTTTCGTCACTAGAAGTGGTAAGTAAGACATCAATAGGGAAACATCGCCAAGTGAAGTGTAGAACATACCCAATGAGTCCACATACTCCCCACGAGAATTATACAAAGAGGCATACAGTGACATAAAAGAAAATGATCATAATAATATGAGAAATAGCATGAGTCACTCTTAACAACAGTGCATATTCATATTTGTATTGAGATATGAGACAAAATGAATGCTCAAAGAATGGGTAGCCAAAAATACTCACCGGCTTGTAGAAGGGTGTAAGGATTAATATGCGTGACATGAGGGATAAGGAACTGGATAAGGAGGATGTCCGCGTCACATTGTAATGGTAGTTAGATATCAGCACTCTGAAGGCAAAAGATGCTGAATCTACACGGTGACCTAGGTAGGTCGGGTTGATAGAACCGTGTCCGACTTAAATAATTAAAGATTTCTTTTTCTTTTCTGTGATGTAATTGGGTTGCCCTCTTGAAACATGTCATTGAAGTATGCAAATATGGGGGGGGGGGGTGTATGTATGAGTATGTTGACAAATCGTGAATACAAGGTATCTTTATTTTATTTAAATCACAATAGACAGTATACCCGACGAAATGAGAAAATGTGTAAACATTTTGAAACAGAAGGTGGCATAATGTCGTGAACCAAAATAATGGTTTAAGTAGAATAAACCAAGGTGAATAGTATTCATCGGCAAGAAAGGTATAGAACGAGTTAAACGATCGTCGACGGAGAACAAAGACGGGATAGCGAGATTAGTACAGTTCACGGGTTCACAAAATATCGACGGCAGGTAGCTAACTTATCGATGGAGACTTATCATTAGGCGCGATGACTGCAGACTGGACACATATACTCTGCTAGATCTTTCAGTTATGAAAATACCGACGTTTTCAACTGTGAAGTTAAGAAATAGAGACGAACATAGATTCCCACTTAAGAACAATATTCCAGTTATTTAAACTATCTACAACAAGTTATTCCAACAAGACGGTAAAGGATTGTCAATCAATACCGGAGTTGAATTGTAAGTTATTGTTCGAAACGAAAACCGAGGTTTGAATATATATATATATATATATATATATATATATATATATATATATATATATATATATATATATATATATATATATATATATATATATATATATATATATATATATATCTTCTTCTTCTTCTTCTTCTTCAGCGTTCCGAGCCATTGAGGTTCTTTGCTGCAGATACAATCCGTCTCCATTCGTCTCTCTGGTGGACCTTCTCTTGCCAGTCGTTGATTCCAAGTGCTTGTAGGTCTGTACATGTATTATCTTTCCACCGCCTTCTTGGTCTTCCTCGGGGTCTACGGTCATTTATTTCCTGAGTGTAAGCGAGTTTTGTTTCCCTATTATCTTCCATTCTTTCTATATGCCCCAGCCATTGTAGTCTATTAGCCTTCATGATACCAGTGATTAGCGGGGACTTAAACAGATCATAAATGTCTTTGTTACTTCTTCTTTTCCACTCTCCACTTTGTGTATCCCTAATGGGTCCAAAGATGCGTCTTAAAATTTTGTTCTCAAAGGTTTGTAACAAGGCTTCGTCTCCTTTCGTTGTACCCCAGGTTTCAGAGCCATACAGCACAACTGGTCTGATCAGTGTTTTGTATATTGTGATTTTGGTGTTACGAGATAGCGCATTTGATTTTAGTGGATGTTGTAGTGCATAATATATCTTATTTCCAGAGTTGATTCTAGTTTGTATTTCTTCCCTTATGATGTTGGAGCAGTTGAAGATTGTACCCAGGTATTTGTATGTTTCCGTTCTTTTAATGGTCATATTATCTATTTGTATGTGGCCAGAGTTTTTAGCCATTCCATCTCTTGAAATGACCATATATTCTGTCTTATCTTGGTTGATAACCAGCCCCATCTGTTGGGCCTTTAAGTGAGTCAATATTTCCAATGTCTTTTGTTCACTTTGCCCTATAATATCTATATCATCTGCATAACCAAGCAGCTTGGATGTTCCTCCAATATCACATTCCTCATTTACCTTCCTTACAACTTTCTCTAGAGCCAGATTGAAGAGTAGCGGCGATAGTGCATCACCCTGTTTCAAGCCAGATGTTATTTGGAAAGGGTCTGATTTCCTGCCTTTATATGTTACTATATTATACGTATCTTCCATGCATAGTCTGGTCATGTTGATTAACTTCCTTGGTATTCCAAATGCCTGCATAGCACTCCATAGACTATTCCTATGGACACTATCATAAGCCTTTTTAAAATCCACAAAAATTTTATGGAGATCTCTTTTATATTCCCAATTGTTCTCGGCTATTTGTCGTAAGATAAATATCTGATCTATTGTTGATCTGTTTTGTCTAAAACCCGCCTGGTAGTCACCTAATATGTCTTCTGAATATGGTTTTAGTCTATTTAGTCATACTGCAGATAGTATCTTATAGCTTGTGGAATATATTATATATCCAGATGTAGGGGTGTTACCTTTCCTCTGGAGTGAACTAGGCAGGCCGAGAGAGGGATCATGCTGCATGGGCAACACATGATCTCTATATTTTAGCCCAGGCTTTGTGCTATGGAGAGGCAATAACTCCATCCCTGGTCTTAACTGGTCTCGGAATCAAAGCGAGAGGCAACTGTTACGGGTTATAAGTCCTTGTCAGTTGGCGTAGACATGGGGCGCCACGCGTTGCCTCTGACGGTGGGAGACACCTATAGGTGTCACTGATCAGCTACCGCCCGCCTCAAGCTGGGCAGCCCCCAGCCAATTGGGTGCTGATCCGCCACAGCCTGCCTGCTTCAATGGGTGCTTGGGGCTAGGACAAAATCTGAATCGCAGGCTGTAAAACCAATGCACCAGGTACAAACAAAAATATAAATAGAAACCTCAAGCTACGGCTTGCAACCTGGAACGTGAGAACCATGTGTCCAGGATTTTCCACTGACTTGACCAATATTGACGATGTGAGAAAAACGGCTGTGATTGATGCCGAACTCAATCGTCTTAACATTGATATTGCTGGCCTGCAGGAGACTCGCCTCGCTGAGGAAGGATCACTCAGGGAAAACAACTACACCTTTTTCTGGAAGGGTAAAGGGCAGGCAGAAAAAAGGCAACACGGTGTGGGCTTTGCAGTGAAGAATTCGCTACTGGGAATGATTGAAATTCCAGCAGGAGGAAATGAAAGACTATTATCCCTGCGCTTGGCAACCTCTTGTGGGTTTGCCACCATTATTACTGCATATGCACCGACACTCGATTCCTCTGATGATGTGAAGGATTTGTTCTATGAGGAGTTAGACTCTGTGATCAAGGCAGTTCCAAAATCCGACTACATTTATATGCTCGGTGATTTCAATGCTCGTGTGGGCAAGGACTCGAGTTCATGGCCAGTGTGCCTTGGAAAATACAACATCGGTCGCATGAATGAAAATGGGCAAAGGCTGCTGGAGCATTGCACCAGTAATGACCTATGTATTACAAACTCTTTTTTTAAAACAAAAGAGATGCATAAGGTCACATGGAAACATCCAAGATCCGGCCATTGGCACCAGCTGGACTTCATCATCACACGGAGACAACATCTGAACCATATATCATTGACTCGTAGTTACCACAGTGCTGACTGTGATACGGATCATTCTTTGGTTGTTGCAAGGGTTAGACTGAGACCAAAGAGAATCTACACAGCTAAACACAAATCTAGCCCCAGGATTAATATTATTAACACTCATGATCCTGAAAAGTGCTTTCAGTTTCAACAGCAACTTGAAGACGCTTTCACTGATACACCAGAAAATTGTACAGTAAATGATAAATGGAATAAACTTAAGGAAACTCTTTGTAAAACTGCCGTAAAGGTTTACGGCACTGTGGATCATAAGAGGCAGGACTGGTTTGCGGCCAACAGCGAGACTCTGCAGCCCTTGATTGATAAGAAGAAGAAAGCTCTCTTAAGAAACAAGGAAAGACCAACGCGTAACACTCTGAGTGAGCTAAGGCAAGCTAGGAAGGATGTGCAAAAGGCTGCCAGGCAGTGTGCAAATGATTATTGGATCAAGTTATGTGAGTCCATTCAAATCGCAAGTGATAAGGGAGACAAAAGAAGCATGTATGAAGGAATAAAGAAAGCCTGTGGTCCAGTGATCAAAAGAAGTGCACCATTGAAAACCTTGACTGGAGAAGTCATCACTGATAAGAAACAGCAGATGGACAGATGGGTAGAGCACTATTTGGAGCTTTACTCAAGTGAGACCAAACTAGCGGATAATGCCCTCAACGCCATAGAGGCTCTACCAACTCTTGACCACCTGGACACACTTCCCACCATAACAGAAGTTAAGTGTGCTATAAATGAACTTGCATCTGGCAAGGCTCCAGGTAAGGATGGGATTCCAATAGAGGTTATCAGGAGTGGGCAAGACACACTCACTATACAGATCCACCAGCTAATAGAGCTATGCTGGCGTGAAGGACAAGTCCCACAGGATTTCAAAGATTCAAGCATCATAACACTGTACAAGAACAAGGGCGATCAGAGCGACTGCAACAACTATAGGGGTATCTCACTTCTGTGTATTGTTGGAAAAGTATTTGCCAGAATTGTTCTGCGCAGACTTCAAGTCCTAGGAGATCAAGTCTACCCCGAATCACAGTGTGGCTTTCGACAGAACCGGTCTACCACTGATATGATATTCTCATTGCGACAAATGCAAGAAAAATGCCGTGAACAGAATCAACCACTGTTTATTGCCTTCATCGACCTCACAAAGGCATTTGATTTGGTCAGTCGTGAGGGTCTGTTCAAGGCACTAAAGAAGATTGGCTGCCCACCAACTCTTCTGTCCATTGTGGAATCGTTCCACACAGGCATGAAGGGTATAATCAAGTTTGATGGTGCAACTTCTGAAGAATTTGAAATCAAGAGTGGAGTTAAGCAAGGTTGTGTACTAGCTCCCACCCTCTTTGGAATATACTTTTCACTTCTACTGAAATATGCATTTCGTGATCAGGATGGTGGTATATACATTCACTCACGCTCAGATGGCGGCCTCTACAATGCTCAGAGATTGAAGGCTAAGACCAAAATTAGGAGGGTACTGATCAGAGAGTTGCTTTTTGCAGATGATGCTGCAGTTACGACCCACTCTGAGGAAGAATTGCAATGTCTACTATCTGCATTCTCCAATGCTTGTTCTGAATTTGGTTTAACAATTAGCAAAAAGAAGACACAGATTATGTCACAAGGTGCACATGGGGTACCATCAATCTTTATTGATGACGCCGAACTAGAGATAGTAGACCATTTTACATATCTAGGATCGGTGGTAAATAGCAAATTATCCCTAGATCAGGAAATCAACATCCGGATTGGTAAGGCAGCAACAACAATGAACAGGTTAAGAAAAAGAGTCTGGGAGAACAGGAAGCTTACTGCCAAAACAAAAGTCCTTGTCTATCAAGCCTGTGTCCTTAGTACTCTTCTCTATGGCAGTGAAACCTGGACAACTTACTCACACCAAGAGAACAATTTAAACAGCTTTCATATGCGGTGTCTGCGAAGAATTCTTGGTATTAAGTGGCAAGACAAAATCACAAATACTGAAGTATTGGAAAGATCAGGTTGTGTGACAGTTTATTCCATGCTCAGTCTTCGTAGACTTAGATGGATAGGACATCTTAGGCGGATGGATGATGGTAGAATACCAAAGGATATCTTTTTTGGTGAATTACAGATGGGTAAGAGATCTCAGGGTCGGCCTCTACTACGATACAAAGATGTGTGTAAGCGGGACATGATTGATACAGGCATTGATAATGCACATTGTGAGCAAGTCGCCGCTGAACGTGTTGCATGGAGGGCAAATATCAGAAATGGAATAAAGTCAAAGGAGAAAATTATTGCAGAAAAGTCACACACCAAGCGTTTGAGACGTAAGATGGTGCATGATGGTGGAAATGACCACGTGTTCACATGCACCCACTGTGAACGGACATTTACAGCGCAAATTGGCCTTATCAGTCACACTCGCTACCGCCATAGTTAAAAGTTATTATGCCTTTTTAAAGCACAAACTATCGTCTGTCAAGACGGCAAGGTGCCAATGTATATATATATATATATATATATATATATATATTTATATATATATATATATATATATATATATATATATATATATATATATATATATATATATATATATATATATATATATATATATATATATATATATATATATGCGTGTGTGATGGGGCAAACGATGCATTCAACAGAAAATTATCGGGGGGGAGGGGGGGGGGGTCAATTACGGACGGTATCAAAATCTGGAGAGAGGCATATAAGGTGTATTACATACGACGATTGAATGATAGACAGAGTGCGAATAAAGGAGGGGTTCACAATTGATGTCTCCACAGAGATTAAATTTAACAGTTTGGGGGTACACACAGAAACACACAATCGCACACACGCAGGCAGACAGGCAGGCAGGCAGGCAGAAGACATTCACACACACACACACACACACACACACACACACAACAGACACACATCACATATATATATATATATATATATATATATATATATATATATATATATATATATATATATATATATATATATATATATAATTGTTGTATTATTGATTGTAAATACATTTCCACAATTCACAGACAACCAGTGGAGTATTACCAGTACTACTTCCCGCCCTACGCCAGAATCGCCCCCTTTGCTATAGGCATCCTGACTGGGTACATCATGTATGCTAACAATGGGCGTGTCCACATGAATCGGGTAAATAATACTTAATGTGACTTCTGAGGCATAGGGCCTTTAAAACTATTCGTTGACTTCAGATCATTTTTCGCAAAATACTCAAAGAATGTCATAATAATGGCTTTTATCACAGTTTTGTATAAAACCTGTTGGTTGTATTTCTTGTACTGATCTGAATAGGCAGAGAGTGAGTCATTTGTCGTCATTTATCCACCTTATCGTTATTGGGTTACAATTGTCTTAACTTGCAGTTCTTTTGGGGTTTTTGTGTCAGCATGTCTCCATTTTGTAGTGGTAGAGGAGCTTATGTACCCATGTTTCTATCTTGAAGTGGTAGAGGAGATTGTGTGTTCCCATATCTTCATTTTGTAGTTATAGAGTAGCTACTTTTTCCCCATGTCTATATCATGTAGTGGTAAAGGAGATTGTGACCCCATGACCCCACTTTGTAGTGGTAGAAGAGCTTGTGTCTCCGTGTCTCTATATTTAAGTGGTAAGGATCTTATGTCCCAATGTCACCATATTGTTGTGGTAGAATAGATTATGTCCCAATGTCTCGATATTGTAGTGGTAAATTAGCTTGTGTCATCATGTTTCGATATTGTAGTGGTGGAGAAGATTGTATATCCCCTTGTTTCCACCTTGTAGTGGTAGAGTAGCTTGTATGTCCCCATGTCTCCATCTTGTAACGCTAGATTAGCTTGTATGTCCCCATATCTCCATCTTGTAGTGAGGAAAAACATGTAATTTGACATACACGGTCAGATTATGTCAAATACCTTTATGATGTTATAAGAGAAGAACATTATGATATTCGGAGTAATAATGAAGGACCAGCAACTCTGAAGACAGAATTTCAGAATGTTCTTAACCATATGAAATATGTCAAGATCCCGGGTCCAGACAACATCCCAACAGAATTGATCACTTCCCAATAAGAATATGGAATAGATCAAGTCACCAGTCTGCTGAATCATCATCATCATTGGCACCTTGCCGTCTTAACAGACGATAGTTTGTAAGGGATGGAGTTATTGCCTCTCCATAGCACAAAGCCTGGGCTAAAATATAGAGATCATGTGTTGCCCATGCAGCATGATCCCTCTCTCGGCCTGCCTAGTTCACTCCAGAGGAAAGGTAACACCTCTACATCTGGAACAAGACAAGCTGCAGAAGCTGCCGGATCAGCAAAGCAATGCTCTAATTGCCCGCCTGTCGGAGCTTCGATCCTAGACCAGCCGCCAACCAAGGCTTAGGGCCTGGTCTGCCCTGCCATGACAATTTGTCTTTAGGTTGCATTTCCTCACACCAGGGTAAGGCTTGTACCCTCCCAATTGCGCTCTTCCGCCCGAAGCCGTTGGCACAATGTGGGGTGTCGGGTGGCTAACAGAAAGCAGGTAGTACCGTCTACTGTTATACGGTAGCTCAGTCATATCTGACTAAGACCTGACACAAGTCTGCTGAATACAATAAATAATACTGGAGATATACCTCCCGAATTATGTAATTATGTATTTATTGCACTCTCGAAAAAAGCAGGAGCCTTGGAATGTGATCCATATCGAACAATTAGTATAATGATCCACATCCCAAAGATTTTGCTAAGAAGTATCATTCAAAGGGATACGAAGAAAACACAACCCGATATAGGAGAAGAACAATGTGGGTTTGTAGAAGGCAAGGGTACAGTAAATGCTGTGTATGTGCTGAGAACATTAATTTAACGCTCTATAGAAGTAAACAAAAACTTACATCTTTGCTTTATTGACTACACAAAGGCTTTTGATAAAGTAAGACATGTCAACATGATGGAGATGCTTGCAGATCTGCAAACTGATGGGAAAGATACTAGAAAGATACTTGTAGTGGTAGAGTAGCTTGTATGTCCCCATGTCTCTATCTTGTAGTGGTAAAGTAGCTTGTATGTCCCCATTTCTCCATCTTGTAGTGGTAGAGTAGCTTGTATGTCCCCATTTCTCCATCTTGTAGTGGTAGAGTAGCTTGTATGTCCCCATTTCTCCATCTTGTAGTGTTAGAGTAGATTGTATGTCCCCATTTCTCCATCTTGTAGTGGTAGAGTATATTATATGTCCCCATTTCTCCATCTTGTAGTGGTAGAGTAGCTTGTATGTCCCCATTTCTCCATCTTGTAGTGGTAGAGTAGCTTGTATGTCCCCATTTCTCCATCTTGTAGTGGTAGAGTAGATTGTATGTCCCCATTTCTCCATCTTGTAGTGGTAGAGTATATTATATGTCCCCATGTCTCTATCTTGTAGTGGTAGAGTAGCTTGTATGTCCCCATGTCTCTATCTTGTAGTGGTAAAGTAGCTTGTATGTCCCCATGTCTCCATCTTGTAGTGGTAGAGTAGCTTGTATGTCCCCATTTCTCCATCTTGTAGTGGTAGAGTAGCTTGTATGTCCCCATTTCTCCATCTTGTAGTGGTAGAGTAGCTTGTATGTCCCCATTTCTCCATCTTGTAGTGGTAGAGTAGATTGTATGTCCCCATTTCTCCATCTTGTAGTGGTAGAGTAGCTTGTATGTCCCCATTTCTCCATCTTGTAGTGGTAGAGTAGCTTGTATGTCCCCATTTCTCCATCTTGTAGTGGTAGAGTAGCTTGTATGTCCCCATTTCTCCATCTTGTAGTGGTAGAGTAGATTGTATGTCCCCATTTCTCCATCTTGTAGTGGAAGAGTAGCTTGTATGTCCCCATTTCTCCATCTTGTAGTGGTAGAGTAGATTGTATGTCCTCATGTCTCCATCTTGTAGTGGTAGAGTAGCTTGTATGTCCCCATTTCTCCATCTTGTAGTGGTAGAGTAGCTTGTATGTCCTCATGTCTCCATCTTGTAGTGGTAGAGTAGCTTGTATGTCCCCATTTCTCCATCTTGTAGTGGTAGAGTAGCTTGTATGTCCTCATGTCTCCATCTTGTAGTGGTAGAGTAGCTTGTATGTCCCCATTTCTCCATCTTGTAGTGGTAGAGTAGCTTGTATGTCCTCATGTCTCCATCTTGTAGTGGTAGAGTAACTTGTATGTCCCCATTTCTCCATCTTGTAGTGGTAGAGTAACTTGTATGTCCCCATTTCTCCATCTTGTAGTGGTATAGTAGCTTGTATGTCCTCATGTCTCCATCTTGTAGTGGTAGCGTAGCTTGTATGTCCCCATTTCTCCATCTTGTAGTGGTAGAGTAGATTGTATGTCCCCATTTCTCCATCTTGTAGTGGTAGAGTAGCTTGTATGTCCCCATTTCTCCATCTTGTAGTGGTAGAGTAACTTGTATGTCCCCATTTCTCCATCTTGTAGTGGTAGAGTAACTTGTATGTCCCCATTTCTCCATCTTGTAGTGGTAGAGTAGATTGTATGTCCCCATGTCTCCACCTTGTAGTGGTAGAGTAGATTGTATGTCCCCATTTCTCCACCTTGTAGTGGTAGAGTAGCTTGTATGTCCCCATTTCTCCATCTTGTAGTGGTAGAGTAGCTTGTATGTCCCCATTTCTCCATCTTGTAGTGGTAGAGTAACTTGTATGTCCCCATTTCTCCATCTTGTAGTGGTAGAGTAACTTGTATGTCCCCATTTCTCCATCTTGTAGTGGTAGAGTAACTTGTATGTCCCCATTTCTCCATCTTGTAGTGGTAGAGTAGCTTGTATGTCCCCATGTCTCCATCTTGTAGTGGTAGAGTAGCTTGTATGTCCCCATGTCTCCATCTTGTAGTGGTAGAGTAACTTGTATGTCCCCATGTCTCCATCTTGTAGTGGTAGAGTAACTTGTATGTCCCCATGTCTCCATCTTGTAGTGGTAGAGTAACTTGTATGTCCCCATGTCTCCATCTTGTAGTGATAGAGTAGCTTGTATGTCCCCATGTCTCCATCTTGTAGTGGTAGAGTAGCTTGTATGTCCCCATGTCTCCATCTTGTAGTGGTAGAGTAGCTTGTATGTCCCCATGTCTCCATCTTGTAGTGGTAGAGTAACTTGTATGTCCCCATGTCTCCATCTTGTAGTGGTAGAGTAACTTGTATGTCCTCATGTCTCCATCTTGTAGTGGTAGAGTAACTTGTATGTCCCCATGTCTCTATCTTGTAGTGGTAGAGTAACTTGTATGTCCCCATGTCTCTATCTTGTAGTGGTAGAGTAGCTTGTATGTCCCCATGTCTCTATCTTGTAGTGGTAGAGTAGCTTGTATGTCCCCATGTCTCCATCTTGTAGTGGTAGAGTAGCTTGTATGTCCCCATGTCTCTATCTTGTAGTGGTAGAGTAACTTGTATGTCCCCATGTCTATATCTTGTAGTGGTAGAGTAACTTGTATGTCCCCATGTCTCTATCTTGTAGTGGTAGAGTAACTTGTATGTCCCCATGTCTCTATCTTGTAGTGGTAGAGTAGCTTGTATGTCCCCATGTCTACATCTTGTAGTGGTAGAGTAGCTTGTATGTCCCCATGTCTCTATCTTGTAGTGGTAGAGTAACTTGTATGTCCCCATGTCTCTATCTTGTAGTGGTAGAGTAACTTGTATGTCCCCATGTCTCTATCTTGTAGTGGTAGAGTAACTTGTATGTCCCCATGTCTCCATCTTGTAGTGGTAGAGTAACTTGTATGTCCCCATGTCTCTATCTTGTAGTGGTAGAGTAACTTGTATGTCCCCATGTCTCTATCTTGTAGTGGTAGAGTAACTTGTATGTCCCCATGTCTCCATCTTGTAGTGGTAGAGTAACTTGTATGTCCCCATGTCTCTATCTTGTAGTGGTAGAGTAACTTGTAGGTCCCCATGTCTCCATCTTGTAGTGGTAGAGTAACTTGTAGGTCCCCATGTCTCTATCTTGTAGTGGTAGAGTAACTTGTATGTCCCCATGTCTCTATCTTGTAGTGGTAGAGTAACTTGTATGTCCCCATGTCTCCATCTTGTAGTGGTAGAGTAGATTGTATGTCCCCATGTCTCCATCTTGTAGTGGTAGAGTAGCTTGTATGTCCCCATGTCTCTATCTTGTAGTGGTAGAGTAGCTTGTATGTCCCCATGTCTCTATCTTGTAGTGGTAGAGTAACTTGTATGTCCTCATGTCTCCATCTTGTAGTGGTAGAGTAGCTTGTATGTCCCCATGTCTCCATCTTGTAGTGGTAGAGTACCTTGTATGTCCCCATGTCTCCATCTTGTAGTGGTAGAGTAGCTTGTATGTCCCCATTTCTCCATCTTGTAGTGGTAGAGTAGCTTGTATGTCCCCATTTCTCCATCTTGTAGTGGTAGAGTAGCTTGTATGTCCCCATTTCTCCATCTTGTAGTGGTAGAGTAGCTTGTATGTCCCCATTTCTCCATCTTGTAGTGGTAGACTAGCTTGTATGTCCCCATTTCTCCATCTTGTAGTGGTAGAGTAGCGTGTATGTCCCCATTTCTCCATCTTGTAGTGGTAGAGTAGCTTGTATGTCCCCATTTCTCCATCTTGTTGTGGTAGAGTAGCTTGTATGTCCCCATTTCTCCATCTTGTAGTGGTAGAGTAGCTTGTATGTCCTCATGTCTCCATCTTGTAGTGGTAGAGTAGCTTGTATGTCCCCATTTCTCCATCTTGTAGTGGTAGAGTAGCTTGTATGTCCTCATGTCTCCATCTTGTAGTGGTAGAGTAGCTTGTATGTCCCCATTTCTCCATCTTGTAGTGGTAGAGTAGCTTGTATGTCCTCATGTCTCCATCTTGTAGTGGTAGAGTAGCTTGTATGTCCCCATTTCTCCATCTTGTATTGGTAGAGTAGCTTGTATGTCCTCATGTCTCCATCTTGTAGTGGTAGAGTAACTTGTATGTCCCCATTTCTCCATCTTGTAGTGGTAGAGTAGCTTGTATGTCCCCATTTCTCCATCTTGTAGTGGTAGAGTAGCTTGTATGTCCTCATGTCTCCATCTTGTAGTGGTAGAGTAGCTTGTATGTCCCCATTTCTCCATCTTGTAGTGGTAGAGTAGCTTGTATGTCCTCATGTCTCCATCTTGTAGTGGTAGAGTAGCTTGTATGTCCCCATTTCTCCATCTTGTAGTGGTAGAGTAGCTTGTATGTCCCCATTTCTCCATCTTGTAGTGGTAGAGTAGCTTTTATGTCCCCATTTCTCCATCTTGTAGTGGTAGAGTAGCTTGTATGTCCCCATTTCTCCATCTTGTAGTGGTAGACTAGCTTGTATGTCCCCATTTCTCCATCTTGTAGTGGTAGAGTAGCGTGTATGTCCCCATTTCTCCATCTTGTAGTGGTAGAGTAGCTTGTATGTCCCCATTTCTCCATCTTGTAGTGGTAGAGTAGCTTGTATGTCCCCATTTCTCCATCTTGTAGTGGTAGAGTAGCTTGTATGTCCTCATGTCTCCATCTTGTAGTGGTAGAGTAGCTTGTATGTCCCCATTTCTCCATCTTGTAGTGGTAGAGTAGCTTGTATGTCCTCATGTCTCCATCTTGTAGTGGTACAGTAGCTTGTATGTCCCCATTTCTCCATCTTGTAGTGGTAGAGTAGCTTGTATGTCCTCATGTCTCCATCTTGTAGTGGTAGAGTAGCTTGTATGTCCCCATTTCTCCATCTTGTATTGGTAGAGTAGCTTGTATGTCCTCATGTCTCCATCTTGTAGTGGTAGAGTAACTTGTATGTCCCCATTTCTCCATCTTGTAGTGGTAGAGTAGCTTGTATGTCCTCATGTCTCCATCTTGTAGTGGTAGAGTAGCTTGTATGTCCCCATTTCTCCATCTTGTATTGGTAGAGTAGCTTGTATGTCCTCATGTCTCCATCTTGTAGTGGTAGAGTAACTTGTATGTCCCCATTTCTCCATCTTGTAGTGGTAGAGTAGCTTGTATGTCCCCATTTCTCCATCTTGTAGTGGTAGAGTAGCTTGTATGTCCTCATGTCTCCATCTTGTAGTGGTAGAGTAGCTTGTATGTCCCCATTTCTCCATCTTGTAGTGGTAGAGTAGCTTGTATGTCCCCATTTCTCCATCTTGTATTGGTAGAGTAGCTTGTATGTCCTCATGTCTCCATCTTGTAGTGGTAGAGTAACTTGTATGTCCCCATTTCTCCATCTTGTAGTGGTAGAGTAACTTGTATGTCCCCATGTCTCTATCTTGTAGAGGTAGAGTAACTTGTATGTCCCCATGTCTCTATCTTGTAGTGGTAGAGTAACTTGTATGTCCCCATGTCTCCATCTTGTAGTGGTAGAGTAGCTTGTATGTCCCCATGTCTCTATCTTGTAGTGGTAGAGTAACTTGTATGTCCCCATGTCTATATCTTGTAGTGGTAGAGTAACTTGTATGTCCCCATGTCCCTATCTTGTAGTGGTAGAGTAACTTGTATGTCCCCATGTCTCTATCTTGTAGTGGTAGAGTAGCTTGTATGTCCCCATGTCTCTATCTTGTAGTGGTAGAGTAACTTGTATGTCCCCATGTCTCTATCTTGTAGTGGTAGAGTAACTTGTATGTCCCCATGTCTCCATCTTGTAGTGGTAGAGTAACTTGTATGTCCCCATGTCTCCATCTTGTAGTGGTAGAGTAACTTGTATGTCCCCATGTCTCTATCTTGTAGTGGTAGAGTAACTTGTATGTCCCCATGTCTCTATCTTGTAGTGGTAGAGTAACTTGTATGTCCCCATGTCTCTATCTTGTAGTGGTAGAGTAACTTGTATGTCCCCATGTCTCCATCTTGTAGTGGTAGAGTAACTTGTAGGTCCCCATGTCTCTATCTTGTAGTGGTAGAGTAACTTGTATGTCCCCATGTCTCTATCTTGTAGTGGTAGAGTAACTTGTATGTCCCCATGTCTCCATCTTGTAGTGGTAGAGTAACTTGTATGTCCCCATGTCTCCATCTTGTAGTGGTAGAGTAGCTTGTATGTCCCCATGTCTCTATCTTGTAGTGGTAGAGTAACTTGTATGTCCTCATGTCTCCATCTTGTAGTGGTAGAGTAGCTTGTATGTCCCCATGTCTCTATCTTGTAGTGGTAGAGTAACTTGTATGTCCCCATGTCTCCATCTTGTAGTGGTAGAGTAGCTTGTATGTCCCCATGTCTCCATCTTGTAGTGGTAGAGTAACTTGTATGTCCCCATGTCTCTATCTTGTAGTGGTAGAGTAACTTGTATGTCCTCATGTCTCCATCTTGTAGTGGTAGAGTAGCTTGTATGTCCCCATGTCTCTATCTTGTAGTGGTAAAGTAGCTTGTATGTCCCCATGTCTCTATCTTGTAGTGGTAGAGTAACTTGTATGTCCCCATGTCTCTAACATGTAGTGGTAGAGTAGCTTGTATGTCCCCATGTCTCTATCTTGTAGTGGTAGAGTAGCTTGTATGTCCCCATGTCTCTAACATGTAGTGGTAGAGTAGCTTGTATGTCCCCATGTCTCCATCTTGTAGTGGTAGAGTAGCTTGTATGTCCCCATGTCTCTATCTTGTAGTGGTAGAGTAACTTGTATGTCCCCATGTCTCTAACATGTAGTGGTAGAGTAACTTGTATGTCCCCATGTCTCCATCTTGTAGTGGTAAAGTAGCTTGTATGTCCCCATGTCTCTATCTTGTAGTGGTAAAGTAGCTTGTATGTCCTCATGTCTCCATCTTGTAGTGGTAGAGTAGCTTGTATGTCCCCATGTCTCTATCTTGTAGTGGTAAAGTAGCTTGTATGTCCTCATGTCTCCATCTTGTAGTGGTAGAGTAGCTTGTATGTCCCCAATTCGCCATCTTGTAGTCGTAGAGTAGCTTGTATGTCCCCATTTCGCCATCTTGTATTGGTAGAGTAGCTTGTATTTCCCCATTTCTCCATCTTGTATTGGTAGAGTCGCTTGTATTTCCGATTTCTCCATCTTGTATTGGTAGAGTAGCTTGTATGTCCCCATGTCTCTATCTTGTAGTGGTAGAGTAACTTGTATGTCCCCATGTCTCCATCTTGTAGTTGTAGAGTAGCTTGTATGTCCCCATGTCTCCATCTTGTAGTGGTAAGCAAACTAATATGTCGAACAGGCGTTAATGTCGTTTCTGCATGTCACACAGCAGAGTGAACGTCTCATCCAGCCGGACACTCAAGCGTTTATCAAGACTCCAGCTGTATTTATGACATCGTCTAGAGTCGCTAAAGTCTTCTATAGCTAGCGTCCACTGAAAGCCATTACATGTCGAGGCATCTAGCCTTTGTTGTATGGTCTCTGGCTATAATATATAGATATCCTGCAGTATTCCCGCAGTTTCAGAAACGACCTGAAATTGTACTGCACTCCTCGACTGCTTGGCATCTAACGCTGATCGAGATGACCGTCCCGTACAAGTCGAGAATCGGGAAGCCGCACACAAAACCGATGGAGAAGCACAGTGACGTGGTCGCAAGTCTGAGACAGGAAGGGTACACTGTCAGACTATTCGACGTTCCTATCCTGAGTTTAGTGAACTGATGTTGGTTGTACGAGGTAGGGATATCAAATGTAGGATGCCACAATTCACACGTACTAGAGTACCTGGTCGCCAGGGAAGGTTAGCCCGGTAAAAAAATTCCTTCAGAAGTCGGATGTGCAGGCCGAAAGATGCAAATATCGCAGCTCTGCTGTAAACAGGCACATCGCAATTACATCCAAAAATAGATTCCGGATGAATGCAGAATAATGAGAAGACTATTTGCTGGAGTCTTCTTTGCAGCAAGAATTAAATAATGTAGTTAGGTGGAGCTATCCGAACCGTATGCAAATTAACATCACTAAAACAAAATCTATGTTATTAACAACCAGACAAAGACTTCAGACTCTAAATTCACACAGATCACTTCAACTTAACATCGACAACATGCCAGTAGATAGTGTAATTGAGCACAAAACATTAGGCCATCATTGCTAGAAACCTAACCATTAATCCTCACGTTCAAGCGCTCACTAAACAAACAGCGAAAAAAGTCTACCAACTCGCCAAAATTAAAAATTTCCTTGATGAGGACACAAGGAAAATATTATGTACGTCTCACATACAGACACATTTTGACTACTGCTCTACAATCTGGGACGGTTGTTCCAATTCAAGCACCAAGCGACTTTACTCACTCCAGAAACGGGCCATGAGTTTAATTTATAGCAAACATTTAATTGACAATCCTAGCGTGCATAAACGCCTTCAATTACTACCACTCCGCAAACGTCTGCTTTTCAATAAGGCCAAACTAATTCACAAAATCCTACATCGGAATGCCCCAAATTACCTTTGGCCATTGTTTGAATATAATGCTAGACACAGTAAACGATTAAATATATTACACATTCCGAAGCCTAGGATAGACATACAAAACAAGCTTAACGTACTCTGCAGCTCAGCTGTGGAACAATCTTCCACATGAAATAAAAGACATCACCAATCCCTATACATATAATCGCAAATTATTTGAACACTATCTCGGTACGGATTAACTTCCCCCTTAATAATAGAAGTAATAATAATAATAATAATAATAATAATAATAATAATAATAAAGCCCTAGTATAACAGCCAGTCCCCTTTTGGTAGGCCAGTATATTCCACATAGCTAATAACAAGTGCCACACCAGTTATTACTATTACTGAATCGTGTAGTATTGATTTTTCATTTTCCACATGCCTTTATAATGCACATCTTTTATATTGTTGCTGTTTTCAGTTAGCCTTGAATGATGTGTGAATGGTATAATGTATGAAAGAGAGTGATAAAAGGGCAGAATGTTAGACGGGCCTGCGTGCCCAATTCTTAAACCTTTTCAAAATAAAGTTTTGTTGTTGTTGTTGGTTTCCAAATCCGTGCGCGATGTTCTTAAGTAGTTAGGTTGAAAGGGACATTCAAGCACCCCGGCACTAAAACAATTGATTAAGACTGCGGAGTAGGTATCGTGCTGGTTATGGAACAGTCGAAGCAATGAGTGGGACAAATCAACGCAGCGAGATAATTCACGTTCCTGCCTGCAAAGCAGCGCCTAACATCTTTCGCTGAAGCTGAAGTGAACCAAGCTCAACTAAGATAGGACAACCTTTACTGTCCCATGCCCATCCAGTAGCAGCCATGCCAGGTAGGAACAGCTCCGTTCTGGGAAGTAAATTGGACCACATAACCCATCGATTACCGACTGGCATCATATTTAGATCCCGGGTTCAAGCCTCGAGCCGTTATGAGCTATATGATGCTAGTCTCATATTTGTATAGACCAATCGGCACTGGACAGGTGATGTGGTCAATATAACGCGGACCCCTTTAAATCCCAGAAAATTTCTTGACCATAATTTAGAGTGGGAGCCCAAGTCAATTGTTTTTATATTCCCCACCTCAACCACTTCCATACAGCATGACAAAAAAAGATAATGAACATCAGGTGGCAGGATATGATTCCAGATACTGCCCTTCTAGAATAGAGCTGGTATCTTGAGCTTAGATAAAATCCTGATGCAGACATAGATTCAATGGGCTGGTCATCTGGTCTGAATGTCGGAACATGGGCTTCCAAAAATAATTTGTTATGGTGAGATACAGAAGGGCAGACGTTTTCAAAGAGGACAGACAGTATACCTACAGGAACACGCTTAAGACATCACTTAAGGCCTTTGACATAGACTCTGACACATGGGAGGCCGTGGCACAAGACTGGATCACTTGGCGAGAATCCATCCTGACAGGCGCAGTGGCTTGCGAGTCATGCAAAATACGATGAATGAACAGCGGAGAGAGATCCAGTAATACGGTGGCTGAACAGCTGAGACATGCTTGAAAGGCCTAATTAACAGGACCTTTGTCTTCATTGAATATCTCATGCCCTCAATGTCCAAGATATTTCCAGGCAAACATCGGACTTACAAGTAATCTCCAGATCCACAAATTACCAAACATTACGGATGAAAGGAGTGGTTTTCATCACTTGTGATGGACCAACGAACAATTTAACGTTTCAGGCACTATGTATTTACTCCTTGGTAGGTTGTCTAAACTAATAATTTTGCCACACATATAAGCACACATGGTAGCCTAATGGCTAGACACTTGCCTTCTAACCCGGTTGTCAAAGGTTCGAATTTGGATCTAGGCGGAGTTTTGAACTTGGCCTGGGCCCCAAGCCGGACCCGGCTTAAAATAGGTACCAGGAAATGTCGTGCAAAGTAAAGACGACCGGCGTGATCACGACATCACCTACCCAGCACCGATTGGTCAATACAATTATAAGTTTAGAGCCATATGCCCAATGCCAATTTGAACGTTACAATTTTAAATCAGTCCTCTTTAAAGTCCACCTGACTGAATGCATCGCAGGACAACGGAGAAAAGGTAATTTGAACATCTCCTTCACGTTTTCGGATATACAACTGAAATATGCGAATGGTCGGACAATTAGTGTCATGTTTTTAGGGGGTCGATACTAAATCAACATCAATAAGTATCTTGTCGATTGGCGTGGGAGATCATGCCTCTTCGCATTTTGCGATCTCCAAGGGCAAGTATCAGTTAATGTGTTGACCCCTACTGTTCCATTACACATGACTGTCATCCATTCTTTTCTCGCTGTACTCCTCCATCTTTTTTCCCCACAAATCTTTCCAGCTGTCACATGTTGCAGTTTATGTCTTCTCATGATTTAACATAATTTGGCCAAAGGTGAAGACTGCCTCTTTCCGGTGTTTGTGACAAGTTACTTTGGTCACTTAGCCTCCCTGAACATATCTAGATTGCTAATTTTGGCTGTCCTTGCAACTGAATATCAAGAAAATGTTAATTTTGGCTGTCCTTGCAACTGAATATCAAGAAAACAGTAGCAATAGTGATATCAAAGAAAAAGGTGACACCAAAATGTGAAATGGAAATAGAAGTAAAAATTCTTAACCTTGTGACATTCATAACAACCGATGAAAGATGCACAACAGAGATTAAGAACAGAATAGGTCAATCAAATGCTGCATTGCAGAATATTAAAAGTATCATATGCAGTAAGTCACTATCATTTAATGCAAGAAAGAGAGTGCTATACAGGACCTGTTGTGCTGTAAGGCAGTGAATCTTGGAATGTAAATGAACAAATTCGGAAGAACTATGAAGTAACAGAGATGCGGTTTCTGAGACAAATGTTGCGAATTCCTTGGACTACCTGCGTATCTAACAACGATTGCCTGAAAGGTGCTAATGAAACTATAACATTATATACAGCAATAAGAACGAGACAACCAGCTTTCTTTGGTCATATTATCAGAAGGAGACATTTGAATACATCGTGACGATGGAAAGATCGAGAGAAAGAGAGGCAGAGGCCGGCCAAGAGAATTGATGCTGAATTTATTGAGACGGTGGCATGGAGGAATATCAGCAGCAGAGTTAATCCAGAAGCCCAGAGACCGAGATCTGTGGAAAGACACGAACGCCTACGCCAGCTGGCATGGCACTTGATGATGATGATGATGATGATGATGATGATGATGATGATGATGATGATGATGATGATGATGATGACGATGACGATGACGATGATGATGATGATGATGATGATGATGATGATGATGATGATGATGATGATGATGATGATGATGATGATGATGATGATGATGTAATTTTCAGCATTCTTCTATTGAAAACCACATCGCCAAAGCTGCGAGGGATTTTTTCGCTTGTTTACCAATAGTCCAAGATTAGCAGCCATTTGTTAGAACTGATCCTAACTCTGTCTGTCATCTACTGTACATAGTACCTTGCAGTGTAGGGCGGGGGGGGGGGGGGGGTGTCTTTAGCCTGAGGAATTAAGGCCGCCTGGCTAGTGCAGTCTGATTCTATGTAATATGCAAAAACTTATATTTCTAACTTGCAATGACAAGGACTTGCTGCTTAAAGTGTCTTTAATATATAGGAATAAAGAAACCTATACAAAATTGCAAGATTACTTTTTATATAAATATTTCCTTTTTCAGCCCGTTATTGTGATTGGTTGGATTCTAACTATAGCAGCCGGATTGGCTGTATTATTTGGTGTCCATGGTGACGTGAGCACTGAAAATCCCAGCAGTTTATTGGTTACTTCACTTTACCATGCCTTATCCCATAGCGTATGGGGAGCCTGTGTTTGCTGGGTCATTGTCGCGTGTACATCCGGGTATGGAGGTAAGGCAATTGGTGACGTGTGAATTGATATTATTGTTGTTATTATTGTGTTTGTGTGACGGCATTTGTAATATTGCTGGAATGTGACAGGAGAGTTGTTTTCCTGGACTGAGAAATAAAGACCGCTGGAACAAGCGGTCGCCACCTAAGCATCAAATTATATAAAAGACTATAAATCACATAGAATAGTCAGTACATTGTATATAATACTATACATCGCGCAGAATAAGTGTATTAGTATTATTTAAAATACTATGCATGAAACAGAAGCAGTACCTCATATAAAATACTTTACCTCACACAGAAGCATTAAATTACACCGGATACTGAGATCCGCGTGGACACCAAGCGCTTCAACACGAAGTGGAAAAAGCCAACGAAATCGACATTACCAAAGAGCAAAACTCAACCAGTATTGCCAAATCCAGGCCGTCTCTCTCCTGAACGTCGAGGGGAAAATATTCTTCCCTGTCATGGCCAGCCGAATCACGACGTACTTGATGAGGAACAAGTATGTAGACACGGCTGTTCAAAAACGGGGATACCTGGTGTCCCCGGGTGTCTTGAACACGGCGCCATTATCTGAGAAGCTATCCAGAGAACGAAGATGAAGAAGGATTAACTCCACGTGATATTGTTGGATCTGGCCAACGCGTATGGGTCAGTGCCATACCAGATGTTGTGGCATGCACTCAAGGCTTATCACGTGCTCGAAAACATTATGTAAATGCTTATGCAGTACTTTTCGGGCTCCTCTCTCCGTTTCTCGGCCAAGACGTTCACGGCGAGGTAGATCGACCTGCAGGTGCGTATTGCCATGGGGTGTACGATTTCGCCGATACTATTTGCCATGGCCATACAGGTCATCCTGGATGCGGAAACCGGCTACACACACGGTCAGAAACTCAGCGAGGAACGGAATATTCCACCGCTGAAGGCCTTCATGGACGATACGACAATCCTGACACTGAAGGAGAGTGATGCCCTCAGCATCCTCCTGAGACTGGACGATCTGATTCGCTGTTGCAGTTGAGCTTCAAGTCCAAGAAATCGAGGAGCCTGTCGATCGTGAAGGATAGAGCTGCGGAAAGGTAGTTCATGGTTCCCTGACAAGCGATTCCCACAGTGTTAGAGGAACCGGTAAAGAGTCTCGGCCGTGTACTCAACCCTGACGGACAGGAACGCGGTGGTAGTTGCAAGAAGTGTTGACGAACGGCCTGTGTACCATCGATAAAACCAGGCTGATAGGCAAATTCAAAATCTGATGCCTCCAATTCATGCTTATTCCGAATCTCCAATGGCTGCTGCTGATATATGATATAGACACGACCACCGTGATCACCTTGGAGAGGAAGATAAGCAAGTACATGAGAAATGCCTCACGACTGTCATATTATATTGCAAGCAGAGTAAGCTCGTCCTCCCGTTCCGGTCCCTCATGGAAGAGTTCAAAGTCGGAAAAGCCAGACTCGCGTTTATGCTGCGCGAGTCTCCAGATGAAACGGTCAGTACCTCAGTTCCCGCCCTGAGAACTGGAAGGAAGTGGAAAGTCGTCAGCGCGGTTAAAGATGCCCAGGTAGCACTCCAGCTGAAGGATGTCTTGGGGCACACCCAGTCCGACAGAAGGAGCTTCGGGTACCATGAAGGAGATCCGATGTGGTCTAGGTCGACGACTAAGTAACGCAGAGACATGGTGGTTAAGGAGATCCGTAGGAGAGAGGATGACGAATGAGTCCGTGTGGCTGTCCAACAGGCGCAGCTGGGCCAGTGGATGTCATGGGACGAGATAATGCAGAGATTTCAAACCTGAAACTAAATGTGGCGTATGACACAACTACGATTAAGTTTCGTCGTCCGATCCCTCTACGATGTCTTGCCATCAGATGCCAACTTGGTCAAGTGGGGAAAAGCCGCCGACCCATATTGTTCCCTCTGTAAAAAGGTTCAGACAGTGGAGTACCTATTGACCGCATGCAATGTCGCCGTGGCCCTATTATGTTGCATGAAATTTACAGAGGATAAATACAAAACTTGGACCGGCAATATTTTCAAACACTGCACAGTCATTAAAAATACACCATATACTATACATCACAATGAGCAGTCAGTTCATTATAGAAAATACAATACATCACACAGAGCACTCAGTACATTATATAAAATACTATACCTCACACAGATCAGTCAGTACATTATATAAAATACTATACCTCACACAGATCAGTCAGTACATTATATAAAATACTATACATCACACAGAGCAGTCCGTACATTATATAAAATACCATACCTCACACAGATCAGTCAGTACATTATATAAAATACCATACCTCACACAGATCAGTCAGTACATTATTTAAAATACTATACCTCAAACAGAGCAGTTCGTACATTATATAAAATACTATACATCACACAGAGCAGTCAGTACATTATATAAAATACTATACCTCACACAGAGCACTCAGTACATTATATAAAACACCATGTTGTTGGATTAAGAATGACTTGCGCGAAGAATTAGATTAAAGTGAAGAAGAGTTGCGCAATTCGTCGACCTCACTCTCTCGCCTGAGTCCATTTGAGTCCAGTGGCAAGACAAGTCAAGACGACTGGAGACGAATACAGGTGCAGTGGATGAACAGGGCGCTCTACGTGCTTTGCCGTGCTCATTACGTTCCAAAACGCTTTGCAGGTAAACGCCGTCTTGCCCGTTGAATCAGGAATCTTCTTCTTCTTTTCGTTCATCCGGAGTGTTTTTTTTTTTTCAGATGTGATTGCGGTGTGTCTGTTATGCGCCCTTGGGCCGAAACCCGTAGGCCAACACATCCGACTATGGCGTGCTTTTTTGACCAGGTAGCATTCCTGGGAGACTCTCACTTTTGTGGTGCCATCTACAACCCAGCTGGCCAAAGTTGAACGGTCGAAGACAACGGTCATCCCTCAAAGGAAGGCAGGGACAGTCCATAGCATTTTCCGCCATCCAAGGCTGCTTCCATAGTTGCAGGGCCGACACATAGCGCCTTGGTTCTGGGCTCACCGAGAGCTCACGTCCTGCTCATGGCTGCTTTAAATCCTCACTTCAATATATTGGTCATGTCGTTTGCCCCGGGCCATTCCCACACAAACCAGACAGGGTTGCAGACGGTATCCACTCTGCGAGTTTTCGGACATGTGCTTGTCGTTGCACCCGTCAGAGCTGTTCCAGGCACGATAGACATTCGGAAAACTACCTAGTCAGAGCTGTTCCGAACAAGAGCGGCATTCGGAAACTAGGTAGTCAGAGCTGTTCCTAGCACGAGAGACATTCGGACGAGACATTTCACTCGGACGTAATTGCGTAGTGTCAATTTTTAGTTTGCCACCCGTAGGACGACACTTCCGACTTCCAGCGGGCATTTTTTAGTTAGGTTAGCCTTCCTCTGGTTTCGGGGCACTTTAGACTGTTGTGATGTCGCCAACATCTCAGCTGGTCAAGATAGAACGATCAACGACATCGCGGTCGGCCCTCAAGGGAAGGCAGGGGCAGACCATGGGCATTCCCTCGCTATCCAAGGAGGCTTCCATAATTGCAGAGCCGGCACATATTTCTCTGAGACTGGGCTCACTCGAGGAGTTGCCACGTCCTGCTCATGGCTGCTTTAGTTCCTCACTTCCATGTGTTGGGAATCTCGCTTGCCACTGATCGCTCAGGCACACACACACCAGGAGCGGTCAGACTGCGAGCAGCATCCACTCGGTAAGCTTTTATTTTTGACTTCAGACCACGCAATAGGTTCGCTCGCGGTGCGTTCCATTTCGCGTCATTGAGACGCTCTTCCACTTTTGTCTACACTCTTTATGAGTTAGATACAGACAGTTTTCCTAACCATTTCTTTCGACTGGGGCACTTTTCTGACTTTTTGTACTCGCTCACGAGGTAGGCTACATGTGCTGCCGGCTCAGCACCTTACCTTCGTGCAGCAGTGAACGAGAAACGGCCTGGCCCTCTCATCCAGGAATCTCTCATATCCCCCAGCAGAGAGCCTTCGAACATGTATCAGACCTGAGCATGTAGCTTGCTCAGTATCACGCCTCTATTTTTCGGTAGGAGGGTATTGGCCCGGCTCTCAGATCTGAGGGTTTGTGGCTTAGGGGCGTTCAGCCACAGCCCTCGACAGGGAGCCTTAAGAGTTTTGTCCGGACCAAGAACTTCTGCCTTCGTGCACCTGATTTACATTTTTGACTGCTATCCTCAGTCTAACCTGCAGAGCAGCAGGTTGTGTCTCTCTTAGTCTGGTCCCTATCCCATAAGCTGTCCGATGTGTAGTTTTTCATCCATCGGCAAGCAAATGGGGTCGATGGGACACGCAAGCTCCCCCACCACGTCAAGGTGGAGACACATCGGGGGAGAAATCAGGAATGATTTCTTCCGCGCAGTCTGCCGAATCCTGTCTTCACATGCTGGGTAGGCATACCCTAATCCACCATAAATAACACAGAGCAGTCAATACATTGTATAAAATACTATACGTCACACAGAAGCAGTCAGTACAGTATATAAAATACTATATATCACACAGAGCAGTCAGTACATTATATAAAATACTATACCTCAAACAGAAGCAGTCAGTACATTATATAAAATACTATATATCACACAGAAGCAGTCAGTACATTATATAAAATACTATATATCACACAGAGCAGTCAGTACATTATATAAAATACTATATATCACACAGAGCAGTCAGTACATTATATAAAATACTATACCTCAAACAGAAGCAGTCAGTACATTATATAAAATACTATATATCACACAGAAGCAGTCAGTACAGTATATAAAATACTATATATCACACAGAGCAGTCAGTACATTATATAAAATACTATACCTCAAACAGAGCAGTCCGTACATTATATAAAATACTATACATCACACAGAAGCAGTCAGTACATTATATAAAATACTATACCTCAAACAGAGCAGTCCGTACATTATATAAAATACTATACCTCAAACAGAGCAGTCAGTACGTTATATAAAATACTATACATCACACAGAGCAGTCAGTACATTATATAAAATACTATACCTCAAACAGCGCAGTCCGTACATTATATAAAATACTATACATCAAACAGAGCAGTCCGTACATTATATAAAATACTATACCTCACACAGAGCAGTCAGTACATTATATAAAATACTATACATCACATAGAGCAGTCCGTACATTATATAAAATACTATACCTCAAACAGAGCAGTCCGTACATTATATAAAATACTATACATCACACAGAAGCAGTCAGTACATTATATAAAATACTATACATCACACATAGCGGTCAGTGAGTGGCACCTTTCAGTCTTGACAGACCAAAGTATATGGGTTGGAATTTGGCCAGCACTCCATCTCACAATGCCTGGGCAGGGCGTCAGAGAAAATGTAATGCCCAAACGACATGTTCCCTCTCTCGGCCTTGCCTTGTTTGATCCAGAGAAAAGGATAACCAGTACGTCTGGAACAAGGTAGGCTGCAGACGCTGGCGGCTCAGCGTCAAACCTCCGAGACCTCCCCCCCCCCCCATTCCCCTCACGAGCAGGAGGCGAACGGTCACCAGACTCTAAAACTTTGGGACCTGTGTAAGCGTTTACTACCGTCAGACTCCCCGCCTGCCTCGTGCGGATCCCGTGACCAACGGGAATAGGCACGCCGGAGATATTGCTCGTCTGCTGCGAACAAAGCACCAATGACTGACTGAATAAGTAAAGAAACGATAAAATTAGTGGTATTTCAATTGTGCTTACGCTCCCACCTATGCTACACCCTTCATGTCTCTTCATAAAGTCGGACAACAGTCAAGCTCTAACTAGCTCCCGGACAGGCAACCAATATGTCAGTTGATTAACTAGCTCCCGGATAGGCAACCAATATGTCAGTTGACTAACTAGCTCCCGGACAGGCAACCAATATGTCAGTTGACTACCTAGCTCCCGGACAGGTAACCAATATGTCAGTTGACTACCTAGCTCCCGTACAGGTAACCAATATGTCAGTTGACTAACTAGCTCCCGGACAGGTAACCAATATGTCAGTTGACTAACTAGCTCCCGGACAGGCAACCAATATGTCAGTTGACTAACTTGCTCCCGGACAGGCAACCAATATGTCAGTTGACTAACTAGCTCCCGGACAGTCAACCAATATGTCAGTTGACTAACTAGCTCCCGGACAGGTAACCAATATGTCAAGGACTAGACTACGAGGGTAAGTTAATAAGTAAGTCGCAAATGTCTGTAGAAAAATAACTAAAGAGGATAACAACTTGAAACCAGTTTATTTTTGTACATGCATTATCCCTTTATTTCTCAACATAATTTCCACCAACATATGCACTTATCCCATTGTTTTATGAGTCCTCCCAAACCGGCTGCATAGAACTTCGTGCTCTGTTTTCATTTATCTATCATCTCACAGAACTGTGTGGCTTACTTATTGACTCGTCCTCGTAGCGTTTTTTACCCAACTATGCACCGCTTTACGGGAGAAACATTTATTAGCATAAACATGCAACCCACCTTGGCGGGAGAGATTTCGCGAATGTGTCGTCAAAACGTGGTTTAGAAACAGACCACACAGTTCTATGCAGCCGGCATGGGAGGACTGTTAACGCGATGTGATAAGAGCATCAATGTTGGCGGAAATGTTGTTGAGAAATAAAGGGACAATGTATGTATAAAAATAAACTGGTTTCAAGTTGTTATCATATTTAGTTATTTTTCTACAGCCATTTGTGACTTACTTATTGACTTCCCCTCGTAAATTATATTCCGGACATGCGTCCAATAAGTCAGAAGTCATTGTTTCCCACACTGGTGTTTTTTTTTTCTGGGTGCAGGTTCGGTTCCCTTACACTCCAGATCCCAGAAAGAAAACTCAAGACAACTGTCTTTTATTGGCTGTTAATAGACCTTGTCTCTAGATACCCAAGCTTACAGCAATAAATGGCTCATTAAAAGGTAAAAGTAACTAAAAATAAAATACTACACATCACACAGAGCAGTCAGCACATAATATATAATACCACACACCACACACAGCAGTCAGCACATAATATATAATACCACACATCACACAGAGCAGTCAGCACATAATATATAATACCACACACCACACACAGCAGTCAGCACATAATATATAATACCACACATCACACAGAGCAGTCAGCACATAATATATAATACCACACACCACACACAGCAGTCAGCACATAATATATAATACCACACATCACACAGAGCAGTCAGCACATAATATATAATACCACACACCACACACAGCAGTCAGCACATAATATATAATACCACACATCACACAGAGCAGTCAGCACATAATATATAATACCACACACCACACACAGCAGTCAGCACATAATATATAATACCACACATCACACAGAGCAGTCAGCACATAATATATAATACCACACACCACACACAGCAGTCAGCACATAATATATAATACCACACATCACACAGAGCAGTCAGCACATAATATATAATACCACACACCACACACAGCAGTCAGCACATAATATATAATACCACACACCACACACAGCAGTCAGCACATATTATCAAATATTATACATCAAACAGAAGCAGTAAATTATATATAACACTATACCTCACACAGAAGCAGTAAATTATATAAAATACTGTACCCCACACAGAAGCAGTCAATTATATAAAATATAAGGGTTGTTTATTTGAAACCCGTTCCAATGGCTTTATTACAAAAGCATGAAAGAAACATTATCAGGTGTGGTAGAATTAAACAAAGCATTCATTTTGAATGAATTATGCACCATGGGTTGGTCAGAAGAAGTCGCCGTAGGCATTCAGGCAAGCATCCCAAAGATTGTGGTTGCTCACTGAACCAAGCGTTAACCGCGTTCATTACGACTTCTTCTGTGTGAAATCGTTGCCCCTTGAGAGCTTTATTTAGAGGTCCGAACAAATGAAAATTACATGGTGACAAATCAGGACTATAGGCTGATTGTTGCAGAATTTCCCACTTCTTCCAAGATAATACTTCCTGCACAATCTTTGCAACATGCGGACGAGCATTATCGTGCAACAGAATCACACCACGAGAAAGCATGCCTGGTCGTTTAGTCTTGATGGCTTTTTGCAGCTTGTCTAGTGTTTCCGAGTAGTGGGTAGAGTTGATATTGACACCAGGTTCTTTAAAGTCGGCCAACAATAGCCCTTCATGGTCAAAAAATGCGCTCAGCATAACCTTACCAGCGGAAACCTGTAACTTGAATTTTTTGGCTTTTGGTTATCCAGCATGCTTCAATTGCATGCTTTCTCTTTTGCTGCTCGGCTCAAAGTGGTAACACCATGAGTCATCGCCTGCCACTATGCGGAAGAGAAATGCATCACCTTCCACTCCGTAACGCAGCAAGTGGGTCAAACATCATCCCATGCGTTCCTCTTTTTGGTGGTCGATCAACATCCATGGTACCCAATGTGAACACACCTTCCGATATTGAAGTTTCTTACGAACGACCTTTTGAATTGTCCCAATTGATACATCAAATTCTTTTGCCAGCGAACGTTTGCTTCGACAACGGTTCATCTGTACTGCTGCATCAATTTTGGCGATGGTTTTTTTTTTTTTTTTCTGTTGCAACAATATGCGCTTGACCCGGCCGTCGAAGATCTGTCGTGAACTGACGACTTTCCGAAACATTCGTGCCCAGTCTGTCACTATTGTCCTCGACACACATTTGTTACCGTACGCTTCCTGCATTCTTCGATGAATGTCCACTGGTCGACATCCTTCAAATGAAAGAAACTGAATCACAGCACTTTGAGCTTCTTTGGACCGATTTTGGATCAACCCGGCCATTTTCTAAACAGTCAGAAACAGAACCTATGCATCATGGGGCGATAAGCACGCGTTCTTTTATTCATTGGTCAGTACGTATCACATGACTATGACATGATCATGTTCAACGTACGCAATTACGCGCGGTGCGGCACGAACGGATTTCAAATGAACGCTCATAATAGTATACCTCACACAGAAGCAGTAAATTATATAATGTAGTATAGCTCATAAATAAATAAATAAATCGATCAATCAATCAATCAATCAATCAGGCGCCTTTTCCACAATGAAGGTTGGCTCCAATGGATCTCCAACACTGTCTGTCTCTCGCCTTGACTGTACATTCTGTCTGATTGATGTTCGTCCATCACGTGATGTTATCTTCCCACTTGTATCGTTGTATGCCTCTCGCTCGCTTGCCCTCAACCTTATCCTTCAGTATGTTCTATACAAGAGTATTAAGTCTTTTAACGTGGTCTAAATAATTAACTTGCTTCTGTTTTATTTCTTTCATCAATTATCTTTTCATTCCCGAGATTTCTAGAACATCTGTATTTGATTGTTTTTGTTTCCATGAAATACGACATATTCTTCTGTGTATCTTCACCTCCAAGGCCTCTATTCGACTTTCTAGTTGTTTGTTCAATGTCCAGGCCTCCGCGCCATATAGCAGTGTTGAATATACGTAACATGTGGCAATTCTAATTTCCAATGCGTTGTTAATATCTCTAGATGTTTATTCTGATTTCATGCTGCTGAAAGCATTTTTGGCTATTCCTATTTTCTATATGATTTTTATTTCACTTCTGCCATCATCTGTTATTACATGTCCATGATAGGACAAAGTTGTTACTTCTTCTAGTATCCCCATGTTTACTGTGATGTTCATTGATGACCTTTCCTTTCCACTGCTAAGTATCATAGTTTTAAACTGTTGGATGTTAATATCTAAGCAACATTCTACACTTTGCTTGTTTACTTGTTCCAATGGGTTTTGTAACTATTGGCCGTTTTCTGCTAGTAACACAGCATCGTCAGCCTACCTAAGATTGTTTATGATTCTTCCATTGATGGAGTCCAGGCAGTTCGACTTGTTTAAACATTCTTTGTGTGTATAAGTTGAAGTTGAAGATGTAAACTTATTAGAGAAATTAGACGTAGACAGTCAAAATTTTTTGGACATGTTATGAGAAGAAATGGATTGGAGAACTTAGTGACAACTGGCAAGATTGAAGGGAACAGACCAAGAGGAAGACCGAGAGGAAAATACCTGGATGGCTTGGCCACATGGCATGGACGAGACAGGAACACTGAGCTGATCCACGACACTGGTGATCGAGTGAAATGGCGAGTCATGACCGCCCACGCTTTCCGGCATGGCACATGATTGATTGATTGATTGATAAGTTGAAGAGGCTTGGGGACATCACACATCCCTGCGGTACTCCTCTTTTTATCTCTATGGGCGACAAATAATCATTTCCGCATCTGATTGATGCCACTTGTTCTTAGTACAAGTTACTAATAAGTATGTTGTGTTTTCCGTCTACTCCTATATCTTGAAGGCATGTAAGTAGTCGTTCATGTTTTCCTCTATCAAAAGCTTGCATGTAGCCTGTAACACAAACATATATAATTTTCTAAACTTCTATATATTTTTCAATTAACATCCTCAAACAGGTTATTGCTTTTCTGGTGCCGTTGTTTTTGCGGAACCCAAATTGTTCTTAAGCTATTTCCCCACTTATTTTATGTTGGATTCTTTCTTTTATGACCTTGAGTAGGATTAAACTAATAGGTCTGTATTCCTCTCAATTAACAGTTCTCGGCTTCTTGTGTAGTGTGATGAAAATGGATGTTTTTAAATCCTTGGGGATGTATGTATATATATCTTTGTGTGTATGTGTGTGTGTGTGTGTGTGTGTGTGTGTGTGTGTGTGTGTGTATGTATGTGTGTGTGTGTATGTTTGTATGTTTGTATGTGTGTGTGTGTGTATGTATGTATGTATGTGTGTATGTATGTATGTATGTTTGTATGTATGTATGTATGTATGTATGTATGTATGTATGTATGTATGTATGTATGTATGTATGTATGTATGTATGTATGTATGTATGTATGTATGTATGTATGTATGTATGTATGTATGTATGTATGTATGTATGTATGTATGTATGTATGTATGTATGTATGTATGTATGTATGTATGTATGTATGTATGTATGTATGTATGTATGTATGTATGTATGTATGTATGTATGTATGTATGTATGTATGTATGTATGTATGTATGTATGTATGTATGTATGTATGTATGTATGTATGTATGTATGTATGTATGTATGTATGTATGTATGTATGTATGTATGTATGTATGTATGTATGTATGTATGTATGTATGTATGTATGTATGTATGTATGTATGTATGTATGTATGTATGTATGTATGTATGTATGTATGTATGTATGTATGTATGTATGTATGTATGTATGTATGTATGTATGTATGTATGTATGTATGTATGTATGTATGTATGTATGTATGTATGTATGTATGTATGTATGTATGTATGTATGTATGTATGTATGTATGTATGTATGTATGTATGTATGTATGTATGTATGTATGTATGTATGTATGTATGTATGTATGTATGTATGTATGTATGTATGTATGTATGTATGTATGTATGTATGTATGTATGTATGTATGTATGTATGTATGTATGTATGTATGTATGTATGTATGTATGTATGTATGTATGTATGTATGTATGTATGTATGTATGTATGTATGTATGTATGTATGTATGTATGTATGTATGTATGTATGTATGTATGTATGTATGTATGTATGTATGTATGTATGTATGTATGTATGTATGTATGTATGTATGTATGTATGTATGTATGTATGTATGTATGTATGTATGTATGTATGTATGTATGTATGTATGTATGTATGTATGTATGTATGTATGTATGTATGTATGTATGTATGTATGTATGTATGTATGTATGTATGTATGTATGTATGTATGTATGTATGTATGTATGTATGTATGTATGTATGTATGTATGTATGTATGTATGTATGTATGTATGTATGTATGTATGTATGTATGTATGTATGTATGTATGTATGTATGTATGTATGTATGTATGTATGTATGTATGTATGTATGTATGTATGTATGTATGTATGTATGTATGTATGTATGTATGTATGTATGTATGTATGTATGTATGTATGTATGTATGTATGTATGTATGTATGTATGTATGTATGTATGTATGTATGTATGTATGTATGTATGTATGTATGTATGTATGTATGTATGTATGTATGTATGTATGTATGTATGTATGTATGTATGTATGTATGTATGTATGTATGTATGTATGTATGTATGTATGTATGTATGTATGTATGTATGTATGTATGTATGTATGTATGTATGTATGTATGTATGTATGTATGTATGTATGTATGTATGTATGTATGTATGTATGTATGTATGTATGTATGTATGTATGTATGTATGTATGTATGTATGTATGTATGTATGTATGTATGTATGTATGTATGTATGTATGTATGTATGTATGTATGTATGTATGTATGTATGTATGTATGTATGTATGTATGTATGTATGTATGTATGTATGTATGTATGTATGTATGTATGTATGTATGTATGTATGTATGTATGTATGTATGTATGTATGTATGTATGTATGTATGTATGTATGTATGTATGTATGTATGTATGTATGTATGTATGTATGTATGTATGTATGTATGTATGTATGTATGTATGTATGTATGTATGTATGTATGTATGTATGTATGTATGTATGTATGTATGTATGTATGTATGTATGTATGTATGTATGTATGTATGTATGTATGTATGTATGTATGTATGTATGTATGTATGTATGTATGTATGTATGTATGTATGTATGTATGTATGTATGTATGTATGTATGTATGTATGTATGTATGTATGTATGTATGTATGTATGTATGTATGTATGTATGTATGTATGTATGTATGTATGTATGTATGTATGTATGTATGTATGTATGTATGTATGTATGTATGTATGTATGTATGTATGTATGTATGTATGTATGTATGTATGTATGTATGTATGTATGTATGTATGTATGTATGTATGTATGTATGTATGTATGTATGTATGTATGTATGTATGTATGTATGTATGTATGTATGTATGTATGTATGTATGTATGTATGTATGTATGTATGTATGTATGTATGTATGTATGTATGTATGTATGTATGTATGTATGTATGTATGTATGTATGTATGTATGTATGTATGTATGTATGTATGTATGTATGTATGTATGTATGTATGTATGTATGTATGTATGTATGTATGTATGTATGTATGTATGTATGTATGTATGTATGTATGTATGTATGTATGTATGTATGTATGTATGTATGTATGTATGTATGTATGTATGTATGTATGTATGTATGTATGTATGTATGTATGTATGTATGTATGTATGTATGTATGTATGTATGTATGTATGTATGTATGTATGTATGTATGTATGTATGTATGTATGTATGTATGTATGTATGTATGTATGTATGTATGTATGTATGTATGTATGTATGTATGTATGTATGTATGTATGTATGTATGTATGTATGTATGTATGTATGTATGTATGTATGTATGTATGTATGTATGTATGTATGTATGTATGTATGTATGTATGTATGTATGTATGTATGTATGTATGTATGTATGTATGTATGTATGTATGTATGTATGTATGTATGTATGTATGTATGTATGTATGTATGTATGTATGTATGTATGTATGTATGTATGTATGTATGTATGTATGTATGTATGTATGTATGTATGTATGTATGTATGCATGCATGCATGCATGCATGCATGCATGCATGCATGCATGCATGCATGCATGCATGCATGCATGCATGCATGCATGCATGCATGCATGCATGCATGCATGCATGCATGCATGCATGCATGCATGCATGCATGCATGCATGCATGCATGCATGCATGCATGTATGTATGTATGTATGTATGTATGTATGTATGTATGTATGTATGTATGTATGTATGTATGTATGTATGTATGTATGTATGTATGTATGTATGTATGTATGTATGTATGTATGTGTGTGTGTGTGTGTGTGTGTGTGTGTGTGTGTGTGTGTGTGTGTGTGTGTGTGTGTGTGTGTGTGTGTGTGTGTGTGTGTGTGTGTGTGTGTGTGTGTGTGTGTGTGTGTGTGTGTGTGTGTGTGTGTGTGTGTGTGTGTGTGTGTGTGTGTGTGTGTGTGTGTGTGTGTGTGTGTGTGTGTGTGTGTGTGTGTGTGTGTGTGTGTGTGTGTGTGTGTGTGTGTGTGTGTGTGTGTGTGTGTGTGTGTGTGTGTGTGTGTGTGTGTGTGTGTGTGTGTGTGTGTGTGTGTGTGTGTGTGTGTGTGTGTGTGTGTGTGTGTGTGTGTGTGTGTGTGTGTGTGTGTGTGTGTGTGTGTGTGTGTGTGTGTGTGTGTGTGTGTGTGTGTGTGTGTGTGTGTGTGTGTGTGTGTGTGTGTGTGTGTGTGTGTGTGTGTGTGTGTGTGTGTGTGTGTGTGTGTGTGTGTGTGTGTGTGTGTGTGTGTATGTATGTATGTATGTATGTATGTATGTATGTATGTATGTATGTATGTATGTATGTATGTATGTATGTATGTATGTATGTATGTATGTATGTATGTATGTATGTATGTATGTATGTATGTATGTATGTATGTATGTATGTATGTATGTATGTATGTATGTATGTATGTATGTATGTATGTATGTATGTATGTATGTATGTATGTATGTATGTATGTATGTATGTATGTATGTATGTATGTATGTATGTATGTATGTATGTATGTATGTATGTATGTATGTATGTATGTATGTATGTATGTATGTATGTATGTATGTATGTATGTATGTATGTATGTATGTATGTATGTATGTATGTATGTATGTATGTATGTATGTATGTATGTATGTATGTATGTATGTATGTATGTATGTATGTATGTATGTATGTATGTATGTATGTATGTATGTATGTATGTATGTATGTATGTATGTATGTATGTATGTATGTATGTATGTATGTATGTATGTATGTATGTATGTATGTATGTATGTATGTATGTATGTATGTATGTATGTATGTATGTATGTATGTATGTATGTATGTATGTATGTATGTATGTATGTATGTATGTATGTATGTATGTATGTATGTATGTATGTATGTATGTATGTATGTATGTATGTATGTATGTATGTATGTATGTATGTATGTATGTATGTATGTATGTATGTATGTATGTATGTATGTATGTATGTATGTATGTATGTATGTATGTATGTATGTATGTATGTATGTATGTATGTATGTATGTATGTATGTATGTATGTATGTATGTATGTATGTATGTATGTATGTATGTATGTATGTATGTATGTATGTATGTATGTATGTATGTATGTATGTATGTATGTATGTATGTATGTATGTATGTATGTATGTATGTATGTATGTATGTATGTATGTATGTATGTATGTATGTATGTATGTATGTATGTATGTATGTATGTATGTATGTATGTATGTATGTATGTATGTATGTATGTATGTATGTATGTATGTATGTATGTATGTATGTATGTATGTATGTATGTATGTATGTATGTATGTATGTATGTATGTATGTATGTATGTATGTATGTATGTATGTATGTATGTATGTATGTATGTATGTATGTATGTATGTATGTATGTATGTATGTATGTATGTATGTATGTATGTATGTATGTATGTATGTATGTATGTATGTATGTATGTATGTATGTATGTATGTATGTATGTATGTATGTATGTATGTATGTATGTATGTATGTATGTATGTATGTATGTATGTATGTATGTATGTATGTATGTATGTATGTATGTATGTATGTATGTATGTATGTATGTATGTATGTATGTATGTATGTATGTATGTATGTATGTATGTATGTATGTATGTATGTATGTATGTATGTATGTATGTATGTATGTATGTATGTATGTATGTATGTATGTATGTATGTATGTATGTATGTATGTATGTATGTATGTATGTATGTATGTATGTATGTATGTATGTATGTATGTATGTATGTATGTATGTATGTATGTATGTATGTATGTATGTATGTATGTATGTATGTATGTATGTATGTATGTATGTATGTATGTATGTATGTATGTATGTATGTATGTATGTATGTATGTATGTATGTATGTATGTATGTATGTATGTATGTATGTATGTATGTATGTATGTATGTATGTATGTATGTATGTATGTATGTATGTATGTATGTATGTATGTATGTATGTATGTATGTATGTATGTATGTATGTATGTATGTATGTATGTATGTATGTATGTATGTATGTATGTATGTATGTATGTATGTATGTATGTATGTATGTATGTATGTATGTATGTATGTATGTATGTATGTATGTATGTATGTATGTATGTATGTATGTATGTATGTATGTATGTATGTATGTATGTATGTATGTATGTATGTATGTATGTATGTATGTATGTATGTATGTATGTATGTATGTATGTATGTATGTATGTATGTCCTTCCTTCCTTCCTTCATGCGTTCGCGAACGGTCCAACCGATTGAGATGAAATTTTCTACACGTTTTCCTTTCATTCCTGTGCAACCAACTGTGATAGTTTTATCTATCAGCTATCAGCTATTACCTTCTTAAAATTTAATTTTGTAATTACATGACTGAACATAAGAAAATATAAAAATATATGACAAAAAGGGATATAACTTTTAGTATAATTGTTATATCTTAAGTTACGTCCCCTGCGTTTAAATGAGTTGATTGACAATGAATTAAATGAGATGCTCCACATAGATAGATAGATAGATAGATAGATAGATAGATAGATAGATAGATAGATAGATAGATAGATAGATAGATAGATAGATAGATAGATAGATAGATAGATAGATAGATAGATAGATAGATAGATAGATAGATAGATAGATAGATAGATAGATAGATAGATAGATAGATAGATAGATAGATAGATAGATAGATAGATAGATAGATAGATAGATAGATAGATAGATAGATAGATAGATAGATAGATAGATAGATAGATAGATAGATAGATAGATAGATAGATAGATAGATAGATAGATAGATAGATAGATAGATAGATAGATAGATAGATAGATAGATAGATAGATAGATAGATAGATAGATAGATAGATAGATAGATAGATAGATAGAAAGATACATACATACATACATACATACATACATACATACATACATACATACATACATACATACATACATACATACATACATACATACATACATACATACATACATACATACATACATACATACATACATACATACATACATACATACATACATACATACATACATACATACATACATACATACATACATACATACATACATACATACATACATACATACATACATACATACATACATACATACATACATACATACATACATACATACATACATACATACATACATACATACATACATACATACATACATACATACATACATACATACATACATACATACATACATACATACATACATACATACATACATACATACATACATACATACATACATACATACATACATACATACATACATACATACATACATACATACATACATACATACATACATACATACATACATACATACATACATACATACATACATACATACATACATACATACATACATACATACATACATACATACATACATACATACATACATACATACATACATACATACATACATACATACATACATACATACATACATACATACATACATACATACATACATACATACATACATACATACATACATACATACATACATACATACATACATACATACATACATACATACATACATACATACATACATACATACATACATACATACATACATACATACATACATACATACATACATACATACATACATACATACATACATACATACATACATACATACATACATACATACATACATACATACATACATACATACATACATACATACATACATACATACATACATACATACATACATACATACATACATACATACATACATACATACATACATACATACATACATACATACATACATACATACATACATACATACATACATACATACATACATACATACATACATACATACATACATACATACATACATACATACATACATACATACATACATACATACATACATACATACATACATACATACATACATACATACATACATACATACATACATACATACATACATACATACATACATACATACATACATACATACATACATACATACATACATACATACATACATACATACATACATACATACATACATACATACATACATACATACATACATACATACATACATACATACATACATACATACATACATACATACATAGATAGATAGATAGATAGATAGATAGATAGATAGATAGATAGATAGATAGATACATAGATAGATAGATAGATACATAGATAGATAGATAGATACATAGATAGATAGATAGATAGATAGATAGATAGATAGATAGATAGATAGATCCTCGCCAGAGCCTGGGCGAAGCCGGGCCGGGCAGCTAATATTTGGGCAGCTATATTCAAGGGGACTTAACATAAAAGTTATTTCAAGGGTAATAACTTTTAATAACATCACTATTATTTTATGTATATATTGTTGCATTGTTTTCACAGATTTATAAACTCTTTTCTATAGTTGTTTATAGGCATATGAGTTATAATATATACTGATATAATCTTTAAGGCATTTTCATAATAATTATCATAAAATTAATGCATCTATTTAAATAGTGAAAATTTTCTAACACATCTTTTTATGTTTTTAAAACCAGTGTTCGTTAAAAATAATGGATTTATTTTAGATACGTCAGAATTGTATTTCTGTACTTTTTTTCGGAGTGGAACTTTTGAAGTAATCGAAGCATTTGTTTTTTCCGTTCGCTTGGCAGAGAGAAGGTCAGTACACAATTAAATGGGTATATTCTCGATTTTGTTTTTGTTTTTAAAAAAAAGTTGGCCGCGTGTGTGTCAACATCACATTTTTCATTCAATGTTGTGGGTGTGCATACCTTATGCATACCTTACACGCAGCACGCCTGTTAAAATGCAGGTTGTTGTTTGTTTTTTTTTTTGGTCTAAAAAAAGAAGAAGCCTATCCTTTGAAGTACCCAGCATTTACGTTTAGTAGTTTCAGGTTGCCCTTTTTCTGTTGGCCATGTACCATATTTCAATATCCTCTACTATATATGTAGACAATATTTGTTTGTGTGTGTGCCCTTTATCAGATTAAGATGAAATGCAATAGTTAGTTAAAAATCTAATTTTCTATTTTAGTGAAAGAGAGCACATGGTGTCTGGAAGGACATTCTTAAGTTAATTTTGTGTGTGTTGTTCATACTTTATGCATACCTTACACGCAGCACGCCTGTTAAAATGCGGGTTTTTTTTTTTTCCCCCAAAGATTTATAAACTCTTTGTCTATAGTTATTTACAGGCATATGAGTTATAATAAATAATGATATAATCTTTAAGGCATTTTCAAAGTTTTCATAAAAATAATGCATAATGCATAACATTGTAACCCATCTTTTTCTGCTTAAAGAACTTATCAACTGTCATGTCGGTGATTAAAAACAGTTTTCATTAAAAATAATGAATGGTGTGTGGAAGGACATTCTTTTAAGTTACTGTGCGCCAGGAGCTGGGCGAAACCACGCCGGGTCAGATAGATAGACCGACAGACAGATAGTCGGGAACGGGAGCTTATTTGACTACTTATATGAATTAAATGAGATGCTCCCCACCAGGGACTGGGTGAAGCCGGGCCGGGTCAGACAGACAGACAGATAGACAGACAGACAGTCGGGAACGGGAGGGCTTATATGACTACGTATATGAATTAAATGAGATGTTCCCACCAGGGACTGGGTGAAGCCGGGCCGGGTCAGCTAGTATATATATATATATCCTTTACAGGACATCGCTGTCAACACCAGCATCTTTCAGCTGTATGTTAATTTCTTGGCAAGATTACGCTCAGTAGTTTGCCATTGCTTTCTGAGCGGCCGGCTCACATACCGCGTAAGTTACCGAACCACTGCTGATTCTCACCGTCATCACGTTACCTACGAGAGTATACGAAATTACGGCGAGAAGTCGCTAACCTCTAGACCACGAAGCCGGCGATATATATATATATATATATATATATATATATATATATATATATATATATATATATATATGTGTGTGTGTGTGTGTGTGTGTGTGTGTGATGTGTGTGTGTGTGTGCGTGCGTGCGTGCGTGCGTGCGTGCGTGCGTGCGTGTGTGTGTGTGTGTCAAATAATTCAACTGACTCGACTTGTTCATTGCCAACAAATGCCGATTACATCAACAGATTTCGGGCCTTCGAGTATACAGATAAATAACACACCCATGCAACAAGTTAAAGAATTCAAATACCTTGGAAGTATGATCACAGAAGATGGAAGATTGGACAGAGAAATTGAAATCAGATGTCAAAAAGCTAGTGCACTTACATATCAACTATCACCCTTACTGAAACATCCAAATATACCCATGTCCGCAAAACGACAGATAATAAACAGCATATTCACACCAACCCTATGCTATCAATCTCAAACCTGCACTTTATCCAAATTACACCTTCGCAAAATCAACACCTGCGAAATGAGATGCCTGAGGAGAGCTGCCAACTTAACAATCCGAGACCGAGTAAGAAATGCTACTATCAGACAGACTGTGGGATCAACACCTTGTGCCATATTTATTGAAAGACAGAAGATCAAGTGGTTTGGCCATGTTGTTAGAATGCAACATCAGCAACTACCATCATTGGACTTACATCACAGATCATATACGACGAGACCACGAGGACGTCCAAGAAGAAAATGGATTGACGACATCAGAGACATTGTACAGCCACACGGAATTACACTATCCAGTGTCGTCCACCTGGCGCTGGAACGCAAATTATTCCTCCCCACGACGCTTGACGGCAGAAGTGTAAGATGATGATATATATATATATATATATATATATATATATATATATATATATATATATATATATATATATATATATATATATATATATATATATATATATATATATATATATATATATAATTCTCTGATAGTATCAATGCCAAATCTGGATACTGTTTTCATCAACTCTGTTGTTATCTTGTCAGGTCCTGCAGCCTTTCATTCTTTCATCTGTTTAATAGCCTGCTCTACTTCAACCTTTAATATATTTGATCCAACTTGAGTATTATACAATGTTTGTTTCTTGACCCTTCTGTCCCAGGATAAATACCTCATACAGAAGCCGTCAAATTATATAAAATACTATACATTACTTTTTTTTCAGGACCGGTCAGCGTTTTCCTGTCCTGGTCACCATTTACAGTTCTGGGCCGCTTGACCTACTCTGGCTACCTCATCCACATGTCCATCCTGGCGATCATACTAGAGAACTTGGAACAGCCGCCTTATTTAAACATTGCTTCTGTGGTAAGTTATCTCAGACGTTTTTCTGTATGCTATGTTTTAATAATGAACATTAGGTATAGTGTGGTGTACAACAGTTACACAAGCAATATTTGCCATACTGTGATTCCACGAAATTAAGACCTACTCCCAAAATACGCCCTAGCACGATTTCTCAGGTTGTTTGTAACCATAGAACTACCAGGACTTTTTAGTAAGACTGGTTACCAATGTGGTCCCACCATTTAATATAGTTAAAACTAGACCGTTTTTTATGCAGTTTGTTTTATTTTGATATATTAATCATTACAGAGTGCTTAGATAAATGAATGCTTAAATAAGTTACTTACACACATGAACAGAGCATAGAATCTTGAATGTTAACAGATTCAGCGGTCACTAACAATGTTATTGCAAATATCTCAACATTTTCTGTCAATTATCCTTTGGCAAAGCTGACAGCGACCTCGTTTTCTAGATCCACAAGGATGCTCTGCTAGTTTAGGTGGAATGTTCCCTCGTTGACATGTTTGGCCCATTTCGATAAGTCATTCTGAAGGTTGAATCAAACGCAGTCGGCGTTTTTGTGACTTGTGGTTGTTCCATTCAGGATTGAGGTGCATCCACAGAACAAATGCAATCGTGGAAGAAACAAACATCTAACATGTTGTAGAAAATGACTACAGGCTAATTGTTTGGCTTTCGTTTGACTGAATAACAGCACAACATTTGGCTGTGTCCACTACACCCTTCGTGTGAATGGAGTCAAGGATCATCAATGGATTTTTGGAATCAGAACTTTGATCCACATTTGGCTGATCATGCATTTTACTAAGGGGTACAACAACGTTTCCTTTCTTTGGACAATAGGAAGTCAGTGCTGCACCGTCAATGAAAGCAAACGTTGAGGAAAATTTAACACGATCTTTCCTGAAATTAGCTCTTTTGGAAGTTCGAATTCCAATTCCAATTTTCAAAACAAAAATTCCAAATTCGGCCTCGTTCAACCTGCGTTATTCAGCTGTGATTATTGTTGAGAACCGTGGTTTTTGTGGGTTCGTTCACCCTAATTCTTGTCTTGTGAGTCCTATCTCGGACTGGTTATGTTGGTTTGTGTCTGTGACGTCAGCTGGGGGTTGGTCAGCTGCTATCCTTTGTGCTCGTCTCCTTTTGTGGTTTTCTTTGTTGGTGCAGGCTCCTGGCTAGTCTGGCTTGGCTGGGTGCAGTCCTTATAAGGACTTTTTAGTTGATATGTTTGTCTCCTTTTTTGTGTATTTTCTGTAGGAGCTTTTCTACGTTTCCATTTTCCTCCTTGCTCCTGTTTTCACTTTCGAGTTTGAGTTTCTGTTGCCATTCGATTTTTTCCTCTGCGGTCAGAAATGGGACGATCACTATGTCATCTATATAATATCGCCACGGGTGTTCGTCATCCTCGTATAAATCTGGTTCTTCAGCGATACGGAAGGGCATTGGTTTCCCCTTGAGTTTCTTGTACTTCTTTGCTTTTTCTTCCATGCGCCTTCTGTATTCCTTGCACCTGAGTTCATATTTCATCTTTATCTCCGGTAAATAATGGTGGTAACGGGGCGTCCTCTCTGCCGTCGTCAGTGTGTTCATCTCGGTTTTCTTCGGATGTCTGGCGGGATATTGGCTTCCCTTTGACTGTTTCGGGCGTCGTGGTTGGGCTGCTGGCTTTCGCTTGTGATTCAGGCTCGGTCTCCTGCTTTTCATCTTGCGGTTTCTTTCTAATTTATTGTACGGCTTCTGTTGTTTTGCTTCGGAATATTTCCATTTCATCTTTCTGTAGTTCTCGCTCTGATTTAATGGTTTGAAGGATTTATTCGTTCTCCTTCTTAATCAGTGCCATATATTCCACTTCTTGCTTGATGTTTTGCTGGATCTCCTTCATTTCCGCCAGTAGTTTTTCGTTGTCGCTGGTCGGAGTCGACGTCAGCAGTGCCTTGACTTGTTTCTTCAACTCGTCTATCTGTTTTTGCAGTTGGTCTCTTTCAGCTTGTGCTATACCCGTGTCTGTCTCGCACCTCCGCATTGCATCGTTGTATGGTGTCCTTGTGGTGATGACGAGCTTTAATACGTTTCTGTGTCGTTGCAGGTACGGACAGCCCAAGTATCTTGCTCCATGCTTGCCGAGGCAATTGGCGCACTTTCTTTTGTTGTTGGGTGCTCGGAAGTCCGTGTCTAGCTTGTCCAATGGACACTCCTTGAAGGCGTGGTGATCGGCGCAGTACTGGCAGATTTTCGTCCTGCTGCGGCATGCTGCTCTGCTGTGGCCGGCCCTCTGACATCTGGAACATTGGGTGATCCTTGGGATGAATCTCTCTGGCTGCTGCATTCTCTTGTTGATTGTTACTGTGGTCGGCATTACGCTGCCCTCCGACGTCACCACTGCCAAGGTTGTAGGTATCTTGGAGTAGGTGAGTAGCCGCTCCGCCTTCAAGAATCTGATGTGGAGATTCTCATCTTGTAACTGCTTCAAGATTTCTTGGTCAGCCAGCTCAACTTGGATTCGTTTGACAACCCACTTGCTTGTCGGTGAGTCGGTGTTTCCGACTCTGGTGTCTTTCTCCTCCCTCTGCTTCTCAGTAGTTTTGGCTCTTGTCTGTGTTGGGCTTTCGATCTTCTCCCTCGTGGTAGCTTCAGTAATAGCTGTAGTTTCAGGTTCTTTGATGCAGCTAGCAGGCATGTTCTCCACATTCATCTTCTTCCCGGTCTTGTCGGCTCCCACGCTGCACATCTTGGATACCGCGTGTTTCTTGTTGTTGGACTTGCGACGTGACATTTTCCCCCGTATCAGGCTTCTTGACTGGTTAAGGCGACTTGTCTTGTTAGCGCTCGCAGTGCAAATGTGACAAAAAATGCACGCGCGTGGAAGTTCAACTCTGTTTCTTATTGTTCCTAGATTTGTATGTTTTTACCCTACAATATCTGTCCCATATTTCAAGCTTGTAAAAATGTCGCAAATAATATTCCTTCCACTATTTTCAAAGCCTTTCACCATGTCCAGTACAACTCTTTCTCCTTTATTTTTTTTTTCTTTCTTTTGGTTGCCTTGGTTCTCTGCCATTGTAAACTTGCATATTGAAAACATATGAAGCATCACTGTCACAACAGCACCACAATTTAATGCCATATTTGTCAAGTTTTGGGGGCATATATTAATTGAAAAGGCATCTTCCTCTACACGTAACTAACTGCTCATGAGTTGTTACTTTGCACAACGGAACATAGCAGCCGTGTAGATTTTTTTTTTTTTTTTTTTTTTTTTTGGGGGGGGGGGGGGTCAGTTTGTTCTCTCTGCTGACATTTCTACCATCTATCGCGAGGCTTGGGACATCAGCTCTTACAATCCTGTTGTCCAGAGAGCACCACAAAACAGCCGGCTTTTCCGGGTGGATGACAGCACTCATTTCTGTGCAAAGCAAATGATAACCACATTTTTTTCCCACGCTTCCATCCTGTTTCAGGATATTGCGATCAACACCAGCATCTTTCAGCTGTATGTTGATTCCTAGGCTAGATTACGCTCATGAGCACGCCACGACTTTCTGAGCGACCGGCTCCATACTCTCATAAGTCACTGGCGCGACTCAAACCGCTTCCAATTCTCGTGCGCTCACGTCAACCACGAGAGTATTCGAGGTTACGGATAAAGCTGCTAACTCCTCGGCCAGGGAGACCTGTATAACCACATTTTACTTGGTTTAAACATGACCTCAGCGAGTGGAGTTGTACTACTAGACATCCTATCTACAAAGGAATATATGAACTTGTGGTTATAGGTTATACTTACAGCTTCTGATACAGTCAGCAGAGAAGGAATATATCAACTTGTGGTTATAGTGTTATACTTACAGCTTTTGATACAGTCAGCAGAGAAGGACTATGGAAGATTATGGCAAAATATGGCTGTCCACGAAAGTTTATCCAAATAGTGCGGCTATTTCATGATGGCATGCAGACACGAGTACAGGAAAATGGCGAACTGTCTGAACCCTTTCCTGTCACCAATGGAGTGAAGCAAGGGTGTGTCCTGGCACCAACACTGTTCAGCCTCATGTTTTCAGCTATGCTGACGAATGCCTTCGAGAAAAACGACATTGGAATAGACATCAACTACCGCATGGATGGAAAATTATTCAATCTCAGAAGGCTGAAAGCTAAAACCACAATTAACAGCGACACCGTCAGAGAGCTCCTGTTTGCTGATGATTGCGCTCTATACGCCAACTCAGATGCGAACATAATGTTTCAACTTTCTCACATGCCTGTGTGACGAAACGGATAAAGATCGGCAGATCTCTGCATAATATCCCTTTGAAGGGAGTGCGATGCGTTGGTCTCCCTTGAATTAATATCAATTAATAGGGGATTCCCCAGCAAAAAATAGTGCGGGGTGGAGCTATTCTAGTTATTTATAGAAAAATCTAGAATGTTCCCCCAAGTGCGTACGTGGTAGAGATCTCTAAGTTCACGAGTGCTTCATGCAGCACGGGGTGGTGGAACTTATCGTGACTCTGGTTTTCTTCATGAATCATGAAAGTCACGCGGCCCGTGTAGGCGAGTGGAAGGCGCACTGACTTTGTCGTGAGCAGTCGCCCACCAAACCTCAGCGTAGACAGATCGCAGCTAACAGGCTGATGTAATTTTGATGTCAATATTCGCGGCCAGTGCGGACATCTGCAGTCAAGGTTGTGATTCTTCAATCACAGGTTAGTTGAGTACTTATTCTATTATTTAATTGTTGTCGTGATGCCGTGCTGATTCCCGGAATGAATTAATTGCCGTCGTAAAATTGAGTTTTCGCGTAGCGTTATCCATTACAGTTGGCGGTTGGCATTTTTAAGTAGGCTTTATCGATCAGCAATGTAATGTGTTACCTGACGGAACAAGCCGTATTCCACAGCGAGTGGTGTGTAAATAAAATAGGCCGAACGATGTGCTTTACAGTGTGTAGCAGTTACGGGTTTGGTTTATTCATTACGCAGGCAAGGCGACAGTTTGTCCGTCATTACATCAACATGCTAGACGCTGTAAATGATAAGGTAGAGCTTATTATTAGAAATGGGTAATGTGCTTCGTGACATTAGAATGGTAACGTAATTGTTCTATCAGTGATGGTGATTTTTCGAGGAATCAAGGTGAAATCAGCAGTGGTGTATTTGCTGTGTGCAGATAGCAGTGTTATTCCGCGTAAGCCGAATGGTGTTGCATCGGTAGGATAACAATTGATAAGAAGTATTCATGATACTATTGTTACTGCTTGTGGTAATGTCCGTCCGCAAGGATGACCGTGCGTGTTCCATCGTACGTTTGTCTAGGCAGCGGGAGGTAGGCCGGTACCCCCAACCCGATCGGTAATAGGTCCGACCCAATGCAATCGTGCATATCCGATGAGTGAACATACCCGATCGAGGGTGATGCGGCACTCCGTAATTCGAGGCCGAGGTGTCTAGATAGATCGAGGTTTGAACCTAACCGTTTCTGTCTCTAATATTCTACTCTTCTGGAACCCTGACTCGGTTCATGGAGTACTTGGAGTACTGCCGTGAAGTAGTAGTATATGAGGGGCATAACCCCCCCCCCCCCCAAAAAAAAAAAAAGGTGGAGCCAGAGTTTGGTAGTGGAGTCTAGAGGTTTGCTACATTGGATGACGTGACTTAAGTCGTCACGGGACAAGGTACACGAGACCCACAGGAGCTGTGGGAAAGTGTAGTGGTGGATGGCCACCACAGCTGTGCTCGACCGGCACAGGTATGACTGACCTGAAAGATAGTCAGTGAATACAAGGGCAACTCAGGATCTGGGGCAGGGATCCCAGACCTGACACTATGGCTGTGATATGATTTTGTTATTTAAGTGTACCAAGTCATGAGTTCTCCTTAGTTAATGCTATAGTAATGAATTATCAGGAGTATAATTCATTATGGACATATAGTTATTAAGGTGTGTAATTCATCAGTCCATGGGTGAAGGGATTGATGAATTGATGAGTCTGTCAGGAAGGAGATGTCCGGCTGGACACCTTCTCGATACAGTAATCCCTACACTGAAAGGAAAGTAAGTGTATATGTTGATTGATGATGGAAGATGAAACCGGATTGGACTGGCACCAGGCGAAGGATGCTTGACAGAGTCATACAGTCGACTCTGGTGCTAGGGGTTATATGTAGCCCAGAAGTGTTACTTGACTGAACAGGTGTGCTATTGCTTTTTCTACCATCATTATGCCTATATATTATAGTGACTAAGTAGATCTATGATGTGATGATTTCATACTCATGTTGGTAGACATGAGGAATGTCTGAGAGGCAGGTGACAGGGTGGAGATGCTGGTAGTCTTTGTTGTAGTTGAGTACTCACACCAACCTCTCCGTGTTTCAGGATCTGTTATTACTATACAGAAGAAGATTCAAGAGCTGCACGATGAGCTCTATGGGCCCACTCATTCCAGTGCCTATCCAGAAGTTGATTGAGGCCATACTGGGAGTGGTTGTCTGATTCTGCGAGATCAATGTTGGAAGGAGCTGAGTGCTGAATAAGTCGGTAGGTCTAGGTTAGGACCTCCGTCAAGAGTCCGATGAGTGTCATCCGATCCTGAGAGGATCCAACACTGAAACGTCTGGTGATTCAAGCCAGTGAAGCACTGGTGACATTCAGTCTCTGTGTAAACCTTGGTAATTGCAAGGTAGTGGCCTTTCAAGTTGAGCGAAGTGATCATTGTTACCGGTCACCATGACCTGTGTTATATGCTTCTGGCCCGGCTGGGTTATGGGACACCATGTATCAGTTGATGCTTAAATAGTGTTTTTACATTGGTTACCTTTATGAAGCCAACATGTGGTCCAGTGAACTAGGACATTGATTACAACATTGGTGGAAACACCTGAGTGACATGTTTGTTAAGGTAGGGAGCTACCTCATGCCAACGTGATGAACTGTTGACAATGTTTGTGAAGGTAGGGAGTTATCTCATGTGATCGTGATGAACTGTTGACAGTGAATGCTAGGTTGTGATTACTACCCATTGATCAGTGTAGTTACATGATACTGTGTGAAGATCTATTGTCCAAGGACATGGAACTAAGGTGAAGTGTTTAGTCACCTGATATACTTTACCAGTGACATTGTGTGTTCGTGTGGAGCAACCGCTTATTATGTAAGTGACATATCAGTGTGTGGGTCACTGATGAGATAGAAGAGTGACCTGGCTCTTGTGTATTTTGAGACGGTGCTACATGTATTTTTTCTGCAAGTGGGAGACCGCTAATGTTCTAGGGTCGGCCCAGACTTCATCAGGAGTGTGACGAGGGAAATAGTACGACAGCAAGAAAGGATCCTTGTTCATCAGTGCAGTGTCAGTCAGGCAGTGGTACTGTGCTTGATCAGCCCTTGCTTGGTTCTCTGGGTGAAGAGGGAACTTTGGAGAGGCAGCAGACCTTGGAGTTCCAGTCCACTGGAGGAGCCTGGGTGAGTCGCTACCACGACTGGACAACCGCACGAGCTATCGTCCGCCTCCATGATGAATACTCATCTGCGTCTTTGATCTTGTACATAGTTCTTCTAGTCTGGCTTTCAGCCATCCTTCTCTGTGTTGTGGTTGACGTAGTTCAGAATTAAATTTTTGTTCTCTTAGCTATGACTTTGTGCAGTGATATGACTGGTGTCTGGTCCGAGCCCCCTTGGGGTTTGGAACCCTAGGTGAGGGAGAGAAGGTTAAGCTGTCCCGGCTTGTGTGGGGCCTGGTAGATGTAGAGTGCTATTGAGGTGGTTGGAGCAAAGGCAGGGGATAGTATCTATCGTGGCAAACCAGTCCAAGCCCCGGCGGTCTTGCCAACTTTGGGCTCAATATCAATTCGGAGAAGACTGTAGTTATGTACCAGCCAGCTCCAGGGAATAAACACACTGTGCCGAATATCAAAGTGAATGGTCATAGTCTAAGTGTTGTGGACAAATTCACATATCTTGCTGAAGTGAATGCAAGAATCTCCAAGGCCAGCGCGGCCTTTGGCAGACTGTACAAGAATGTATTGGACAGAAATGGAATAAGCCTGCAAACAAAGCTGAAAGTCTTCAAAGCAGTTGTATTATCCACACTGCTATATGCTTGTGAAACCTGGACTGTTTATCAGTGACACGCTGGGAAATTAAACCACTTCCACACAGTCTGCCTTAGGAAGTTACTGGAGATTAAATGGTAAGTCAAGATCCCAGACACTGAAGTCCTAGAAAGAGCGTCCATGTCCAGTATCTACGCTCTACTAATGAAGAATCAGATTCGCTGGGCTGGTCACTTGACTCGCATGCCAGATCACAGGCTCCCTAAACGAATGTTTTACGGCGAGTTGCGTTGTGGTGTGAAAGACCTGTATAATGATAACAGAGAGGAACAGTATGCTATTAGATTTAATAATGAAGGACCAGCAATTTTAAAGATGGAGGTTCAAAATGTTCTTAAGCATATGAAAGCTGGCAAGGCCCCCGGTGCAGATAACATCACAACAGAAATGATTAAAGCTTTAGAAGAATTTGGACTAGAGCAAGTCACTAGACTGCTGAACACATTATATGATACTGGAGATATACCTTCTGAATTATGTAATTCTGTATTTATTGCAATCCCAAAGAAATCAGGAACCTTAGAATGTGATCAACATAGAACAATTAGTATAATGAGTCACATCACAAAGATTTTGTTACGAATTATCATGCAAAGAGTGAGGAAGAAAATACAACCTGAAATAGGGGAAGAACAATGTGGTTTTGTAGAAGTAAAGGGTACAGTAAATGCTGTGTATATGCTGCGAACAGTTATTGAACGTGCTTTAGAAGTAAACAAGGATATACATCTTTGCTTTATTGACTACACAAAGGCTTTTGATAGAGTAAGACATGTCAACATTGTGGATATGCTGGCAGATCTACAAATTGATGGGAAAGACATTAGACTTATAAAAAACATATATTGGAAACAACAAGCTGCCATAAGAATTGATAATGAAGTAGGACAATACCAACCTATTAAGAGAGGTGTTAGGCAGGGATGTGTAATGTCTCCAGATCTTTTTTCCTTATAGAGTGAAAATATTTTCAGAAATGTAGAAGACCTAAATGGAATCAGCATTGGAGGACGAAACATAAATAACATTAGATATGCAGATGATACAGTATTGATTGCAGAAAATGCACAGGATCTGCAACAATTAGTAGACGCTGTGGTTGTACACAGTGAGCAGCTGGGGTTGGAATTAAATTGTAGGAAGACACAGGTTATGGTCGTCACTAGGAAGAACGAAGTACCACAATGTAATATACAAGTAAATGGGAATATTCTTCAGCAAGTGAATCGGTTCAATTATCTCGGAACAGTCATAACATCTGATGGCAGATGCCTTGAAGAGATTAGAACAAGAATCGCCATTGCGAAGGTAGCCTTTAGCAAGATGAAAAACATTCTGACCAATAAAATGATGTCAATTGAAACGAGAAAAAGAGTGTTGAGGGGATACATAGAGCCTGTTCTTTTGTATGGATGTGAAACTTGGACAATGTGCAGTCAAGCTGAAAGACATCTGATGGCTGCAGAAATGTGGTTTCTGAGGAAAATGCAAAGAATACCATGGACAGATAGAAAAACCAATGACCAAGTACTACAAGAGACAAATGAAAATCGTAGATTGATTAGAGAAATTAGACGTAGACAGTCAAAATTTTTTGGACATGTTATGAGAAGAAATGGACTGGAGAACTTGGTGACAGCTGGCAAGATCGAGGGGAACAGACCAAGAGGAAGACCGAGAGGAAAATACCTGGATGGCTTGGCCACATGGCATGGACGAGACAGGAACACTGAGCTGATCCACGACTCTGGTGATCGAGTTAAATGGCGAATCATGACCGCCCACGCTTTCCGGCATGGCACATGATTGATTGATTGAAACGCTCCCAAGGCGGCCAGAGGAAACGCTTTAAAGACACTCTGAAAATCTCACTGAATGCTTTTGGAATTCATCATGACACCTGGGAGACTGCAGACAGAGACCGAAATTCGTGGCGTGTATCATTACTCAAGGGTGCAGTCACTTGTGAGGCAACCAGGACTGCAAGAGCTGTGAAGAAAAGACAGAACAGAAAAACCACTGCATAGAATCCTCCTCCAGAAACGTCCATTCTTTGTCCAATTTGTCAAAGAACATTTCGAGCCAAAATAGGCCTTATCAGCCATCTTAGAACTCACGGCTCCATACTTTCAACCCCACTGGATGAAATAAATGGTCATCATCATTCTTGATGGACAAACAACAAAACATACTTACAGCTAGAGCGTCGCCAGTTACGAAGTTCGTGCACTGTACTGAGATTCTCTTTGTGTGATCCATAGTGGGAGACTGAATCATCTATGGTATTGGTGTGCCTGAAAGTGATCATTTATAAATTAAACTCGTTGAGATAGAAAGAGTTGAATTTACAGTTGTTGCCACAATAACTGTTAATTCTCGTACTCACATTTTCATAATGTCACACTACAATATTTTCACACTTTCACATTGTCATGTTCTCATAATCTCACTTTCTCACATTGTCACGTGATCATAGTATCAATTTCTCGATTTGTCACGTTCTCAAATTCTCACACTTTCACGCCTCACATTCTCACACTCTCACATTTTCATGTGTCATATTCTCACACACTAACATTGTCACGTCTCATATTTTCACACTTTCACACTGTCATGTTATCATATTCAAATATTGTCACGTTCTCATATCCTCACACTGTCACATTATCATATTCTAATATTGTCATGTTCTCATATCCTCACATTGTCACGTTATCATATTCTAATACTGTCATGTTCTCATATCCTCACACTGTCACGTTATCATATTCTGATATTGTCATGTTCTCATATCCTCACACTGTCATGTTATCATATTCTAATATTGTCATATTCTCATATCCTCACACTGTCATGTTATCATATTCTAATATTGTCATGTTCTCATATCCTCACTCTGTCATGTTATCATATTCTAATATTGTCATGTTCTCATACCCTCACTCTGTCATGTTATCATATTCTAATATTGTCATGTTCTCATATCCTCACTCTGTCATGTTATCATATTCTAATATTGCCATGTTCTCATATCCTCAATCTGTCATGTTATCATATTCTAATATTGTCATGTTCTCATATCCTCACACTGTCATGTTATCATATTCTAATATTGTCATGTTCTCATATCCTCACACTGTCACGTTATCATATTCTAATATTGTCATGTTCTCATATCCTCACACTGTCACGTTATCATATTCTAATATTGTCATGTTCTCATATCCTCACACTGTCATGTTATCATATTCTAATATTGTCATGTTCTCATATCCTCACACTGTCACGTTATCATATTCTAATATTGTCATGTTCTCATATCCTCACACTGTCACGTTATCATATTCTCACACTTTCACACTGTCACGTTATCATATTTTCACACTTTCACACTGTCACGTTATCATATTCTCACATTGTCTAGTTCTAATATTATCACATTTTCACATTATCACGTTCTCATATACTCACGCGTTCGCATTGTAACGTCGCTTATGCTCACATTGTTACGATATCATATTCTCACATTGTCACGTTCTCATATTCTCACATTGTCACGTTGTCATATTCTCACATTGTCACGTTCTCATGTTCTCACATTGTCACGTTCTCATATTATCACATTGTCACGTTGTTATATTCTCACATTGTCACGTTCTCATATTCTCACACACTAACATTGTCACGTTCTCATATTCTCACATTGTCACGTTCTCGTATTCTTACATACTAACATTGTCACGTTCTCATATTCTCACACACCACCATTGTCACGTTATCATATTCTAACATTGCCACGTTCTCATATTCTCACGTTGTCACGTTGTCATATTCTCACATTATCACGTTCTCATATTCTAACATTGTCACGTTGTCATATTCTCACATTGTCATGTTGTCATATTCTCACATTGTCACGTTCTCATATTCTCACGCACTAACATTGTCGCGTTCTCATATTCTAACATTGTCACGTTGTCATATTCTCACATTGTCACGTACTCATATTCTCACACACTAACATTGTCACGCTCTCATATTCTAACATCGTCACGTTCTCATATTCTCACATTGTCACGTTCTCATATTCTCACGCACTAACATTGCCACGGTCTCATATTCTCACACACCAACATTGTCATGGTCTCATATTCTCACACACCAACACTGTCACGTTCTCATATTCTCACATTGTCACGTTGTCATATTCTCACATTGTCATATTCTCATATTCTCACATTGTCACGTTGTTATATTCTCACGTTGTCACGTTCTCATATTCTCACGTTGTCACGTTCTCATATTCTCACATTGTCACGTTCTCATATTCCCAGACAAAATGTATAAATAAGCTTTACATGAATATTGATAATTGTAAACGACTGCATTCTATTTATCACATCAGGTTGTATATGGGACGGCCGGCCTCGTGTTCACTTGTGCTGTATCCGCCATATTGGTCAGCTGTGTGGAGATCCCGACGTTAAATCTAGAGAGAGTTCGAGATCACAAACGGAAACTGTGAACGTCATTGTCAACTCATTCTAGAGTTAAACAGTCAACAAGCTTGTCTACTGTGAAACACTTTTACTCTTAAAGATGGCATTTCGTAGTTTTATTTTGAGAATAAATTATTTATGTGGGGTTTTGTTATTTGTTATATAATAACAGTGAGTTTCGTGTCCTTTACAGAACGCAGCAGTCGACCCCAGCATATATTGATTGTTTGTGGTTTTCTAGATATTTTATGATTAGTAGTTTGTCACTGCTTTTTTGAACAGCCGACGTTTATACCATTAAGAAATGCAACGCCCAATAATCTGCTCTCAAAGCTGACTCCGAACCCGATATGGCTGGAATGTGAAATTGTCTAACGGTCGGCTGTTTAATGTGTTTGTAAACTTATTTGGTTATTAAGGTAATGTTTCAAAAACAATTACAACAACCTATAATTACAACAACAATAACAACAACAACAATAAATGTAACCGTAATAAACAGTCAGTCAAACGGTTGACGAAAGTAAATTAGTGCCATGAGGCGAATTGGAGCTCATGGCATTTTGAAAGATGGTCACGCAGAAGAAAGTGACAATCGTTTGTTTGTTGACTCACCTGGCACACCGAGATTGTCACCGGAGCAAAAGACATGATTTTGCGAAGGTGACAAGGGGATTCTAGCCGTGAGTGTCGGCCTGTGCGTCCGCACAACGTAGAGACGATAGATATGGCTTAAATAATGCTACTATTTTATTAAGTGTTTAGAAGTGTTATATATATATATATATATATATATATATATATATATATATATATATATATATATATATATATATATATATATATATATATATATTACTGTTGAATACATGATTGTGATAATGTCGATTCTAAAGTGTTTAATGTGAATATAGACGAAAACCTACAACTGAATTCGCGCCACATTTGTGTTGGAGTGCTCAGTTGTGTTCGATAGTGAGTTGACACAGTCAGTAGAGAAACGTAGAGTTAACCAGCAGCAAAGTAATGTGTTGAATAGTAATCAGCAAAGAGACGATGGATATCCAAACAACTAGTCCTTCTCTCGGTGCACACAACGAAGTCGAAAGAGAAGTAACCATGGTGACGGTAAGGACATGAGGTGTGAAGTAATAACACATCCCCCTAGGAAGCAGCCACTATAACACCGCCAAACAAAGAATATATTCGCGTCCTGCCATATTTCGTGCAATGGCAATTAGTAACAATAAAGGTAAGAAACCATTTACACTATCAAGAGTTTTGAAAATATAATGCTAGCTGCATATTTTTATGTTGGGAATTCAATATTATCAATATCACATTGGCCGCAATTATTTCCCAGAAAATTTGCTAGCACCTGCTTTAGACTGTGACGCCGTGGAAACTCCGATTAGTTAGAAAACATAATACCCGCCTCAAAGAAGATTCGAACACAATTCGGCAGGCAAGCAAGTTAGCGACGACAGCTGACATTTGGTTAAAGCGATATATCCAAAATATTAGTTCCCAGTTGTCAACAACTCATGTTTCAGGCATCATCGGATTACTTCTCCCACACCATACAAGAAACTTGCAAGTCGTGTGCGAGGAATGAAATGGTACATTTTATTGCCGTTGGCTCTTTACAATTGCAAAAACAGTCGCTATCTAATCACACATAAAGTCACAATATTCTCTATCACTAGTTTTCCTAAACCCTATAGCTAATCTCTATCTACTAGGCTATACGAAAACTGTCTCTATTCTACACGATGTGAACACTACAGAGTCAGTCCCCAGTCTGACTTCCTTCACTCGCGTCGCTACACGCCACGCGGAAGGACCTTCATGCGTCCTTCGGCTCTTTGCGTGCTAGGTCAGTTAGCACGCTTCTATTAGCTGTCTTTGGTTGAGTGGCAATCGTGGCATTCACGCAGGCGTGCTTCTGTCGCGACCAGTAGTGCTAACTATCTGGTCAACGCCTCCGTGTGAGGACTAGTTAATAGTCCCCCTTTTCTATCATCTATCCTGCCCTGATCCCGGGCACTATGCTCCCTCTATCTATCTGAGGTTGACCCCACGTCCCGGTGGTGTTCTATCATGAGGCAGGCTTCCTGCCTCCTGTTTCAGTCTTTGACACACACCCTCCCCTCCTGTGTTGCGTCATCAACTTTGACTCATTGGTTGTGACGCAAGAGGTTTCTAAAAAATTAGTGTGTCTAATTTTTGTCAAAGACTGTAGATAACCTGGCTTTGGGCTACTCAATAGACCTACTGACTAATGTCACAATGTAGCATCACTTTACTTGGCTACTGGCAATCGCAACAAACTTGTCTGGTTGGCGTGAGCCCTATTCTCAATCGCAATATTATATTGATTAGAGGTATGTCTGAACCGGACCGTTGTCTTATAAGACCTGCCCTCAAATAGTAAATTAACTCACTACCCATACAAAGTTGACTTTCTGAAGGTCAACACATGAATTGCTTCATGTCCCCCATATAATATTAAACAACCATTACACAAGCTGTGAGCGACAGGCTTTACCTATCTCGCTTCCGCGTGTAAAGTCATATTTCACTGTTAAGTTAGTGTTTCGTTGTCTATTATGTCCCCTGACCCGGAGTTATCTCCCTTTGATCTAATAAAAGTGTATGCAATTTATATGTTTGTTTTTCTGGTTGTTTGTGTGTTTGGATGTAATTAAACGTATAATCTACCCTCTAACATGTGTATCTAACTATCATGTGTATGTAAGTTAGTTTTTCAAGTGCCATAATTCATTTAACTGTGGTCACAAACATGTGTATAATACAAATCTGTGACTACGTTTCTGTCTTATGAGACTCAAAATACTTTCACTAAGATCCTAAACTAAACTACACAAAATACATTCATTACAACACATTTCCAACATTGAAACCAACCTTTGACGGCAACAAAAATAAAAAGTCCTGTTGAGCGGCAGAAAAAAAAATCCGCTGACTGTTCTCACTCTCTCTTGTATATTTTACATTTGCTCTCACTTTCACACTTCTGTCACACATCTTTAACCTTCCCTTATGTCACACTTCTTTTACCCTCACTATTGGCACACATCTTTTACCCTCATTTCTGTCACACATCTTTCATCCTCATTTCTGTCATACTTCTTTTACCCTCACTAATGGCACACATCTGTTACCCTCATTTCTGTCACACATCTTTCATCGTCATTTCTGTCACATAACTTTCACTCTCATATCTGTCACATAACTTTCACTCTCATAGTTATTTAAAAAACCTTGGAGTGACACTGTACACGTTTGGCTCAGTTTGACAGAGTTGAGCCTAATGACTGTGCAATAACCGTTGCACATGTCAAGTATTTACAACATATTTACATGTAAGAAAAAAGGGTTTATGGTTTGTACCCTGGTATTATTAACCACTGTATTCTACAGAAATATCACTCTAAATACTGACATACTAATACTAGTTCTATAAATATACATTTAATGCGTTGCCTATTTTAATCTATCTGTCATATTCATCCTAAAATAAGCTTACATTACTCCTAATATTTATCTAATTTAAGGGATGTAATTTACCTATGTGAAATGAAATTGATGTGAGATGAGTTATGTCCCTTTGTGAAATGGGTAATGTGAAATGTAATAAGTTACGTCCCTTTCTAAAATGGGTGATGTGAAATATAACATATTCTAACTAATGTTTTTAAATGAAACAAACTATATGATTGATATTCTTATTCTATATGGTGTAACTGCTGTATCTTTAAGTGTATAATATTTCTATTCTATTATGGTGTAACCTAATCATGCTACTAAATGATAACGTTTGTTAAATGGATTGGTTAAGATGGAATGAAATCAAATGAAATGAAACAAAGTGAAATATAATAAACTGAATGATACTATTCCTGTCTAAACTTCTTATAATTAGTTGTCATGTTTAAATTACTATCCTAATCTACTTTTAAAGCTACATAAATATGTAAATTAATATTCTATCTACCAAAAAAAATGAAAAATATTATATTGTCTAACTCTAAATATAAATTAAAATGACATAATCTATCTATATTTTATCACTATATTAAAACATTATGATACATATCACATTAAGTTTTATATACATGGTTTTTAAATACCTCAGGTTAGTCGTTGCCATTAATGTTCAGAAACATGCTTTCATTGGCATAATATCTATACAATTATTCTGGGTATTTGAAATCCATTACACAGTCATATTTGTTCTATGGGTATTGCACCTGTAGAGTTCGTTTGTACAGTAGACCACTGGTTTCGTGTCTGTATGTATATAATCATCTGACACTGTTTTTCTCTGTTTAACACAACTAATTCACTGGAACATATATGGAGCTTAGCAAGTAATAAGCTGTCCTAGTTCACAAGGTGATATATTTGTTCCCAGAGTAAAGTTCTTACTTTTGATGTCTACGGACACATAGCAGGTCAATGTTTTTGGTACTTAGTTCAGCACATAATATTCATGTATTTCTAACATATTTCACATAGAATATTTGACTGTACTAAATTAACATCTATTACTCTACACTCTTATGTGGAAATTTCTGGTATTGCTACATCAGATGGTCGACTAAGGGTATCAGCCAAGATGTTATCTTTCCCCTTAATATGCTCTATACTAAAGGTGTAATTTTGTAGTATTAGCGACCACCTGTATATTCGGTCATTTCGATGTACACCACTCTGTATGACCGTTATTGGGGAGTTGTCAGTCTGGACAATGAAGTGCACACCCGACAGAAATCGATGCAGCTTTCTCACCGCATAGATGACGCTTAAGGCTTCCAACTCGGATATGGAATATCTGGACTCGGTGGGTGTGATCTTACGGCTCACGTACCAAATCGGATGGAAGATGCCCTCATAAAATTGGCCTAGTACTGCAGCGATGGAGATCCTGCTGGCATCTGTCCTAAGATAATAAACTAGCCTCGGATTAGGCAAGCGGAGGATTGGAACATTACTAAACAAGATTTTCAATTTTGAGCATGCAGAAATTAATAATGCATCTTTGACATCCAATTTTACAGAAGCTTTTAAAACATTGGAAAATACACTTGTAATCTCCGCTAAATTTGGAATAAATTTACTATAGTAATTCACTAACCCCAAAAGGCTTCTGACCTGTTTCTTGGTGGTAGGCATGGTCAGATTCATAATTTTGGTAATAATTTTCTGGTCAGTCTTTAGTTGACCTTGAGAAATGACATGACCCAAAAAATCAATTTCTTTTAGGCCCAATTCGACTTTGCTCGGTTTGACAGTGAGCCCGAAGAGTCGCAACCTATTAAAGACATGTCTCAGTTTCAGTAGGTGTGTTGTCCAGTCATCAGTATGGACACATATATCATCTATATAGGTCACTGTATTCGTCACTCCATGAAGTAGATCTCTAGTTAAGCGTACGAAAGTGGCAGGAGCGTTTCGAAGTCCGAAAGGAAGAAAACGCCACTCGTAAAGTCCTAAAGGTGTTGAAAAAGCAGTAAGATGGATGGATTGAGACTGCATAGGGACCTGCCAATATCCCTTAGTGAGATCTAATTTAGAAAAGATTTTGGAGGTGGACATGTCAAGAATAAGATCTTCGCAGGAAGGAATTGGCTCTGCGTCGATCTTGGTGACGTTGTTGAGCTTTCGATAGTCCACGCACAGACGAATTGTGGAATCTTTCTTCTTAACTAGAACAATTGGAAACGAGTACTCAGAGGTGGATTTCTGGATGATCCCACTAGCCTCTAAATTCAGAATTTCCTTATTTAGATTTTCCCTATAGCTTAGTGGGATTGAGTACGGCCTGCATTTAATAGGCTTAGAGTCCGAAAGAAGAATGGAGTGTTCGATTCTGTCCGTCCTACCTGGAATGTCAGAGAATATGTCTTTGTATTCCGTCACTAATTCTACTAATTGTCGTCGTTGACTGTCTGTTAGTCCCTGTTCTATATGTATGCTATCTAATGTAGCAGTCTTGTCTACAATAGGAACTGGTAGTTCCATTCCGTTGTCGTCTACCTGATTCAGTACGGTGGTGGTGCTAAGTGTGTATTCTGTATTCTCGCTAAGTGTATGCTCGTCGGATATGCCAGTCTCGCTAACTAGTGTAGTTGCGTTGTGTATGTCTGTCGTCTGATCACTAGGTGTGGGTGCACTGTGTTCGTCTGTCTCTACTTCTATCTCTTGTCGTGAATAGTAAGGTTTCAACATGTTGACATGGAATATCTTTAAGTTTCCGTTTATTGATATTTCATAGTCAACATCTGAAAGTTGTATCACCTTGAAAGGCCCTTGCCATGAAGTTAACATGTTATTATGCTTGTATGGTAGTAGCACCATTACGTCTTGATCAGTTTCAAGTGTTATGGGTCTAGCACTTTTGTTAGGACTGTGATGTTTGAGGATATCTGCACTGTTCACTGGAGTGAAACCATTCTTCTCCTCCCAGACAGATATTTCTTCATCTGTACAGTGCTTTAGCTGGGGTAGATACCCAAGAATTACATCAGTACAAGGGTTGTCTAGTATTGCACAAGTAAAGGTACCAGAAAGGAACGGGGTGTTTATACGGGCTCTTGCCAGAGGATAGGTTTCTATGTTACCAGAAAACGTACGGCATTTTACAGAGTCAACAGTATAATCCTTGGGATTAATAAGTTCCTTTTTAACACCAATAATAGAGCTGCCACTGTCAAGCAAACATCGGCATGGCTTATCATTGACCAATGCAGAGTGAAACATTAGATTGCCTCTGAAGGCTATAGCTGCGTTTGCATTCTCAAAGGAGGATGTTACAATATGCCCACATGTAAGTTTGCTGTCTGCATGGAATTGGTGACATTGTTCACAATTATCAACGTTTAAAATATCGTTTACACAACACACGTCTTCACACTGGTTGAATGGTAACACATTTTCGACTTCACACTCAGTCTCACTACCACTATCAGAAGATGTATCAATCAAAATAGCATTGTTGGCTTTCATACGTTGGCGGCCTAGGCACTTATTTGAATAATGGCCATAGCTGGAACAAAAAAAACATTTTACGGCACGCCGGTAAGCAGATCTTTTGTTCTGTTGCTTCTTAATAACATTTTCAAGATGTGCCGGATAACTTGGCGATTTGTCACACATTGAATAAGTGTCATGTAAAAGTTGACAGTGGATACATTTTGAAATTTTTCTATCTCTCTTATCAAATTTATTAAATGGTTTTCTATTGCTCTGATAGTTTTTAGATTGATCTTTTACAAAGGAAACTATTTCAGAGTCATTTGAAGTCTTAAAAATATTTCTGTTTGAAGAAAAATATGCCGACCCTTTCTTTTCAAACTGTTCTATGGTTTCAATGTCTGACTGCTGCAAAAATTTAGCAAAAGAGGATGGTATCGTGGATATTATTTTATCCATAGTTATTAAGTTTTTCAATCTATCAAAGTCTTTTCCTATGTTAGCTGCTTTAAGCCACCTATTTAGTACACTTTGAACATTTGAGACGTAGTCAATGAAAGTCTCAGTAGGTTTAGGTTTTAAATTTGAGAACTGAACCTGATACCCAGGGGCATCAAGTAAAAAGTGTTGCATAATCCTATCACGGATGTATTGGTAGTCAGATCTAAGATCGGTTGGTATAGATTCTATCACTTTAAGGGGCTCACCACTCAGGTTCTTCATATAAATCATAGCCCACATCTCTAAAGGAACTTGGTGATATTTAAACTGATACTCGACATTTTCTGTCCAAGCAGATATTGAATCGTCTTTACAATATGGTTTGATAATATTTTTGTATTTGTTGAACTTATTTTCTTCTTGTTGACTTTTAAGTTTAGTGGCAGAGATCTCTGCGTGTGAGTCTACATCCATCTCTTTCATCTTTAACTGTGTCTCTGATTCTACTTGTATTTGTTTTTCCTTAACTCTTGCCATTTCATCTATTTCCTTTTGCTTTAGATCTAATTCTCTTTGTTTTAATTCTTTATCTTGTTCTAATTGTTGTTCCTTAACATTCTTATCATGTTCTAATTGTTGTTGCTTAACATTCTTATCATGTTCTAATTGTTGTTGCTTAATTTGCACTTCTTTTTGTTTTGTTATCTCAGCTAGTTGTATCTGGTGTTGTCTTTCCTGTGCGCGTTCATCTCTCTCTGCATCCTTTGCTTCTTTAAATTTTTGATCCGCATATTGTTCTAGCTCTTTACCTGTGTATTGCAATTCTTTGCCTGCTTTAATGAAGTCAGCTAGAGTAGCCATGTTGCTGGGTAATTGGCTCGCGTTGACCTGAACTGACTGCTTCACTCAGTTATTTTTTCTTTAATATGCGATGTTATTTAATATCTGAGCACTACAAATTGTACTCTTTGTTTACAATCTGGAAAATTGTATTCTCCAAAAAATTAGAGCACAAAGTCTGTTCATACAATACACGCTGAAAAAGAGATGCACTATTAATCACAATGCATGCCAAAAACGTAGGTTTTACTCATCTTAATGTTCCCGAGAACAAGGAACAACACGTCAGCAACACCGGTCCCGTTGTTTGGCACCCCGGAATACACACGAGTTTTCTACTCAGGTCACCTTGTTTGGCACATCGGCATACACTCACGTTATCTATCAGCTGTTGTTCACCCTGGTTTTCAGAGCAGCAACAATTAACAACTCGTAAACGAAAAATAGATTTTTGACAAATTGGTACAATGACACTGACATGCCCACGAACAAACAGAATATCGATTAATTAATATTAAATGTCAATGTCCTGTCTTCGTTCTACAGTAATATGTCTTTCGTTACTAACCTAGTTTAATCTATGGAAGTATGGTGCAGACAAAATCTAATTTGCATAGCCGAAAGTAGTGCCCTCGTGACGGTAAACAAATAGAAAAGTAAGAAAAGAAATTCAATAACTGCTTTTAAATAAATATAAATATAATAATAATGTGTAAATAAATAAATATATTCATTCTCTAACTTAAATAAACAAATAATAGTTAATAAATCGTAAAGATTCAGGCAGGCAGCAGTTTGGCAGCTAGTAAACACTGAAATGCTGATTCCAAATGGCGAGGCCCAACTGCTTGTCAATCGTGCCACGTCACAGGCGCAGCGCTATTTTTAGCTTGCAAAAATCAATACTGTCGCTGACCTTTGTATTGCTCCGCCATGAATCATTTTTGACAATTATTCAAAAACAAATAAATAATTACATAAATAATTGAAAGAGGAACATAATATGAATACTTACAACTTTGAAAAACACATTATTTAAATATATAACATTCTAATAAGCACAAATAAACATTATTTCATCACGATAGGCACAATTCTGCTGGCAACTCGATCTAGTCTGCATACGTCATCGTTACTGACACAAATTAAACATTTAATCTTTGTAATATCCTATCTGTAACCCTAGTCTAGAGCCGTGGGTAAGTGTTATAGCTTGAACTCAGGTTCAAGCCGCACTTCTGACACCACATTTAATCCTATCGCAGTCCACTGTTGTGGGCGTGGGTTCAGATCCCACTTCTGACACCACATTTAATCCTATTGCCTGTCAACAACTCATGTTTCAGGCATCATCGGATTACTTCTCCCACACCATACAAGAAACTTGCAAGTCGTGTGAGAGGAATGAAATGGTACATTTTATTGCCGTTGGCTCTTTACAATTGCAAAAACAGTCGCTATCTAATCACACATAAAGTCACAATATTCTCTATCACTAGTTTTCCTAAACCCTATAGCTAATCTCTATCTACTAGGCTATACGAAAACTGTCTCTATTCTACACGATGTGAACACTACAGAGTCAGTCCCCAGTCTGACTTCCTTCACTCGCGTCGCTACACGCCACGCGGAAGGACCTTCATGCGTCCTTCGGCTCTTTGCGTGCTAGGTCAGTTAGCACGCTTCTATTAGCTGTCTTTGGTTGAGTGGCAATCGTGGCATTCACTCAGGCGTGCTTCTGTCGTGACCAGTAGTGCTAACTATCTGGTCAACGCCTCCGTGTGAGGACTAGTTAATAGTCCCCCTTTTCTATCATCTATCCTGCCCTGATCACGGGCACTATGCTCCCTCTATCTATCTGAGGTTGACCCCACGTCCCGGTGGTGTTCTATCATGAGGCAGGCTTCCTGCCTCCTGTTTCAGTCTTTGACACCAGTAACGTTTGCTGACTTTGTCGATGTAAATTGTACGTGAATGTTCTGTCTCCACCTTTGTCTATGTCATATATGTGTCAATATCTGGACCTCTAGCTTTGTCTATGTCACATACACACCAGTGTCCCAACTTCAGATTTGACTATGTCACATGCACGTCAGTATCTTGACTCCGGCTTTGTTTATGTCACATACACGGAATAGCCACGACTCCGACTGTGACACACACGCATAATTTATCCGTTAGTTCTATACCTTGCATTTTTTTTTTTTACGTTTCTGATTACATTCTAAAACAAACACGTTAACATATCTTGACTTCTTCTATTGTCTTACTTACATAATACATGAAATCAATTGAATTTAGTGAAACAGTATACTTAGCCTTTGTCGACCAAGAAAAGGTATTTGATAAAGTAGATAGAAGCAAACTATGAGAAATCCTTAAATGATATGGAGTGAGTACACATCTAACAAACTTATGTAGAAACGTATATAACAACAGTAAATGCAAAATTGTGTCCTATCTCGTCCCGTGTTCACAATCTACATAGTCAGCATATGTAAAGAAACCAGCCAAATAGAGACCGCAAAAACGCCGCATAACGAACAGAACACAGAAGAAGAACCAACTGCAAATTACACCATTAAAGAACTGCTATTTGAGGACGATCAAGCACTTCCTTGTCTGGAACCCACAGAGAGAACGAACTAGTGGGAGACATAAAACACATTGAGACGGGAATTTAAGATAAAGATGGCTAATGTTAAGAGAACCTGGACGGAGCTGCATGCGGTAACAAAAGATAAGACGGCCAGTCGTCAACTGTTTGAGGGTCTGTAACTCAAGAAACCTTATAGCTACCATTGTATCAGAATTGTCTAGAATTTGACAAAGGGAAAAAGAAAGAACGCCTATTCGCAGACGAGCAAGCTATGAAAGCAAAATCAGAAGTAGAATTACAAGACCACACGAATAATCTAAATGAAGTATGGAAGGAACGTAACATGAACATTTGCATCAGAACAATAAACAGAGGTAATGACTATAACCAAAGAAGAAGAAAAAACAAACAACATCAAAGATCCATCTATAAGAACACACCCCCTCCCCCCCCCCCCCACACCCCACGAAACAAGTAAAGAGCTTCAAATACGTAAGAAGTATGATATCATCAAATGGTAAATCAGCAGACGAGATCGAAAATAGATGTACTAAGGCAAACCAACTCATTGGATAAATGGCATCTGCCACGGTGCGACAGACATGTAATAAATAGTATGCTGACTGCGATCCAGGAGTGTTATCCTCTTCTTTTTTTTCGCATATCCTTTTACAGGACATCACTGTCAACACCAGCATTTTACCGCTGTCGTTGATTTCTTGGCAAGATTACGCTCAGTAGTTTGCCATTGCTTTCTGAGCCACCGGCTCACTTATCTCGTAAGTTACCAACGCGGCGAGAACCGCTTCCAATTCTCGCGCGCTGCGTTACCCTGGTGGATAAAGGGGATTACTGACTCGAGCCGCGACGGGTGTCATATGAAAACCGTAATAAGTAAAAATGTAAATATGGTGGGTATATGATCTATAGAGGGTCGTAGTGGTTTATACACTATCATCATACACAGTACAACTCTTCAAATGAAAACCATAGAGGAGTTGATTATTTATTCTTAATAATATTATTATATATCAGTCGACAACAGTGGTTATTTCTCTCTCGACTTCTTCATCCTCACCGAGAGAAGAACTCTCTTAATTGACTATCGCCAGTACTTTACTTTGCTGATGATTAGACTCTGCTATTCTCACAAGCTATGCCAACTTACTTAAACATAACTCAGCACTCCTGTAAAAATGTGACTCGGACTCAGGTTTAGTTTTGTTACTATATGCATCTAAACACTCTTGAATAGACATTGTCAATTATACAACCATGTGTTCAACAATATAGTATACACCACAAATTATAAACGGCTATTAAAATTGCGGTATAATAGTAACTAAATAATTTAGTAGATGCGGTTGTTACACACAGTGAACAACAAGGGTTAGAATTAAATTGTAAAAAGACACAGATTATGGTCGTCACTAAGAAGAACGAAATACCACAGTGTAATATACAAGTAAATGGGAATATTCTTCAACAAGTGAATAGGTACAATTACCTCGGAACAGTAATAACATCTGATGGGAGATGCCTTGAAGAGATTAGAACAAGAATCGCCATGGCAAAAGTAGCCTTTAGCAAGATGAAAAACATACTGACCAATAAAAAGATGTCAATTGAAACGAGAAAAAGAGTGTTGAGATGCTACATAGAACCTGTACTTTTATATGGATGTGAAGCTTGGACAATGAGCAGCCAGGCTGAAAAACATCTGATGGCTGTAGAAATGTGGTTTCTGAGGAAAATGCAAAGAATACCATGGACAGCCAGAAAGACCAATGAACAAGTCCTTCAAGAAACAAATGAAGATCGTAAACTGATCAGAGACATTAGACGTAGACAGTCACAATTTTTTGGGCATGTTATGAGAAGAAATGATTTGGAGAACTTGGTGACAACTGGTAAGATCGAGGGGAACAGACCAAGGGGAAGACCTAGAAACAAGTATCTGGATGGCTTGGCCTTGTGGCATGGTCGAGACAGAAACACGGAACTGATCCACGACTCTGTTGATCGAGTGAGATGGCAGAACATGACCGCCCACGCTTACCGGCATGGCACATGATGGATGGATGGATAATAGTAACCGTAGCTACCTTCATGACGTGACGCGTCCACACTTGACAACAGTCACGTACCTGAATGCCATTGTGACCTTCGCGACTTGTGTTTATTCGATCTGGTGACAACCTCAGCGTGCCTTTCGTGGCCTGAGAACCACGATTGCCACGTCCTTCCGCGTGACTATATTGCATCATGCCATGAGCTGTAATTTGAATCATAGCAGCATCAATACTTAAGAACAAACATGTATCACTAGTTACTAAGAAAACACTCTACAACACCACCTTCCTGCTAATTCTGTGATACCAGTGCGAAACCCGGACAATGACAGAAAAAGAGAAAAGAATAACCCCAACAATAGAACTGAGATTTCTGAGAAGAATACTCAATGTATCACTAAGAGAGAAAATCAGAAATGAAGAAATCATGACTAAAGTGGGGGTTACAGCAGCACTAGATTTTATCAGAAGACAGCAAGTTAAATGGTTTGGCCATATAACTAGATTGCCAACTAACAGTATACCACAACAAGCAATGATGTACATACCAAATGGAAGAAGGGGCTGGCCGCGTAAACAAAGGACAGACGAAGGGAATCTCCATACATGAAGCCCATGAACGGGAATTCCCCAGGTGTTTATGCTTGACCCCAACACCGCAAGGTACAAGAGGAACATGATGAGATGAGATGAGAGATGAAATATAAGCAGTTATCACGTGTTACATTTATTCTTCGTTATTGTACGCTACATAATAGCGTAGTCAGTGTGGCTGTTGTTGTTGCTGTTTTTGAATCGTTTGGAAAACTGAGTTTTCACTCTAAAGTTACTTGCACTTGCGTTCAGGACGCTCCTACCTCTCCGCTCTAACTTTTAAAATCAGAGCAACGCAGTTTGTTGCAGACACAATAAGTAGACACCTTGCAGTCTTGACAGACTAAAGTATGTGAGTGGAATGTGGCCAATATTCCATCACAATGTCTGGGCAGAGCTTCAGAGATCATGTGATGCCCAAACGACATGACCCCTCCCTCGGCCTAGTCTTGTGTATTCCAGAGGAATGGGTAACCAATACGTCTGGCACAAGGTAGGCTGCAGACGCTGGCGGCTCAGCGTCAATCCACCGAGACCTCACCACCACGAGCCGGTGGCGAGTTATGGCCAGACCCTGACACCCAAGGGACCCGGCTTAGAGACGTTCAGCCATGTCCCACAGGTGAGGGCCCTGTACGAGCCCGGACCATGGGGGCGCGCACATCTGTCAATCACAAGTGTCCGGACCTGTGTAAAGCGTGTACTATCGTCAGACTCCCCACCTGACTTATAGCGGTCCCCGCGTCCAGCGGGAATAGGTCCGCCATAGCTACCGCAGGAGATATTGCCTGTCTATTTGCACAATTACGGGGCCTCGATAGAGTCCCGTATTGTTATTTTTCGTCACTACCTCCCCGTGCCGGGAGTGGGTAAGTTGCGCGCCTGCTGCCTTCCTTGGATGTGGTAGCCGTTTCTCATGCTCCCTCTCCGGAATCGAACCCTGATTCCCCGTTACCCGTTACAAACATGGTAGGCATGTCACGTACCATCGACATTTGATAGGGCAGACATTTGAAAGATGCGTCGCCGGCACGTAAGGCCATGCGATCAGCACAAAGTTATCCAGAGTCACCAGTGGGAACGCCGCGCCCCGCGAAGGGCAACGACGATTGGTTTTGAACTAATAAAAGCGCTCTTTCCGCGAGGGTCGGAGCTTGGTAAGCATGTATTAGCTCTAGAATTGCCACAGTTATCCAAGTAGGATCGTGTCATCTAAGGAACCTCGACTGATTTAATGAGCCATTCGCGGTTTCACCGTGAGACAGTGTGAACTTAGACATGCATGGCTTAATCTTTGAGACAAGCATATGACTACTGGCAGGATCAACCAGATATCTATCGGACAGACGGACTATTCACGCACACGCAAGCCAAGAGTAGCATCGCTAAAGCGCGCCCTCCCGGTACAAGGTGATACATGCAAAACCACTGGACGCCTACCGACGAGCTTTCAAGCTACGCCGGCAGGACTAACCGAAAAACAAAAGCTATACCAGCTTACTGACTGCAGGCCCACTACTCATCGAGAGAGAGTGGGCGCTTATCGAGACTTTGTCGAACGGTCGTACAAATTTTGCTCTTTTGCCCGCTCAAACCACGACCCTGGCTGCACGATGCGGTTACATTCTTGAAACGCCTGCCTCGCTAACTCACGTTGGCTGGGAAGATCCCATTTTGGTGCACCTCACACAGCCATCCGAGACAACGAACGCTAGACGCGGAACTGATCTAGCGAACCAGACCAGCCCCCACAGACGATTGGCAATACAGGATAACTAATTTATGATGTGACCCGTATTTTGTTATTTGGCGGATGATCTCTAGATGGGTGTATCGGACGCGGGACATCTTGCTTATAATCGAGAGGTTTTTCGGAAGGTTGTTATGGGAGCGAGGTTCTGCAAAGGAAATGCTACTGAATGAATGAATTTTGTTATTTGAGAGACATTTCTCTATAGTCATATTTTTTGCTATATAGAAGTAATGTCTTTGATATCGAAATGGTTGGTTACACTGAAGACGTAACTAGAGAAATCCTCTTCTTCTTCTCCTACTTCTTCTCCTTCTTCGCATCCTTCTTCTTCATCTTCTTCTTCTCCTTTTTCTTCTTCTTCTTATAGTCCATGCCGATTGGCGTTGATAATCATGTCTGCCCACAGCCTTCTGTCTCTTGTAATGCGAATAATTTCTGATACCATCGTCCCTTCTTGACATGATGTCATTTTCTTTTGGTCTTCCACTGACTCTCTTCCACTCCAACTTTTCCATTGTAACAACACACTCCAGCTTTCCCCTTCCCATGACGTGCCCAAAGAATGTAGACAGTTCTCTTCTGAAGCGATAGCCAATTCTCTTTGCAAGTCAGCTTATTTCAAGACGTCTTCACTGCTATCTATCCGTGCACAGTGTTCTCGTCGTGCATCTTTAAAGCACATCTCCGCATCCTCCACATGTGTATAAGCAAACGACAATAGTTTGTACATCTCTTATAGTTGATGGTTTCCCTCCGGGGTCTAGTGCCCATCCCGCTGTGTTAGCGAAGCCATGCTGGAACGGATGAATGTTAGCATATAGAATATTGACTGTGTGAGAATGTTAACAAGAGGCTTACTTGCACGACAGGACATCAACATAATGTACGCACATCCAAAGACAATCCATATCATAGTCAGAAATCAAAGACCAGGGATGACATGGTCGACCCTGAAGCTTGTGATGTGGACAAGACTCGCTTCCCATTTGTGTACACGGAGAATGACAGCAGAACTTTCACCCACACACCTGTAAGACAAACATTGGGGTTTTACTGTGATATATTGTTATAAAATATATGAAAGTTCACATGTAATAAATATAATAGGAACCAGGGAAAATAGTTCGTTGCTGTTGTTAAGCTGGCTGTGTCAAGTTCACCATATTTATTGTTGGTTCACCACAACGACAACAACCATCAACATCATTATAAATATAAACAGCCCAGCCAACTGGCGTCGGCTTTCATACAACTGTACTACTACAAATATCTTGGGCCTTGGTGCACATCAGACATTAAATCTGTTGGTAAACTGAGTATAGAAGTGATAACAAAATTATTGAATGATATCTAGAACAATGGATCATCATCATCATCAAGTGCCCTGCCAGCTGGCGTAGGCGTTCATGGCTCTCCACAGATTTCGGTCTTTGGTTTTCTGGATCAACTCTGCTGCTGATATTCCTCCGTGCCACCGTCTCAATCCATCCAGCATCATTTCTCTTGGTCTGCCTCTGGCTCTCTTCCCCTCGATCTTTCCAGTTGTCACGATGTTCTCCAATGCCTCTCTTCTCATTACATGACCAAAGAAAGCTGTTTATCTCTTTCTTATTGTTGTATATAGTGTTCTAGTTTCATTAGCCTGTTTCAGGCAGTCGTCGTTACTTACTCTGACAGTCCAAGGAATTCTCAACATTCGCCTCAGGAACCATATCTCTGTTGCTTCTAATTTCTTCTTAATTTGTTCAGAACATTGGATATATACCTGATAATCTCTTGAAATCTATTATCATAGCTCTTCAAAAGAAATCTGGTGCAACGGATTGTGGAAAACGTCGCACAATTAGTTTAATAAATCATGTAACTAATACAATAATGAGAATTATAATCAGAAGAATAGGAAACAACTACCGGAAACTGAAGAGCACTGTAAGTTTATGGGAAGGGGCTGAGTGGTCTCGAAGTATGGTGTCCGCCTCGAGTGCTGGAGGTCCCGGGTTCAGGCCCTGCTGAGGACTGGGATTTATTTTAAAAATCCACTTGGACTTCCAGTAATAAAATTTCCCCTGGTCTCTGGGTAGTGAGATCGGACGCCCGTGTGTATTGTTGCGCACGTAAAAAATATCCCTTGGCAGTTGGAAATCCAAAAAGAGTAGCCTAACGGCGCTGCCCGGGCAAAATTTCAAGTTAAAAATCTACCCAAGTATTTCAGGATCCTCGCCGGTGCTACGGAGTTCGTGCATTGAGCTGAGTTTCTCCAGACTCAGGTTTGAGTTAGGAGGAAAACAGAGCACTTATGGGTTAAACCGTGTGCCGTGATGTTGATCCAACGACTAAACTAAACTAAACTAAGTTTATGGAAGGAAACTTCTTCTTCTTCTTTCGTTCGCTTGAAATATGTCTATAACTGCAATGTTGTTTCTTGTATGAATCTAACAGTCTTTTTCAGTTCACACAGTGGCCCATACAGTTTATCTTCCACTGTCGTCTCTCTAGGCCTGAAGGTTTGCCTAGATATGTTATATTTTGGGCAGTCTTGGAGTATGTGCTCTGCTGTCTGCGACGCCAATCTACATGGTGCACATGGCTGTTTCACCAATCTTGAATTTTGTATACATGTGGTTGCGTAATCTATTGTGTCCTGTTCTGAGGCGCAGAAGAATGACCTGTTCTGGTCTGTCCGTAACGTGGTAGTCATCTTGAGCAGGTTTTGGTGGCTTTCTGACTGATTTGATCATTCTTTTCTTTTGGTGGTATGTAACGGGCACATCAGGCTGTTCTTCTTTGGCTCCTTCCTTAGCCAATTGATCAGCTCTGTCGTTTCCATGTACTCCACAGTGGGATGGTATCCACTGTATGGTTACCTTATGCTGACTGCTAAGTTCAGAAAGTAGTGTCCTTAGTACTGGCAATTTCCCAGACAGGAGCGCCTCGAGTACTGATTTCGCATCTGTCAATAGCACCACAGGTTGTGTACCATTGCTGGTATTTAGTAATTTCTCTGTTGCTATCTTGATTGCCTCAATTTCAGCATCATAGTTATGGCAGTACTTTCCTGCCGGTACTCTGGCTGTGTCCCTAGTATTATTTGGGTATTATATGTACACTCCCGCTCATCCATTTCGAACAGCATTGTGTGCAGACCCATCTGTGTAGACTCGGATCCAGAGGTCCTGTGGGTATTCTTCATCAAGAAAGCTGAGAGTGGCTGTTCTGTGCTGCACACTGTTCTGTTCTTCCTTGTCAAATATTCCTCTCACTTTTGTCTGGATTTGTAATGATAGTCTGTGTTCATCTGTCCATGGAGTTCGCTCTGGAATAGTTGTTAGGGGGATACCAACTGTGGGCAGATCGGTGGTTTCTCTGTAGAATCATTTGGCCTGGTGGATAAAACTTCTTATTTTCAACCGCCCCATAGCTAGGTTTTCAAATCTGTTCTTCATAGGGTGGCCTGGCAAGCTGAGGAACTTTTCTTGATTTTGCACCTTGTCCAGCTCTTGTAGTGTGGTTTTTGATGCCGAATACCACGCAGTTGACCCGTATTCCAGGTGTGGAAATATGCTCTGTTGATAAACTTTGCTAAGTATTTTCCCACTGGCTCCCCATGTGGTTCCACTTAGCTTTCTCAGGATGGCTATTTTCCTTCTGGCTTTTGCTACTGCTTTGTTGATGTGTTTTCTCCATGTCAGCCTGCCATCAAATGTTACTCCAAGGTATGTTGGTTCTTTATCTTCTCTTAGGGGTGTTCCATTTATCTGGATGATCCCTGCCTTTTGTTTTGGAGAGAGGGTAAATAGAGTGGTGCTGCACTTGTCGGTGTTTATGCTGACACGCCATCTATTTGCCCATGCAACAAATGTATCTACAGCTCTTTGTAGCAATCTGGTGGCCACTGATGCATGTTCATTTGTCCTCCATAGGACCAGGTAATCGGCGTACATTGCTGCTTTAATTCCGTGCGGTAGATTAGCAACGAGATCATTGATGTAGATTAGAAAAAGTGTGGGGGACAAGACTCCACCCTGCGGAACACCGTGACGCAATAGTACTTTCTTGCTCTTAAGACCGTCTATCTGTACTCGGGCTCTTCTGTTGTGCAAGTATGCTTTCGCCCATTTGTACATTCTTCCATTGACTTTGCAGTTTTTCAGTTTCTTCATCAGACCTTCTTTCCAGACTTTGTCAAATGCTTTCTTCAGATCTATCCATGCCGCAAGTACCAGCTTATTCTCTTGGAATGCATCCTCAATTTCTTGAGAGAGGTAGGTTGTCTGATCTTCCGTAGAGTAGCACTGCCTAAAGCCAGCCTGCTGTGGCACAAGGATGTTTTTACTTTCAATGTACCACTGCAGTCTGCGATTGATGATGCGCTCCAGTCTTTTGTAGAGACAGCTGGTGAGGTTAACTGGTGTGTAGCTAGAGGCAATGGAACTATCTTTCCCTGATTTTAGTAGGGGTATCATGATTGCATCTCTCCAAGCTTATGGAACACTGCCTAACGTCCAACTGTTATTGAAGATCTGCAACAGCTTTGCTTTGGCCTCTGTTCCTAGGCTCCTGATAATTTCATTGGAGATACCATCAGCTCCTGGTGACTTTCTCATAACTAATTGGAGGAATAAACTATAATGAAGAGGAGGAATGGGTATATTAGAGAATTATATGATGGAGAAAGGGAAGAATTAACAGAAGAAAGCAACTTAGACGGTCCGCTTATTCTAAATGTAGAAGTCGTTGAAATTGTCGAACATTTAAAGAAAGAAAGAACACTTGGGCCAGATGGAATCACAACAGAAGAATTAGAATTACTGGGATAATTTGGAGTAGATATATAAACCAAAATGTTGAATGATATTTATAGCAGTGGATATTTACCAAATTATATCGAGGGGAACAGACCAAGGGGAAGACCTAGAAACAAGTATCTGGATGGCTTGGCCTTGTGGCATGGTCGAGACAGAAACACGGAACTGATCCACGACTCTGTTGATCGAGTGAGATGGCAGAACATGACCGCCCACGCTTACCGGCATGGCACATGATGGATGGATGGATATGCTGAAATCTTTTTACCTATACCAAAAAGACTAGGAGCAATTGAATAAGAAGACTTTGGTACAATTACACTATGCAGTGCATAGTGAAATTATGAAGGTGAAGGGTAGCAGGTTAAAAAGAGGACGGTCGTGGATGGGTCAAGCCGAGACATTCATCAACAGGTGTGTTCACTTGAGGACTTAGAACCTGTCGAGGAGTGGGTGCAAGTGCCAACAGATTTCTGCACATCCTTTTCAGTTTGCATCCAACTAGATAGAAAATGCAGACAAAAAAATCCGGCTGCTGTGGAGGCTGAAGTACAAGCGTTGATTTTCGAGAATTCGCTAGACGGTGATGCGGTCATCTACACAGATGGGTCGGTCGTCCGACATGTGAGAAGCTCATGGGCCTTTACAGCTCGGGCCGGAGGGAGAATTGTGAAGGAGGACTCTGGTGCTTTCACTGAAACCACAAGTAGTCTGACTATGGAAGTCATGGCAGTAAGTAAAGTAATAACATTTCTCGAGACACAGACATTCACTGGGGCATGTTTCCTTAGCGACTCAATGAACATGATCAAGGGGATAGAGGAGGGGTCGATCCGAAGAAAATGGTTGCTGCCTCTGGAGCGGTCTCGGCTGACAAAGATTAGTTTCATCTTCGTGCCAGGGCATGCGGGAGTACAAGGAAATGAGCGGGCTGACAAGCTTGCAGGTGAGGCTACTGTGGAGGGCGGACGCGCCATGGACCAGGCTGACATTCTGATTGCTCTACGAGAAGTAAGACTCTTGCGTGAACCAAGTGATGACTGTGAATCTACAACCATGACCAGACTGCGAGAACAGCAAATTAAAAGAGGGGTGGCCAAACAAAAACACTACGCAGGAAGCCAAAGAAGATTGATAAACCAACACAGAACTGGCGTCGTTAGCCGCTACACGCTGCGGGGTTTGCTGGGGAGGGGATTCGAGCACTTATGGACTGAATGGTTCGATGTGCAACTAGGATGATCTGTCGACTAACTAACTAACTTTGGTACAATTAACCTATGAAAACATGTCTCATAATGTATGAAAGGAAATCGAGAAGAAGGACAGAATGTCAGATGGGCCTGCGTGTCAAATTCTTATCCCTCTGAAAATAAAGTTTGTTCGTTCGTTCGTTTGTTCGTTCGTTGTCACTAAGCTTCTACTCAGAATTATAATGAGAAGAATAGCCTACTAAATAATTAAAAATTGAACTTGGTGAAAACCAGTATGGATTTGTGGAAGGAAAGGGTACAAGCAATGCAACATATACATTATGACCATTAATAGAAAGATCAATAGAGATACAGAAAGATATATGTTTGGACTTAATGGATTATACCGAGGCATTTGATAAAGTCAAACATGATGAACTACTTATAATGTTGGAAGATATCAACTTTGATGGGAGACATCTCTGAATAAAAACAATATTTACTGGAACCAAGTAGCACCACTTAAAATAGGAATTAAAGAGGGCAATATAAATAAATAAAGCTAGGAGTACAACAGAACTGTGTTTTGTCAGCGGATCTCTTCTCCCTCTATAGCGATAAGTGATAATGAGAGAGATCACAGAGAAGACGGGTTCCAAATGTTGCTGTATGTAGCCGGGGCGCAGTGTTGGGGTGAGCGCCAAACCTTGCTTAAATACCCCAAATGGCTCGTGAATACATAGCAAAAGTCCAACTCCTGGCCTTCACGTGGCGGAACTGTTTTAACAACAGGAGAAGAGGTGATGGAGAGTTTCTGGCGCCAAAAAATAACCAGTATGCTCTAGATGTGTATGCACGTACATGCATGCGCAGTCACGTGTGTGTGCGCGTACAGACACTTAAACTTAAGACAGGTAATACAGACCTACATCTGATCAATTACTGCTGCCCAAATGACCGCCCTCGGGCACTGGATACACTACCACTAAAATAAAAAAAAATGATTGTGTGTGGCGATTTCAACAGCCACTCGCAGAGCTGTGGTTATGATCACATGGACCAGAGAGGAGAGAGACTGGAAAACTGGCAGGATGAAAATAGATTCATCTTGGTTAACGAGCCGTCCTACTCACATACTTTCTACTTGAGATCATGGCACACTACAACTACACCTGACCTGGATTTTCATTCACCAGACCTGGAGTGGAACATTACACGAATTGTTGGGAAACAACTTGGTGGCAGTGACCATCGGCCAGTCTTTCTAACTGTAGAAAATGAGCTTGTAAGTGAAAGCAGCACCCTCTCGATGTGGAACTACAAGAAAGCAGACTGGGTAATGTACATGCATCGCACCAGCATACTGGTTAGAAACCTGAACACTGATAAAGACATAAATAAAGTAGTTGAAGAGTTTAGGAAATGCATACTATAGGCAGCACAAAAAACAGTACCAAGAGGAGCCGTAAACAATATAAACCCTACTGGAGTAGTGAACTGGAAAAGTTGCATAATGATGTGGAAGTGTGTAGAAAGCAAGCAGAGGCCACTCCAACCAAGAGCACCACAATAAATTCCAGCACGCAAAAGCCAAATTTCAAAGGGCCATGCTGCAGGCTTGACGGTAAAGCTGGCAGGAGAAAACGGAGTCTCTGAACTTTGAAAGAGACACAAGGAAATTGTGGAAGCTAATAAAACAGCTTAATGACGAGGGCACAGGGAGAAACTCAAAAATTGCACTACATAAAGATGGAAAAATCTTAACAGGAAAGCAAGCAGTTGACCATTTTGCGGACTCATTCGCACAAGATAACAATATCAAAATTAGTCCAGAGAAACAACATGAGATTCGAGAGGAATGGCAACATACAGGACAGAAGGAAATAGTACATGCGGTTCTGGAGGCACCCATCACAATCAGTGAACTGAAGCTAGTCATATCAAAACTGAAAATGAGAAAGTCACCAGGAGCTGATGGTATCTCCAATGAAATTATCAGAAACCTAGGAACAGAGGCCAAAGCAAAGCTGTTGCAGATCTTCAATAACAGTTGGACCTTAGGCAGTGTTCCACAAGCCTGAAGAGAAGCAATCATGATACCCCTCCTAAAATCAGGGAAAGATAGTTCCATTGCCTCTAGCTACACACCAATTAGCCTCACCAGCTGTCTCTGCAAAACACTGGAGCGCATCATCAATCACAGACTGCAGTGGTACATTGAAAGTAAAAACATCCTTGTGCCACAGCAGTTTGGCTTTAGGGAGTGCTACTCTACGGAAGATCGGACAACCTACATCTCTCAAGAAACTGAGGATGCATTCCAAGAGAAGAAGCTGATGCTTGCGGCATGCATAGATCTGAAGAAAGCCTTTGACAAAGTCTGGAAAGAAGGTCTGATGAAGAAACAGAAACTGCAAAGTCAATGGAAGAATGTACAAATGGGTGAAAGCATACTTGCACAACAGAAGAGCTCGAGTACAGATAGACGGACTCAAGAGCAAGAAAGTACTACTGCGTCACGGTGTTCCCCAGGGCGGAGTCTTGTCCCTCACACTTTTTCTAATCTTCATCAATGATCTTGTTGCTAATTTACCGCATGGAATTAAAGCGGCAATGTACGCCGATGACCTGGTTCAATGTAGCACAAATGAACTTGCATCAGTGGCCACCAGATTGCTACAAAGAGCTGTAGATACATTCGTTGCATGGGCAAATAGATGGTGTGTCAGCATAAACACTGACAAGTGCAACACCACCCTATTTACCCTCTCTCCAAAACAAAAGGCAGGTATCATCCAGATAAATGGAACACCCCTAAGAGAAGATAAAGAACCAGCATACCTTGGAGTAACATTTGATGGCGGGCTGACATGGAAAAATCGCATCAATAAAGCAGTAGCAATAGCCAGAAGGAAAATAGCCATCCTGAGAAAGCTAAGTGGGACCACATGGGGAGCCAGTGGGAAAATACTTAGCAAAGTTTATCAACAGAGCATATTTCCACACCTGGAATACGGGTCAACTGCGTGGTGTTCTGCATAAAAAAAACGAATGCAATTGGGTGAAACTGCGGTAAAGCTGTAAAAATGTAAACAATGTAAAAAGACACAAAGTAGTGCAGCTTTCCATAACAGATTTACGACACATACAGACACACTTCTGTTAATCGTGGCTATCTGCGTGTTGAATTTATTCACTTAATCTTAGCCGTTACCAGCTATCTTTTTTAGTTGTATTTAGACTCACCTCTTATCTTCCATCGATACTCCATCACCATTCAATGTTTTCATCCTGTTGTTCTTCTCGTCCTGTCGTCACCTTTTGATGTAGTCACATGAGATCTCCTTGACTATATATTGTGTTTGTGAATGTATTTGTTTGCTGATGAAGGCTAATCGCCGCAACGTCCTGTATGTGTCGTAAATCTGTTATGTAAAGCTGCACTACTTTATGTCATTTTATATTGTTTGCATAAAAAACCACACAACATGAACTGGACAAGGTGAAAAATCAAGTACTTAGAGCCACCACAGGAGGGATGAGATCAACCTCTATAGCGGAAATGGAGAAGATGTGGAGGACACAAGCAGAAAATTTCCTCAGCTTTCCAGGCCACCCTATGAAGAACGGATTTGAAAACCAGCTATGGGGCGGTTGAAAAGAAGTAGTTTTATCCATCAGGCCAAACGACTCTGCAGAGAAACCACCGATCTGCCGTCAGTTAGTATACTCCTAACAACTATTCCAGAGCGAACTCCAAGCAAAGATGAACATAGACTATCATTACAAATCCAGACAAAAGTGAGAGGGATATATTTGACAAGGAAGAACAGAACAGTGTGTAGCGCAGAACAGCCATTCTCAGCTTCCTTGATGAAGAATACCCACAGGACCTCTGGATCCGAGTCTACACAGGTGGGTCAGCACAAAATGCTGTTCAAAATGGAGGAGCGGGAGTGTACATAGAATACGCAAATAATACGATGGACACAGCCAGAGTACCGACAGGAAAGTACTGCCATAATTATGATGCTGAAATTGAGGTAATAAAGATAGCGACAGATAAATTACTAAATACCAGCAATGGTACACAACCTGTGGTGCTATTGACAGATGCAAAACCAGTATTCGAGGCGCTCCTGTCTGGGAAATTGCCAGTACTAAGGACACTACTTTCTGAACTTAACAGTCAGCATAAGGTCACCATACAGTGGATACCATCCCACTGTGGAGTACATGGAAACGACAGAGCTGATCAATTGGCTAAGGAAGAAGCCAAAGAAGAACAGCCTGATGTGCCCGTTACATACCACCAAAAGAAAAGAATGATCAAATCAGTCAGAAAGCCACCAAAACCTGCTCAAGATGATACCACGTTATGGACAACATTGCAGTTATAGACATATTTCACGCGAACGAACGAAGAAGAAAGAAAAACAGAGAAGCCGGGAATACTAATCAGAGGTTTAAATATAAGCAACGTACGCTATGCAGATGACACTATGTTGGTGGCGGATAATGCAACAGATCTACAACAGTTGTTGGACACTGTAGTAACGGAGAGTGCGAAGAGAAGACTCTCCTTGAATATCAAGAAAGCAATAACACCTGTGAAATCAAAGAAAAATGTGACACTAAAACGTGAAATTGAAATAGCCAAGTAAATAATGTTAATTACCTGGGAGAATTTATAACTTCAGACGGAAGTTACACAACATAGAATAAGGGCAGAATAGGGCAAGCAAAAGCTGCATTTCAGAAAATGAAAGTACCTTAATCTATAACTCACTATCACTGAATGTAAGAAAGAGAGTGCTGAGGTATTATATACAGTCTGTTTTGGTGTATGGCAGCGAATCTTGGAATGTAAACGAGCAAATTAAGAAGAACTTGGAAGCAACAGAGATGTGGTTCCTTAGACGAATGTTGGAAATTCTGTAAACTGCCAGAGTAACTAACGATGATTGACTGAAACAGGCCAATGAAACTAGAACATTATATACAACAATACGAAAACGGCGACCATCTTTTTTTTTGGTCATATGATGAGACGAGAAGCATTGAAGAACACCGTGACGACTGGAACGATCGAGGGGAAGAGAAGCTGAGACCGACCAAGAGCAATGATGCTGGATGGACTGAGACGGTGGCATGGAGGAATATCAGCTGCAGAGTTGATCCGGAACACCAAAGACAGGGATATGTGGGGAGACATGAACGCCTATGCCATCTGGCAGGGCACTTGATATTGATAATGATGATTATGATGATTATGATGATGATGATGATAGTGGTGGTGGTGATGGTGGTGGTGGTGGTGGTGGTGGTAGTGGTGGTGATGATGATGATGGTGATGATGATGATGATGATGATGATGATGATGATGATGATGATGATAGGCACAAACATGTCATATACATCGCAAGAACATTAATAGAAAACAATGGTTGAAATGAACAGATTGATATGTGTGCTTTATTGGCTACATTAAGACATTTAACAAGGTGAACCACGAAACAGTTATTAGAATGTTGGAGACTTTAAACACTACTGGTAAAGAATGGTAAGACAGAACAGTCACAAGAACTGATAAATAGTTAGGAATGTTTCAACACTTTTAACAAGTTGTTAGACAAGGATTTGTACTATTACCTGGTCTGTTTAATTTGTACAGCGGAATAATAATAATGAGATCCATGCATGACATATCGGGAATATCGGTTGATTGGAGTAATGTAAACAAGCTGCGTTGTGCTGTGATGATGACGTGTTTTAGTCACGGAATGGAAACGTAGTTAAGAGAAGTGTTAGCTATAAGTGCAAGTCAAAACAAAGGACTTAGTCTGAATAACAGGGAAAAACAGTAGGAATAGTTATTATAAAGAACATGTGTATACCTTATTGCAACATCAAAGTGAAGAGAACTTCATTTCATGTCTCTGTATATTCCACGAAGGCAAAAAGAAATTTGGTTAAAAGAAGAGCAAAGATAAAGGGGTTAAATTCTTTTAAAGATACAAAAGTTAAAATAAATACAGGGTGTTTAAAATCAAAGTCAGGAATGATATTATTGGAGGAAGGGGCTATAACGAAGATATAGAATGAGAATATAATAGAATTATATGAAGTAAGAATTATTAGAAGAATGGGGACGCAGAGGTGTTTCCAAGGCACCAGGGCCTGGTTCTATACTGGCCAAGACCTACTAACACGTCCTAGTCGTGCATCCTTGGCAACAGGTCCCTTCGGGGTTCTGGCTAACTTAGTAGGATCGCTGATTCTTCCGAAGTCGGAGAGTAACTGCACGGCGAGCAACCTCTAGTCTGCACACCAATAAGCCAGACATGGGACAACGGATACTCACGCAAACCTCAGGTCCTGTATGACATCACACTGATCTGGGACAACAGGATGTCTTCATCCGACATCCAGGACTTCGCGCTGGAGTTCACAGCCAGCGAAAGCAAGCAGCAAGCAACTAGAAGAATGTAACTAAGAAGACCACTTATTCATTCTATTAAAGATTCAAAAATAAGAACAAATACAGGGTGTTTGAAATCAAAATCAGGAAAGATACGAGGGTTATTCGAAAGTAAACCGCCGATTGGCTTGTAAAACATAATCTGGTTGCCGTTCACCGGTCATTGATTGCATCATGCGTAGTCTTTTAACTCACTACACAAGAGCCTACAGTCGCATTTGTTTAGTGGTTCATGATTCGCGAATGAATAACCATGTACACTGTTATTGAATTTGCCACCAGCTGTGAGATTCGTGGCATGATTCATTTTCTTCAAGCAGAAGGTCAAAGTGTAGCCGAGATTTATCGTCGATTGTGTCGTGTGTGCGGTGATAAACTTATAAACACATGTCTCGTCCCCTGTTATTATTCTATCTAGAAATGCATCCCCCTCTTCCCAGTAGGGCGGAAGGAACGTCAAAGCTGACCTTATTCTTTAAACTTTGTGAACGTCCATCAGTTGTTTTGGTACCAACCGTAAACAGAATCTGTGATAACCTGTCCTCTCTGTGATAATTCGAAGCAGACTAGTCCTAAAAATGTGTGGAAATTCTGTAGAAAGATATGGAATTGTGAAACGGCGCTTTTCCATTACGACGTCGTCGACTTTTTGAATGAGTTCATATGTCACACATGAATGCCTCAGTGTACACCCTCATCGTGCACATTTTTACGCCCATCACTGAATTTCCTGCACCAATCCCTCACATAACTGTCACTCATAACGTTATCACCGTCGTACACATGATACAATCGACGATGAATCTCGGCCGCATTTTAACCTTCTGCTTGAAGAAAACAAATCACACCACGAATTTTACAGTTGGTGGAAAATGCAGTAACAGTGTTCATGTTTATTCGTTCGCAATTCACGAATCACTGAATAAATGCGACTTACATTGATGTGTAGTGAGCTAAAATACTACTCTATAATGCAAGCGATGATCAGTGTCGCTATGACAACTGGTTTATTTTTACCAGCCAATCGGTGGTGGATGTTGGAATAGCCAACTTATTATTGGCGGAAGGGGCTATAACAATGAGATGGAATGAGAATATAAGAGAATTATATGAAGGAGAAAGGGAATAATTACCAGAAGAAAGCAACTACGAAAGACGACTTATTCATTCTATTGAAGATACAAAAGTCTGATTAAATACAGGGTGTTTGAATTCAAAAGCAAGAAAGCTATTACTGGAGGAAAGGGCTATAACGAAAATATTGAATGAGAATATAAGATAATTATATGAGCGAGAAAGAGAAGAATTACTAGAAGAAAGCAACAAATAAAGACCACGTTTTCATTGTATTAACGATTCACACAATAGAATATATATATATACTAGCTGACCCGGCCCGGCTTTGCCCAGGCCCTGGCGGGAATCTGTCTATCTATCTGCCTGCTTGTCTGTCTGTCTATCTGTCTGACCCGGCCCGGCTTCACCCAGCCCCTGGTGGGGAGCATCTCATTTATTTAATTCATATAAGTAGTCATATAAGCTCCTGTTCCCGACTATCTATCTGTCTGTCTGTCTATCTGTCTGTCCGACCCGGCTTCGCCCAGATCCTGGCGGGGATCTATCTATCTGTCTGTCTGTCTGTCTGTCTGTCTGTCTGTCTGTCTGTCTGTCTGTCTGTCTGTCTGACCCGGCCCGGCTTCACCCAGTCCCTGGTGGGGAGCATCTCATTTAATTCATATAAATAGTCATATAATTATGTCTGTCTGTCTGTCTGTCTGTCTGTCTGTCTGTCTGTCTGTCTGTCTGTCTGTTTATCTATCTGTTTGTCTGTCTGACCCGGCCCGGCTTCGTCCAGCCTCTGGTGGGGAGCATCTCATTTAATTCATATAAGTAGTCATATAAGCTCCCGTTCCCGACTATCTGTCTGTCTGTCTGTCTGTCTATCTGTCTGTCTGTCTGTCTGTCTGACCCGGCCCGGCTTCACCCAGTTCATGGTGGGGAGCATCTCATTTAATTCATATAAGTAGTCATATAAGCTCCCGTTCCCGACTATCTGTTTGTCTGACCCGGCCCGGCTTCGCCCATCCTCTGGTGGGGAGCATCTCATTTAATTCATATAAGTAGTCACATAAGCTCCCGTTCCCGACTATCTGTCTGTCTGTCTGTCTATCTATCTGACCTGGCGCGGCTTCGCCCAGCTCCTGGCGGGGAGCGTCTCATTAAATTCATGTAACAAAAAAAAATTAACTTAAGAATGTCCTTCCACACACCATCCATTATTTTTAATGAAAACTGTTTTCAATCACCTACATGACTGTAGATAACTTCTTGAGTCGAAAAGATGAGTTAGAAAATTTTCACTATTTAAATAGATGCATTATTTTTATATCATTATTTAGTATAACTCATATGCCTGTAAATAACTATAGACAAAGTGTTTATAAATCTTTGAAAACAATGCAAAAATCTATATATAAAGTATATAGCAATGATAGCAATGATATTAAAAGTTATGCCCCTTGAAATAACTTTTCTTTTGTTAAGTCCCCTTGCTATATAGAAATTATAACGTAAATTTAAATATTAAATTTTAGTAAGTAAATAGCTGAAACAAACACAAAAAAACTTTGACAGTTGTCTGCACGGGAATGAAAAGAATACATGTAGAAAATTTCATCTCAATCGGATGGACCGTTATCGAAAGCATCAAACACATCCCCACCCACATACATCCTTATATATATATATATATATATATATATATATATATATATATATATATATATATATATATATATATATATATAACATCATCATCATCATCATCTTCCACTTCTGCCGTCAAGCGTCGTGGGGAGGAATAATTTGTGTTCCAGCGCCTGGTGGGCGGCACTGGATAGTGTCATTCCGTGTGGTTGTACAATGTCTCTGATGTCGTCAATCCATTTTCTTCTTGGGCGTCCTCGTGGTCTCGTCGCAGATGATCTTTGATGTAAGGCCAGTGATGGTAGCTGCTGATGTTGCATTCTAACGACATGGCCAAACCACTTGATCTTCTGTCTTTCAATAAATGTTGCACGAGGTGTTGATCCCACAGTCTGTCTGATAGTAGCATTTCTTACTCGGTCTCGGATTGTTAAGTTGGCAGCTCTCCTCAAGCATCTCATTTCACAGGTGTTGATTTTGCGAAGGTGTAATTTGGATAAAGTCCAGGTTTGAGATTGATAGCATAGGGTTGGTGTGAATATGCTGTTTATTATCTGTCGTTTTGCGAACATGGGTATGTTTGGATGTTTCAGTAAGGGTGATAGTTGATATGTAAGTGCACTAGCTTTTTGACATCTGATTTCGATTTCTCTGTCCAATCTGCCATCTTCTGTGATCATACTTCTAAGGTATTTGAATTCTTTAACTTGTTTCAGAGTTGTGTTATTTATCTGTATACTTAGTGGGCCTGGCGATCTGCTAACTTGCATTACTTCGGTTTTGGCTGTGTTTATACTCATATTTTGTCTGCTGCAGGTTGAACTCAGATTAGTAATATGATTTTGTAGTCTGCCCTCATCGCTGTAAAACAGGCACTGATCGTCTGCAAATAGAAGTTCATTTATTCCCTGTGGCTCAGTTGTTTCATCTGGAGTAAAGAGTTCTAAATTTTCTGAATCTGTTCTGTCGAGACTTGCTTCTTTGGAAATTCTGTCCATGTAGATATTAAATAGCAGAGGAGAGAGCACACAACCCTGCCTCACTCCTGTATTGACTGGGAACATATCTGATATACCTTCTTGTGTTCTTACTGCACTTTGGCTTGAGTGGTACATGGCTATGATGTTTTCTAGCAATTGCCCTTGTATCCCATAGTCTTCAAGGATGGTCCATAATTTGTATCTGTCTACTCTATCGAAAGCCTTTTCCTGATCTACAAACACAATATTCTGCTGGTCACTATATTCGATAGTTTTTTTCACAAATTTGTCTAAGTGTAAATAATGCATCAGTGCAACTTTTACCTTTCCGAAAACCGAATTGTGCTTTGCTTAACTGTTGTTCAGCTATTGGTCTAGCTCTTTGTTCCAATAATTTTGCATACATTTTCCCTACATGGCTCAGGAGTGATATACCTCTGTATGTTTCGCACTCTCTCGTATTGCCTTTATTTTTCCATATTGGTACTATTATTGCCTGTTGCCAATCATCTGGGACTTTTCTTTCTTCCCATGCTATATTAAAAATTCTTGTTAGCCATTTAACTCATGTTTCCCCACAGGCCTGAATAGCTTCTGTGGTTATTCGATCTGGACCTGGTGATTTGTTTTTAGGACTTTTCTGTATAACTGCTTTGACTTCTGCAGGTATGAAATTTTGGTTCTTGCTCTCCCTGGCTTTTAGGCTCAAAAGTGAGGTTTTCTATGTTATGTGTGGGGTTAAGTAGTTCTTGAAAGTATTCTGCCCATCTTGCTAGTCTTTGTTGTGGGTTAAATATCGGTATACCGCTTTTGCTGTTTACGATGGTGGTTGGGTTGTAGCATGCATCTCTGTTTCTCATTGTGGTGACACGTTTATAAAATTCTCTTGGGCAGTCTTTGCTAAGGGTTGCCATCTGTTCACCGTATATTCTCCAGGATTCATCTTTAGATGCTCTAATTGTTCGTTTGGCATTACGTCGATATATATATATAGAATGTTTGAAATCGCAGGTCAGGAATGATATTATTGGAGGAAGGGGCTATAAGGAAGAGATAGAATGAGAATATAAAAGAATTATATGATGGAGACAGGGGATAATTATTAGAAGAAAGTAACTAAGAAAGTCCACATAATCTAAAAGAAGAGGTCGCTGACACTGTCAAAAATATGAAGAAAGGAAAAAACAACTGGGTAAGATGGCTACTAAGACAGTTTATAAATAAATATACATAGTCTTGTTCGATGCTCATAGAAGTGAGAAGAAAGAAGTAGAGACTCGAGGTCGCACTAAAGAATGTACGTATTGAAAGGTATAGTGACCGACAGGGATTCAAACCTACAACCCATAAATGACGACAGCTCTTTGCTGTGGGAACAAGTGTACTTCGAGACCTGATCAATTAGACCGCCTTATAAGGTGACACGTAACCCAAAGATCACTTTGCCCCATTGTACTCACTTAATAACTGAATTAACTCGTATATAATATTACTTTTAGATTTTTATTTTTATTTAACCTTTTTAATAGCCCAAACCGGAAGAAGTTAAGAAAACCGAAAGAAGTTGTCTACCTTTTTTGCGTACGAGATTTGAATAATATGGCTTCGATGTGGGTTAACTTCCGGGTGACGTCACATGATACGAAGAGGGGAACACTTGGAGATTTGAAGTCTCAAATTCAAGGTAAAACCTCCTAATATACTACTCTTAAGTTCTTTTTTTTAAATGACATTTTCTTGCATTACGCAATTCATAAACCTGCTACATAAGTTTGAAAATCAGCTGCGGGCGATTTATTAGCAACGCCTTCCGTTGGTTTTCATCCAATGGTACGAGTGCCGGTCATTCAGAAAACAATGGCAAACTTCATAATGTGCCGTGTAGATAAGCGTAGGCCTCATGACAGAAAATGCAAACAAGAAAACCCGGCAGCTGTGGAGGCGGAAGTTCAAGAGTTGATTTTCGAGAATTCGTTATACTGTGATGCTGTCGTTTACACAGATGGGTCGGTCGTCCGACGTGTGAGAAGCTCATGTGCCTTTACGGCACGGGCCGGATGGAGAATTGTGAAGGAGAACTCTGGTGCTTTTGTTGAGACCACAAGTAGCCTGACTATAAAAGTCATGGCAGTAAGTAAAGCAATAACATGGTTTGAGACACAAACATGATGCAATAGGGCATGTTTCCTTAGCGACTCAATGAGCATCTCAAGAGGATAGAGATGGGGTGGATCCGAAGAGAGTTCTTGCTGTCTCTGGAGCGGTCTCGGCTGACAAAGATTAGTTTCATCTTCGTGCCAGGGCATGCGGGAGTACAAGGAAATGAGCGGGTTGACAAGCTCGCAGGTGAGGCTAATGCGGAGGGTGGACGCGCCATGGACCAGGCTGACATTCTGAATGCTCTACGAGAAGTAAGACTTTTGCGAGAACCAAGTGATTACTGCGAATCTACAACCATGGTCAGACTGCAAGAACAGCAAATCAAAAGTGGTGTAGCCAAACAAGAACACTACACAGGAAGCTAAAGAAGATTGATAAAACAATACAGAACGGGTGTCGTTAGCCGATACACGCTGCAGGATTTGCTGAGGAGGGGATCCGAGCACTTATGGACTGAATGGTTCGATGTGCAATGAGGATGATCTGTCGACTAACTAACTAACTTAAATAGAAGACCTTTTAAAATAAATGCCATTCAAATAAATGCTCCAACAAGTGAATGCAGTAAAGAAAGTATAGATTAATGTTAAAATGACATGGAGTCTGCTTTGAAGAACTGTAAAATATCAGAAATAAATATTATAATGGGTGATTTAAACGCAAAAGTGGGAAATCAGGGCAATGGATGCAGGGTATGCAACAATGGCTTGGAAGAGAGAAACGAAAGAGGATACAGACTTGTAGAATGGGCAAAAGAACAAGAAATGGTCGTAGGAAACACCTGCTTTAAACAGCATCCTAGAAGATTATGGATATGGAAGAGTCCAGACAGCAGGATTGAAAACCAGATATATTACATCCTGATTAGCAGGTTTCGAAATGCGTTAACAGTCGTAGAAACAGTTATAAATGCAAACTGTTACAGTGATCACAGATTAATTACACGCACACTGAGGGTAAAGTTAAAGAAAGTCAAGTATACCTCCCAAAATACTAAATATGATTTGTGCAAATTGAAAACTAACAAAGAAATACAAGATAATTTAAAGATAGAAGTAAAGAACAAATTTGATATATTGTCTGATCTAGAGATCCTATTTTAAAATGTGGATGATCACTGGAAAATGTTGAAGAATTCAATCAGTTTGCTGCAGAAAAAACTATTCCAAAATTAAAGAAAGTGGGTTGTCAGACATGGATAACTGAAGAAAATTTACAACTTATGGAAACAAGAAAACAGAACAAAAATAATTCTGCCAAATATAAAGAAATTCACAGAAAAGTCAGAACATTGTATAAGGAGGCAAAAGAAGCATGGCTCGAGAAAAACTGCATAGAAATTGAAAAACAACACGACATTACAAATACCAAACTAATGCCCAAAAGAATTCAGAAGCTTACTAATCAAAGAACATACATCAGCAGGCTGCCTAAAGACAACAGATGGAAAAATCATAATAGAAAAAGATCAGATAGTACATGTATGGTCAGCTGGAGAGGCAAGGTGTTTTCCCACCTACCCTGGGAATATACCGTCCAAAAAGAGAAACCTGGACCAATGCAGCAGTTTTTGCCCATGATGTCTTTGAAGGTTTCCACTCGGGCATTGAAACCTTTGCTGCAGCGATTGATCTTGAGGACGCGTACAAGAGAGTATCATTGGATTTCTTAATGCTTCAGCTTCTTGAGCTCAAGATAAGTCCTTTCGTCCATAACTGGATCGTTGCTGCCCTCTTCCATCTGAAAGTAGTCTTTAGATCTGGACTTCAGAACCAACAACAATTTATCATGGCCTACCACAGGGATCACCATTATCTCCGGTTCTGTTCAACTCTACACCGTGAGAATCACCAGCGAGCAAATCATAGGTCCGGGGAGGACATTGTCATATGCAGACGATGTTTTAGTGTATCGTCAGGGTAAGGATATAGATCAGGTTACTGTGGAACTACAAACCGAATTCAATCGTATAAGCACTTGGTGTGTTGAAGCTGGGGCAATAGTCAACCCACAAAGGCAACAGTGACATGGTCCTCTTTGAATAACCATATTGTCAACACCCCAACGCCAACTGTAAATCTGGGCTCAGAGACGGTGGAAAGAACGCAAGCAATGAATTACTCGGGGATACGATTTGATCGAAGCCTAGCTTATACTGAGCACGTAGACTATGTGATAACAAAGGCCAAGCAGGGTTTGGCTGTGATACGGGTGATGGCGGCGGCAAACTGTCAGCAGCGCCATCTATATCTTTTTTACGAAGGGATAGTCCTTTCTGTTTTGGAGTATGCGATGGCGATCCTGACTCTCAGCCATAAGCTGATAGAAAGGATGGAATGGATACAGAACAAAGCCATGCGCATTATTCTTGGCTGTACAAGAGATACAGCATGCAGAGTGATGCACTACCTTCTTGATTTTCCAACCATTAGGGACAGAATATAAATGTGCCAAGCACGTGCCTATCTCAGAGTCAACGCAAACACACAACATCCACTGCATAGCGAGGTTAAGAAGATAAAGGGCAGCAGGTTAAAAAAGAGGTGTGTTCACTTGAGGACTTAGAACCTGGCGAGAAGTGGGTACAAGTGCCAACAGAGTTCCGTACATCCTTTTCAGTGAGCATCCAACTAGACAGGAAATACAGACAAGAAAATCCAGCTGCTGTGGAGCCGGAAGTACAGGCTCTGATCTTCGAGATTTCTTTAGAGGATGATGCTGTCATTTACACGGATGGGTCGATCGTCCGAGGAGTGAGAAGTTCATGCGCGTTTACGGCTCAGACCGGAGGGAAAACTGTGAAGGAAGAGTCTGGCGCTTTTGCTTTGACCACATGCAGCCTGACTATGGAAGTCATGGCAATAAATAAAGCAATAACATGGCTCGAGACACAGACATTCAATCGAGCTTGTGTCTTTAGTGACTCAATGAGTGTGATCAGGAAGATAGAGATGGGGTGGGTTCGAAGAGAATGGCTGCTGTCTCTGGGGCGGTGTCGGCTGGCAAAGATTAGTTTCATCTTCGTGCCAGGGCATGCGGGCGTACATGGGAATGAGCTGGCTGACAGGCTTGCAAGTAGGGCTACTGTGGAAGGCAGACGAGCCATGGACCAGGCTGACATTCTGAATGCTCTACGAGAACTAAGACTTTTACGTGAACCAAGCGATGACTGGGAATCTACAGCCATGGTTAGGCTGCGAGTTAAAACAGGCTTGGCCAAACAAGAACACTACGCAGCAAGCCAAAGAAGAGTAATAAACGAACACAGAACTAGTGGCATGAGCCGCTACACGCTGCGGGATTTGCTGAGGAGGGGATCCGAGCACTTATGGACTGAATGGTTCGATGTGCAATAAGGATGATCTGTCGACTAACTGACTAACTAATCTGTATCTATTTTCCTGTCTTAGTAGTTTACTTTAACCTACATTGTTGCAGATTGACTGTCTCTCTCTTCAGCTGAGGTTTTGGCCAATACAGCTATACTTCTTGCTGGCTTTTATCCACCTTCCCTTCCGTCAATTAGTCTTGTTTGCATCTCTTTGCAATATTCAAATCTTATCCCTTAGTAGAACATGCCGCTGTGGCGTGTGTTATGTGTGAAGTCCTTAGAAAGGCACCAGCAGTTTTCTTAGTTTGTCTCAGAGACCTGCTCATGACTTTCTTGTGGTGTTCGCTTTGTCTCAGACCAACCCTTTGCACAGAGGAATTCTTAATATATACTGAATTTTTGGACTCACGGTGTATGTTTTGTATAGGGGGGGAGGGGATGACTAATTCAAATACCCCAACGGGGTTCCGTAGTCCAGCGGTAGGAAGGATGTGTGGGGTGCATTACTTCTCATTTAATATTGGAACTCCCCACCATTCTCCACTAAAAAATCGTAAGGATGGCAACTTTATTTATTCATATAACTGAGCATGGCGATAAGACTATCAAAAGATATGTGTTGTTTTCTTGCATAATTGGTGATTTTCAATTAGAACCCACAGACGGGGATAAGGCCCAGCTCCAGAAAGCCCCACCCACTGTAAGAAGTCCAGTCCAGTCCAGCCAGCAGGCAACAGCGTTCCTGGTCAACAGCTGGAATGATTTGTCAACTTGGAGGACGGGCTATAAAACCTTCTCTGTGTGTGAGGAGGACATTGAGGGGGCCATCAAAGGTTATATAGCAAACCAAATGTGGGCACTGCAAGGTAAGAAATCCATGTTTTATATAAAGGGTTTGTTTAACAGCGATGTTAGATTGATTCTTGTCTTCCGACCAGATAAATAGATAATCTATCAACTCGGTAAGTGGTTCCCGGAATAAAGGGTACACGTGAACCTGGCACATGCATCCTTCACTTGGTTCTCCCTGAATGGTGGAACGATTAGTAGTATGACTCTTCGCTGGCTGTTGAACGAGGGGACTGAGCACGTATGGGAATGTCCTAAGTGCAGTGATGTCAGTTCTTAACTCAACTCAACAACTCAACTCCCTGAATGTTGTTTGTCCATCAAGAATGATGATGACCATTCATTTCATCCAGTGGGGTTGAAAGTATGGAGCCGTGAGTTCTAAGATGGCTGATAAGGCCTATTTTGGCTTGAAATGTTCTTTGACAATGTGGACAAAGAATGCTTGACGTTTCTGGAGTAGGATTTTGTGCAGTGGTTTTCTGTCCGGCCTTTTCTTCACAGCTCTTGCCGTCCTGGTTGCATCACACATGACTGCACCCTTACGAAATGATGCACGCCACGAATTTCGGTCTCTGGCTGCAGTCTCCCAGGTGTCATGATGAATTCCAAAAGCATTCAGTGAGATTTTCAGAGTGTCTTTAAAGCGTTTCCTCTGACCGCCTTGGGAGCGTTTACCACGACGCAACTCGCCGTAAAAAAAAAATCGTTTAGGGAGCCTGTGATCTGGCATGCGAGTCAAGTGACCAGCCCAGCGAATCTGATTCTTCATTAGTAGAGTGTGGATACTGGGCATGGATGCTCTTTCTAGGACTTCAGTGTCTGGGATCTTGTCTTGCCATTTCATCTTCAGTAGCTTCCTTAGGCAGACTGTGTGGAAGTGGTTTAATTTCCTAGCGTGCCGCTGGTAAACAGTCCAGGTTTCACAAGCATATAGCAGTGTGGATAATACAACTGCTTTGTAGACTTTTAGCTTTGTTTGCAGGCTTATGCCAATTCTGTCCCATACATTAATGTACAGTCTGCCAAAGGCCGCGCTGGCCTTGGAGATTCTTGCATTCACTTCGTCATCAATTGTGGCAGCTTGTGACACAGTACTGCCAAAATAGGTGAATTTGTCCACAACACTTAGTCTATGACCATTCACTTTGATATTCGACACAGTTAGTCCCTGGAGCTGGCTGGTACATAACTACAGTCTTCTAAAAGTTGATATTGAGTCGAAAGTTGGCACAGGCATGTGAGAAAGCTGAAACATTGTGTTGCATGTCTGCCTCTGAGTTGGCATATAGAGCGCAATCATCAGCAAACAGGAGCTATCTGACGGTGTCGCTGTTAATTTGTGTTTTAGCTTTCAGCCTTCTGAGATTGAATAACTTTCCATCCATGCGGTAGTTGATGTCTATTCCAATGTTGTTGTTCTCGAAGGCATTCGTCAACATAGCTGAAAACATGAGGTTGAAAAGTGTTGGTGCCAGGACACATCCTTGCTTCACTCCATTGGTGACAGGAAAGCGCTCAGACAGTTCACAATTTTCCTGTACTCTTGCCTGCATACCATCATGAAAAGCCGCACTATTTGGACAAACTTTCGTGGACAGCCACATTTTGCCATAATATTCCACAGTCCTTCTCTGCTGACTGTATCAAAAGCCTTGGTAAGGTCAATGAAAGTGGAAAACATTTCTCAGTTCTGTTCCTGACATTTCTCTTGCAGCTGCCTTGCAGCGAAAATCATGTCAACAGTTCCTCGTTCTTTTCTGAAGCCACATTGACTCTCAGGAAGAAGACCTTGAGTCGAGGTGGGCCGTGAGGCGATTGAGAAGAATTCTGGCGAGTATCTTCCCTGCAATTGAAAGCAAGGAGATGCCTCGGTGGTTGTCACAGGATTGGCGATTTACGTTTGTAAAGTGGACTATTGACGCGTCCTTGAAATCTTGTGGCATGGTCTCGTTCACCCATATGTTCGTAAAGACTTGGTGAAGCTGCTCTGTTAGAACCGGCCCACCTGCCTTGTATATTTCTGCTGGGATGTAGTCAGGACCAGATGCCTTGCCGCTGGAGAGTTGCCGGATGGCTTTGTTTACTTCCACTATGGTTGGCAGGTCATCAAGTGTATCATTGATGGGAACTTGAGGAAGGCAGTTGATGGTTTCATCATCGAAGAAGGTTGCATTTAAGATGTTGCTGAAATGCTCTGCCCAGCGTTGAAGGATTTCTTTCAAAGAAATCTCCCTAAAGAAATCTCCCTGAATACTCACACAGTCAATGCACCCACGCCAGTCGTAATATTTCCGGTCTAGTCGCAGTTGCAGAAGCAGCAGTAGTGGTGGTAGTAGTTACAGCAGCACAGTAGTAGTAGTAGTAGTAGTAGTAGTAGTAGTAGTAGTAGTAGTAGTAGTAGTAGTAGTAGTAGTAGTAGTAGTAGTAGTAGTAGTAATAGTAGTAGTGGTGGTAGTTGTTGTGGTGGTAGTAGTTGTAACAGCAGCACAATAGTAGTAGCAGTAGCAGTAGTAACAATAATAATAGCTGTAGTTGTAGAAGCAGCAGCAGTATTAATACCAACAGCAGCAGCAGTAGTAGTAGTAGCAATAGTAGTAGTAGTAGTAGGAGGAGGAGGAGAAATAGTAGTAGTGGTAGTAGTAGTAGTGGTAGTAGTAGTGCTAGTAGAAGTAGTGCTGGTAGTAGTAGGCCTCTTTCAGTCCTGAAGGACTATAGAGTTGTGCCGCTGGGGAGGTACCTGGCAGCACCACTGGTGACTGTATAGTCCAATGCGAGAGTGACAATCTCTGTCACAGTTTGCGCATCTGTAAGACGAGGCAAATCCCGTAGTAAGTGACTGCGTTTTAAGCCTGTGCCGCCTATCCTCAGGTTGTTGGATCAGATTGCGCTCAAAGAGCACCAGTCCGTTTCGTACATCTCTTCTCCAGGAGCATCTGTCTGCTGCAACTCTTTCCCACGTGTCTGGATCTATTCCAATGGTTTTCATATCTTGTTTACACACATCCCTATATCGCATTTGGGGTCTTCCGGTTGGCCTCTTTCCTGTGGCTAGTTCTCCGTATAGGAGATCTTTGGGAATACGTTCATCCTCCATTCGAGATACGTGGCCCAGCCACCGGAGGAGTCTCTGCTTGAGGAGAGTGTGCACTGTGGTAATATCTGCTCTTTCAAGCACATGTTTGTTTGTTATATGGTCTTTCCATGTTATGCCCAGGATACGTCTCAGACATCTCATATGGAAGGAATTCAACTTCCTTTCCTGTCTTGAGTACAGGGTCCAGGATTCAGACCCATAGAGTAGTGTGCTAACAACACAAGCTTTATATACTTGAACTTTAGTACGCTCTGTTAGTCTATTATTCTCCCAAACTCTTTTAGCTAGCCTGGAAAATGTTGTGGCTGCCTTTCCAATGCGTCTGTCGATTTCTGTCTCTAATCAAAGATTATCTGATATTGTCGACCCCAAATACACAAACTCGTGGACGACCTTCAATTCGTAATTAGGAATTTTGATTGACGGAGGCGTACCAGCATCTTGTTCCATCACCTGTGTTTTATTTAGGCTGATGGTGAGCCCAAAGTCTTTGCAGGCGGCTACAAAACGATCTATGAGCCTTTGGAGATCTTCTGCTGTATGAGTAATCAGTGCTGCATCATCTGCAAAAAGTAGTTCTCTTACGCATCTTGATCTTACTTTGGTCTTTGCCTTTTGTCTTGATGGGTTAAAAAGTTTGCCATCGGATCTTGTGTGGAGGTATTTGCCTTCAGTGGCAGTCCCAAATGCCTGCCTTAAGATAACGGCGAAGAAGATACCAAAGAGTGTAGGAGCAAGCACGCAGCCTTGCTTTACTCCACTGCTGATGCTGAATGACTGGGATGTTGAGCCGTCAAATAAGATGGTCCCCTGCATGTTTTCATGAAATGATTTCACGAGACTAAAAAGGGTGGGTGGACATCCAACCTTTTCAAGGACCTTAAAAAGGCCGCTTCTGCTCACGAGGTCAAATGCCTTTGTGAGGTCGATGAAGGCAATATATAATGGCTTCCTCTGTTCTCTGCACTTCTCTTGGAGCTGCCGGAGTGAGAAAATCATATCAATGGTGGACCTGTTGGGTTTAAATCCGCACTGCGATTTGGGGTAGATTCTTTCAGCAAGAATGTGTAATATTTTAAGGATTACTCTGGCAAAAATCTTGCCTGTAATGCTGAGTAGATAAATGCCGCGATAGTTGTTGTAGTCGCTTCTGTCGCCTTTGTTTTTATAAAGGGTAACGATGTTTGCGTCTTTCATATCTTGTGGTACTGATTTTTCTTTCCAGCAGAGCTGGAATATTGCATACAGTTCTGAGATGATTGTTTCTTTGCTACATTTGAAAATTTCAGGTGGAATACTATCTTTTCCAGGTGCCTTGCCGGATTTGAGAGAGTCTAGTGCTTCGCTGATTTCTGTGAGGCTGGTTCGTTATCCAGGGCATGCATGGCGGACTGTTGATCGATGGCTTCCAGAGTTTCTTCACTGACAGTGTTATCCACTGAGTATAGCTCTGAGTAGTATTCTACCCAGCGATCCATTTGTTTCGCTCGATCTTTTATGATTACCCCCTCAGTTGATCGTAAAGGGGCCATCTTATTTTTTGATGGACCGACAGCTTGCTTGATGCCCTTGTACATTCCTCTTATATTTCCAGTGTCTGCACAAGTTTGAATTTGAGCAGAGAGCTGTAGCCAGTACCTGTTCGCACATCTTCTTGCCATCTGTTGTACTCTATTTCTGGCCGTTCGCAATGCCTGCAATGTTTTCTCTGAAGGTGATGTTTTATACATTAAGAATGCATGTCTCTTTATCTCCAGGACTGGTAGCATCTCTTCAGAGTGTGCTTCAAACCAGTCGGTTGACTTAGTTTGCTTTTTTGCCAAATGTTGATGGTGCAGTATTGTAGATGGTGTCGCGAAAATGACTCCATCTCTCGGTGGAATCTCCGTCTGTGGGGCCGGGCAGAGTATCCGCTAGAGCCTGCATGAATTTGTTGACCTTCTCTTTATTTTGGGTGCCGCTGGTGTCAATGCGTGGTCTTCCTTCTGTTCGGCTTCTGTAGATTCTCTTGGGCTTTATCTTCACCTTGCTAGAGACGAGTGAATGGTCGGTGTCGCAGTCAGCACTATGGTAGCTGCGAGTCAGCCATACATTGTGGAGATCGCTGCGTTTAGTGAGCACCAGGTCGAGTTGGTGCCAGTTCTTTGATCTGGGGTGCCTCCATGACACCATGTGTTGAGGTTTCGTGTCAAAGAAGGTGTTGGTCACGCACAGATTATGGTGGCTGCAGAATTCCAAGAGACGTTGTCCATTGTCATTGATCTTCCCACCGCCAAACTGTCCTAGACATGAAGGCCAAGATTTGTAGTCGGAGCCAACCCATGGCATTGAAATCCCCCAGGATAAAAAGATGTTGTTTCTCTGGTGTTTCACTGGCTTCTTTGCTAAGGTCGTCATAGAACTTGTCTTTAGATTCTGATGCTGCAGTTAGTGTTGGGGCGTAAACGCTTATAATACTAACTGGGCTGCCTCTGTCTGGAGTTGGAGCTTCAGTATTCTTTCAGTGCCATCACTTGGTGGTATGATGGAATTAAGCAGCTTGTTTCTGATGGCGAAGCCAACTCCATGCTCCCTGGTCTTTCCGCACGGCTTGCCATGCCAGTAGAAAGTGAAGTCCCTCTCCTTGATGCTTCCAGATTCTTGGAGTCTGGTCTCTTGCAGGGCGACAATGTCTATCCCCAGTCTTAGTAGTTCGTTGTTTATCACTGCAGTTTTGCGGGCATCCACAGTCTCGTTTAGATCGTCTGAGATGCCAGGGGTCATGGTTCTTACGTTCCATGTTCCTAGCCTTAGGGCCGGTTGTTTTGTTTTTTCTTGTTGCTAGGTGTATAGATTGCGGTCCATGTGTCAGGATTTTCCCCCTAAGATCCACACACCCTCAGGAGCAGATGAACCGTGGCGAGACAACACCTTATTGACTGGGGGATGCCCAGCTTAGGCGGGCGGTAGCTGTCTAGTGAGATACGATGATCTCTCTCAACGTCGGAAGTAGCCCCTGGCGCCTTGCTCTACGCCAATCGAGCATTAAGACTTATAACCGGCAAATGTTGCTTGCTGTGTTGTGTCACCGCTTTACGCGGTGCTGAAATGACCTCTTCAGGGCACAAGCCTGGGCAATGGAAATCGGAGAACCAGCTGTTGCCCAGTAGCAGGTTCCACCTCTCTACGTCGCCGATGTTGACCAAGGGAAAGGCAGTACCCAATGCAACTTGGCATCGGTGCCGTCGCAGGAGTTGCCAGAACTATTTTGTTTACAACATGGAACTGCCTTAGGGACTCCATCTCCGGATTTGTCCTCAGGGTTTACTCCCGAAGCCTTTCCCATATGGGTATACCCGCAAGGCAGCGGAGGTTTGAGATTTAGAGTTCCCTCTCTTAGAAGAGATGCCAACCAAGGCTGACTAGCCTCCTCTGCCCGGGAATCAATAAGGAGGGAAGTCTACCATTCTTCCTTCCTGGCAGTGACCATACTGATCGGATGACCACAGCCATTATCTCTACTGAAAAATCCTCTGCCCACCGTCACTGACTTGAAACCATAACCAACAACTATCTGTCGGCTATCTGCAGTCATGGCGACTGTCAATATCGAGCAAAGACTGCTAATACTTCTGTTCCAAGGACTTGTGCTTTCACGCATCGAGTATGCCCTGGCCATCCTCACTGTCAGCCCTACACAGATTGGAAGACTTGAAAAGGTACAAAACGAAGCCATGCGCATCATTTTGGGCTGCACGAGAGACACCAGCTGTGTAGCAATGAGATACCTCCTTGACTTCCCGACAATGGAACACAGGATCAAGATCTGGAGAGCTCGTGCATACTTAAAAATAAGTGCAGATGAGCAGCACCCTCTGCATGACGCTATATTCAGAGAAAAGGGTGACAGGCTAAAGAGGGGCAAATCATGGATGGGTCGGGTGGAAGATGTCGTCAGACAGGTCTGCAGTCTTACCAGTATCAACCCCGGCAAGGAATGGGTGCCGGTGCCTCCAGCTTTTAAGTGCACTTTCTCCTGCATTATCACACCCGAGAGACGGTGCAGAGAGCAGAACCCTGCCGCTGTCAATGCAGAGGTTAACGCGCTCATCTATGATCACTCAGATAGCCCCGAAGTGCTCATCTATACAGATGGATCTGTTGTAAAGCAGCAGAGAAGTGCGTGGGCATTTACAGCCCGTTCAGCGGGCCGAACCGTTCAAGAATCCAGTGGTGCCCACTCTATGACCACGAGCAGCATGACGATGGAGGTGATGGCAGTTACACAGGCTTTCATATGGCTGGAATCACAGTATTATACCAACGCGTGTGTACTAAGTGATTCAATGAGCATGATTCAGAAGGTCGAAGCTGGATCTGTACGTAGACAGTGGACTGAATCGCTGCGGAAGCCTGTTGTCCGTAAAGTCACCTTCATCTTCGTCCCGGGACATGTGGGAGTCGAGGGATATGAACGAGCTGACAAACTGGCTGGCTCTGCACCCCCTGTAGATGGCCAGCCCATGGATCGTGCCGATGTTATTAACGTATGATATGGCGAGAACAGAGGACTTTGACGTCAGTGATTCCACATCGCTGTCCAGGATGAAAGACCTGGGAGTAAGAATCGGCACAGCCAGACGCGAGAGGTACATCGGGAAAACAGAGCGCCTCGTCAACCAACACAGAACTGGTACTATTAGCCACCGGACGCTGATGAATATGCTGGGAGGAGGATCTGAGCACCTATGGACATGTCCGGAGTGCAATGAAGATACCCCAACTGATAACTGATAACTGATATCTGTAGGCTGCTCCCAAGTCCAATCCACCACCTGCTGCCATGGCTTCACGGTACCCTGTTGGGGGGGGGGGGGGCGGCTAAACGGGTACTCCACCTTGCCCAAGAGTGTCCCGTAGGTTATCGGAGGGAAGGAGGCACCTTACTTCTCCTTTGATAGGGAGTATCCCTACCCCGCTAGGGCCACAGGCAGTAGCTACAATAATACAGTAGTAGTAGTAAATGTGGTGGTAGTATTAGTAACATCAGCACAGTAATAGTAGCAGTAAAAACAATAATATCAGTTGTGAAGAAGCAGCAGTAGTAATTATAGTAGTAGTAATTATAGTAGTAGCAGTAGTAATTATAGTAGTAGTAGTAGCAGCAGTAGTAATTATAGTAGTAGTAGTAGTAGTAGTAGCAGCAGTAGTAATTATAGTAGTAGTAGCGGTAGTAATTATAGTAGTAGTAGCGGTAGTAATTATAGTAGTAGTAGTAGCAGTAGTAATTATAGTAGTAGTAGTAGTAGTAGTAGTAGCAGCATTAGTAATTATAGTAGTAGTAGTGGTGGTAGTAATTATAGTAGTAGTAGCAGTAGCAATTATAGTAGTAGTAGCAGCTGCAGTAGCAATTATAGTAGTAGTAGCAGCAGCAGTAGTAATTATAGTAGTAGTAGTAGCAGCAGTAGTAATTATAGTAGCAGTAGTAATTATAGTAGTAATAGTATTAGCAGTAGTAATTATAGTAGTAGTAGCGGTAGTAATTATAGTACTAGTAGCAATTATAGTAGTAGTAGCAGCAGCAGTAGCAATTATAGTAGTAGTAGCAGCAGCAGTAGCAATTATAGTAGTAGTAGCAGCAGTAATTATAGTAGTAGTAGCAGCAGTAATTATAGTAGTAGTAGCAGCAGTAATTATAGTAGTAGTAGCAGCAGTAATTATAGTACTAGTAGCAGTAACAATTATAGTAGTAGTAGCAGCAGCAATTATAGTAGTAGTAGCAGCAGCAGTAGCAATTATAGTAGTAGTAGCAGCAGCAGCAATTATAGTAGTAGTAGCAGCAGCAGTAGTAATTATAGTAGTAGTAGTAGCAGCAGTAGTAATTATAGTAGCAGTAGTAATTATAGTAGTAATAGTATTAGCAGTAGTAATTATAGTAGTAGTAGCGGTAGTAATTATAGTACTAGTAGCAATTATAGTAGTAGTAGCAGCAGCAGTAGCAATTATAGTAGTAGTAGCAGCAGCAGTAGTAATTATAGTAGTAGTAGCAGCAGCAGTAGTAATTATAGTAGTTAGTTAGTTAGTTAGTTAGTTAGTCGACAGATCATCCTCGTTGCACATCGGACCATTCAGTCCATAAGTGCTCGGATCCCCTCCTCAGCAAATCCCGCAGCGTGTAGCGGCTAACGACGCCAGTTCTGTGTTGGTTTATCAATCTTCTTTGGCTTCCTGCGTAGTGTTCTTGTTTGGCCACCCCTCTTTTAATTTGCTGCTCTCGCAGTCTGGCCATTGTTGTAGATTCACAGTCATCACTTGGTTCTTGCAAAAGTCTCACTTCTCGTAGAGCATTCAGAATGTCAGCCTGGTCCATGGCGCGTCCGCCCTCAACAGTAGCCTCACCTGCGAGCTTGTCAGCCAGCTCATTTCCTTGTACTCCCGCATGCCCTGGCACGAAGATGAAACTAATCTTTGCCAGCCGAGACCGCTTCAGAGGCAGCAACCATTCTCTTCGGATCGACCCCTCCTCTATCCTCTTGATCATGTTCATTGAGTCGCTAAGGAAACAAGCCCTAGTGAATGTCTGTGTCTCGAGCCATGTTATTGCTTTACTTACTGCCATGACTTCCATGGTCAGGCTACTTGTGGTTTCAGTGAAAGCACCAGAGTCCTCCTTCACAATTCTCCCTCCGGCCCGAGCTGTAAAGGCCCATGAGCTTCTCACATGTCGGATGACCGACCCATCTGTGTAGATGACCGCGTCACTGTCTAGCGAATTCTCGAAAATCAACGCTTGTACTTCAGCCTCAACAGCAGCCGGATTTTCTTGTCTGCATTTTCTATCTAGTTGGATGCAAACTGAAAAGGATGTGCAGAAGTCTGTTGGCACTTGCACCCACTCCTCGCCAGGTTCTAAGTCCTCAAGTGAACACACCTGTTGAAGAATGTCCTCGGCTTGACCCATCCACGACCGTCCTCTTTTTAACCTGCTGCCCTTCACCTTCCTAATTTCACTATGCAGTGGATGCTGTGTGTTTGCGTTAATTCTGAGGTAGGCGCGTGCCCTGCAAACTTGCATTCTCTCTTCAATGGTTGGAAAATCAAGAAGGTAGCGCATCGCCCTGCATGCTGTATCTCTTGTACATCCAAGAATAATGCGCATAGCTTCATTCTGTATCCTTTCCATCCTTTCTATCTGCTTATGGCTAACAGTCAGGATTGCCATTGCATACTCCAAAACAGACATGACCAGCCCCTCGTACAGAAGACATAGATGGCGCTGCTCACAGTTTGCTGCCGCCATCACCCGCATCGCTGCCAAACCCCGCTTGGCCTTTGTTATCACCTGGTCTATGTGCACATTATAAGCAAGGCTTCGATCAAACCGTATCCCCAGGTAATTCATTGCCTGCGTTCTTTCCACCGTCTCTGAACACAGCATTACAGTTGGTGTTGGATTGTTGACAATATGATTATTCAACGAGAACCAAGTCACTGTTGCCTTTGTTGGGTTGACCATTGCCCCAGCTTCATCACACCAAGTACTTATGCGATTGAGTTCGGTTTGTAGCTCCACAGCAACCTCCTCTCTATCCTTACCCTGACGATACACTAAAACATCATCGGCATATGACAATGTCCTGCCAGGTCCAGTGATCTGCTCACTGGTGATTCTCACTGTGTAGGCGTTGAACAGTACCGGAGATAATGGTGATCCCTGTGGTAGGCCAGGATATATTGTTGTTGGTTCCGAAGTCCAACTGCCACATCTAAAAACTACTTTCCGTTGGAAGAGAGCTGCAGCGATCCAACTAAGGAGGAATGGACTTACGTTTAGTTCAAGAAGCTGAAACATTAAAAAATCCAGTGGTACTCTGTTGTATGCGTCCTCAAGATCAATCGCTGCAGCAACGGTTTCAGTGCCTGAGTGGAAACCTTCATAGACATCATGGGCAAAGACTGCTGCATTGGTCCAGGTTTCTCTTTTTGGACGGTACCCACCCAGGGTAGGTGGGAACACACCTTGCCTCTCTAGTTGGCTTGATATTTTCCTGGCAATTACCTTCTCCAGCAGCTTGCCTATTGTATTCTGCATGGTTATAATTCGATATCCCTGAATTTTCTTGTGGTCTTTGTCAGGCTTCGGCAAGGGAATCAGATAGCTGTGTAACCATTCCTCCTTGATGCTAGCACTCCCTATACTGTTGTTGTACATGTCTGCTAGTTTCTCTAGCTCATTGTCGGTACACCTATTTATGTCGTCGTATCTTATGCCATCAGGACCTGGAGCACTGTTTTTTGATCGTCGAAGCACAGCCTTGATTTCTTGCACTGTCACTGTGTCTTCATCCGAAGTGTTCTGGGCCTTGCATCTGTCTGAGGTGACCTCCTTGGCCAGATTCCGGCCTCCCATGTCTGTCTGGTTGCTCTGCTCAAGGTAGCGTTCAAAGAGGGCTTTGCCCTTGTCCTCTGCCAGATGAGGTCAGCACCTTGGAAGTCAGAAATGCTCTTATTTTTGACTACACCACTCATGCTTTTATGTAGTCGCCAGAACAATTTCAGTGACTTGTCTGTGCTTACTCTTTGACACACCTCTGCCCATTTTTCGCTTTTAACCACCGTGACCAGTTTTTTGAAATAGCTTACTTTTGTGTGCATCTCTCTTTCTAAGTGCAAGCAGGGACTAGGATGACCAGCTCTGTTCTTCTTGGCATTTTGCCATCTCCTTACAGCACTACGCTTATCCACCCAAGCCTTCTCCACCTCGAAACTCCACCACGGTGGCTGCTCCCAGCTTTTTTTCCTTTTCTTCCTGCCCTGAAACGTTCTGCGCTTGTCACGTCTTATTTTACTCACCACATCTTGCCCTGTACTGTCATACTGGAACGTCTTTACCTTTAGCTTGTGCTGCCTGGTTCTGCCTTTCTCCACCAATATGCTGCATGGGTGGTGGTCGCTGCCATGGTGTCCTAGGACACCCCATCTACACACTGTAGTGAGTGAAGGTGAAACTAGCGCCAGATCAATAGCACTGTCCTCATCGCCTGGACGGCTTGCTGTCCTGGTGACACAGCCACTGTTGATACAAACCAGGTCGATGGTTTCCAGTAAAACAACGGGGCTCTATTTTAGAAACCCTAATTGAGAACCACAATTATAGTAGTAGTAGCAGCAGTAGTAATTATAGTAGTAGTAGCAGCAGCAGTAGTAATTATAGTAGTAGTAGTAGTAATTATAGTAGTAGTAGTAGTAATTATAGTAATAGTAGTAATTATAGTAGTAGTAGCAGCAACAGGAGTAATTATAGTAGTAGTAGTAGTAGTAGTAGTAGTAGTAATTATAGTAGTAATAGCAGCAACAGCAGTAGTAATTATAGTAGTAGTAGCAGCAGCAGTAACAATTATAGTAGTAGTAGCAGCAGCAGTAGTAATTATAGTAGTAGTAGCAGCAGTAGTAATTATAGTAGTAGTAGCAGCAGCAGTAGTAATTATAGTAGTAGTAGCAGCAACAGCAGTAGTAATTATAGTAGTAGTAGTAGTAATTATAGTAGTAGTAGTAGTAATTATAGTAGTAGTAGTAATTATAGTAGTAGTAGCAGCAACAGGAGTAATTATAGTAGTAGTAGTAGTAGTAGTAGTAGTAGTAGTAGTAATTATAGTAGTAATAGCAGCAACAGCAGTAGTAATTATAGTAGTAGTAGCAGCAATTATAGTAGTAGTAGTAATTATAGTAGTAGTAGCAGCAGCAGTAGTAATTATAGTAGTAGTAGCAGCAGCAGTAGTAATTATAGTAGCAGTAGTAATTATAGTAGTAGTAGTAGCAGTAGTAATTATAGTAGTAGTAGCAGTAGTAATTATAGTAGCAGTAGCAATTATAGTAGTAGTAGCAGCAGCAACAGCAGCTGTAGTAGTAGTAGTAGTAGTAGTAGTAGTAGTAGTAGTAGTAGTAGTAGTAGTAGCAGCAGCAGCAGCAATAGCAGTAGTAGACGAAGGACGATTTGACGAGATGAAGAAGAAGAAGAAGAAGAAGAAGAAGAAGAAGAAGAAGAAGAAGAAGAAGAAGAAGAAGAAGAAGAAGAAGAAGACGCAGCAGCAGCAGCAGCAGCAGCAGCAGAAGATGATGAAGAAGAAGAAGAAGAAGAAGAAGAAGAAGAAGAAGAAGAAGAAGAAGAAGAAGAAGAAGAAGAAGAAGAAGAAGAAGAAGAAGAAGAAGAAGAAGAAGAAGACTTGGAGGTAATCGACCTACTTCTGTAAAGAAGATCTGGATTCAATCTTCATTCTAAGTGTTTAAAAATTACACAGGAGTGGTTGAATCAAGTCTCTCTTTTGCTCTCTTTGTCTCTCTCTCTCTCTCTCTCTCTCTCTCTGTCCTCTCTATCTCACCCTCTGTCTCCTTTCTCTCTCTGCTCTCTTTCTCCCTCTCCACGCTGTCTCTTGTTCTTCTCATTCCATTCCTTTTTCTCATCTCTCTTCTCTCCAATCAATCAACCACCTATCTAAGCAGTCAGCCAACATAACAACCAACTAGCTAGCAACGACTAATCAACAACCAACTAACCAACCAACTAACATTCTAGCTACCAACGACTAATCAACAACCAACTAGCTAGCAACAACAAATCAACAACCAACTAACCAACCAACTAACATTCTAGCTACCAACGACTAATCAACAACCAACTAGCTAGCAACGACTAATCAACAACCAACTAGCTAGCAACAACTAATAAACCAACCAACCAATATTCTAGCTACCAACGACTAATCAACAACCAACTAGCTAGCAAACAACTAATCAACAATCAATTAACATTCTAGCTACCAACGACTAATCAACAACCAACTAACCAACTAGCAAGCAACGACTAATAAACAACCAACTAACATTCTAGCTACCAACGACTAATCAACAACCAACTAACCAACTAGCTAGCAACGACTAATCAACAACCAACTAACCAACTAACATTCTAGCTACCAACGACTAATCAACAACCAACTAACATTCTAGCTACCAACGACTAATCAACAACCAACTAACATTCTAGCTACCAACGACTAATCAACAACCAACTAACCAACTAGCTACCAACGACTAATCAACAACCAACTAACCAACTAGCTAGCAACGACTAATCAACAACCAACTAACCAACTAGCTACCAACGACTAATCAACAACCAACTAACCAACTAGCTACCAACGACTAATCAACAACCAACTAACCAACTAGCTAGCAACGACTAATCAACAACCAACTAACCAACTAGCTACCAACGACTAATCAACAACCAACTAACCAACTAGCTACCAACGACTAATCAACAACCAACTAACCAACTAGCTACCAACGACTAATCAACAACCAACTAACCAACTAGCTAGCAACGACTAATCAACAACCAACTAACCAACTAGCTACCAACGACTAATCAACAACCAACTAACCAACTAGCTACCAACGACTAATCAACAACCAACTAACCAACTAGCTAGCAACGACTAATCAACAACCAACTAGCTACCAACGACTAATCAACAACCAACTAGCTACCAATGACTAATCAACAACCAACTAACCAACTAGCTAGCAACGACTAATAAACAACCAACTAGCTAGCAACGACTAATAAACAACCAATTAACATTCTAGCTACCAACGACTAATCAACAACCAACTAGCTAGCAAACAACTAATCAACAATCAATTAACATTCTAGCTACCAACGACTAATTAACAACCAACTAACCAACTAGCAAGCAACGACTAATAAACAACCAACTAACCAACTAGCTACCAACGACTAATCAACAACCAACTAACCAACTAGCTAGCAACGACTAATCAACAAACAACTAACCAACCAACTAACATTCTAGCTACCAACGACTAATCAACAACCAACTAGCTAGCAACAACTAATCAACAAACAACTAACCAACTAACATTCTAGCTACCAACGACTAATCAACAAACAACTAACCAACCAACTAACATTCTAGCTACCAACGACTAATCAACAACCAACTAGCTAGCAACGACTAATCAACAACCAACTAGCTAGCAACAACTAATCAACAAACAACTAACCAACTAACATTCTAGCTACCAACGACTAATCAACAAACAACTAACCAACCAACTAACATTCTAGCTACCAACGACTAATCAACAACCAACTAGCTAGCAACGACTAATCAACAACCAACTAGCTAGCAACAACTAATAAACCAACCAACCAATATTCTAGCTACCAACGACTAATCAACAACCAACTAGCTAGCAACAACTAATCAACAAACAACTAACCAACTAACATTCTAGCTACCAACGACTAATCAACAACCAACTAGCTAGCAACAACTAATCAACAAACAACTAACCAACTAACATTCTAGCTACCAACGACTAATCAACAAACAACTAACCAACCAACTAACATTCTAGCTACCAACGACTAATCAACAACCAACTAGCTAGCAATGACTAATCAACAACCAACTAGCTAGCAACAACTAATAAACCAACCAACCAATATTCTAGCTACCAACGACTAATCAACAACCAACTAGCAAGCAACGACTAATAAACAACCAACTAACATTCTAGCTAGCAACGACTAATCAACAACCAACTAACCAACTAGCTAGCAACGACTAATCAACAACCAACTAGCTAGCAACGACTAATAAACAATCAACTAACATTCTAGCTACCAACGACTAATCAACAACCAACTAACCAACTAGCTAGCAACGACTAATCAACAACCAACTAGCTAGCAACGACTAATAAACAATCAACTAACAAACCAACATATAACAAATATTTGAAACATATTGTAACAACTGGAATATATTGTAACAACTGGACCATATTAGAACAACCGGACCATATTGTAAAACTGGAACATACTATAACAATGAGAAGGTGCAAAAGAAGAAGAAGAAGAAGAAGAAGAAGAAGAAGAAGAAGAAGAAGAAGAAGAAGAAGAAGAAGAAGAAGAAGAAGAAGAAGAAGAAGAAGAAGAAGAAGAAGAACAAGAAGAAGAAGAAGAAGAACAAGAACAAGAAGAAGAACAAGAAGAAGAAGAAGAAGAAGAAGAAGAAGAAGAAGAAGAAGAAGAAGAAGAAGAAGAAGAAGAAGAAGAAGAAGAAGAAGAAGAAGAAGAAGAAGAAGAAGAAGAAGAAGAAGAAGAACAACAACAACAACAACAACAACAAGAAGAACAAGAAGAAGAACAAGAACAAGAACAAGAAGAAGAAGAAGAAGAAGAAGAAGAAGAAGAAGAAGAAGAAGAAGAAGAAGAAGAAGAAGAAGAAGAAGAAGAAGGAGGGGGAGGGGGAGGAGGGGAGATGGTGGGAGGAGAGGAGGGGGAGGGAGGGAGGGGAGGAGGAAAAGAAGAAGTCGAAGATTTCTCTAGTTACATCTTCCTTTTAACCAACGTATTTGATCACATCAATGGCATTTCTTCTATCTAGCAAGAGATGTGCCTTTTGAGAAATATCTCTCAAATAACAAAACACAGACCACAAAATAAATAAACTAACCAACTAGCTAGCAACGACTAATCAACAACCAACTAACCAACTAGCTACCAACGACTAATCAACAACCAACTAACCAACTAGCTACCAACGACTAATCAACAACCAACTAACCAACTAGCTAGCAACGACTAATCAACAACCAACTAACCAACTAGCTACCAACGACTAATCAACAACCAACTAACCAACTAGCTACCAACGACTAATCAACAACCAACTAACCAACTAGCTACCAACGACTAATCAACAACCAACTAACCAACTAGCTAGCAACGACTAATCAACAACCAACTAACCAACTAGCTACCAACGACTAATCAACAACCAACTAACCAACTAGCTACCAACGACTAATCAACAACCAACTAACCAACTAGCTAGCAACGACTAATCAACAACCAACTAGCTACCAACGACTAATCAACAACCAACTAGCTACCAACGACTAATCAACAACCAACTAACCAACTAGCTAGCAACGACTAATAAACAACCAACTAGCTAGCAACGACTAATAAACAACCAATTAACATTCTAGCTACCAACGACTAATCAACAACCAACTAGCTAGCAAACAACTAATCAACAATCAATTAACATTCTAGCTACCAACGACTAATTAACAACCAACTAACCAACTAGCAAGCAACGACTAATAAACAACCAACTAACCAACTAGCTACCAACGACTAATCAACAACCAACTAACCAACTAGCTAGCAACGACTAATCAACAAACAACTAACCAACCAACTAACATTCTAGCTACCAACGACTAATCAACAACCAACTAGCTAGCAACAACTAATCAACAAACAACTAACCAACTAACATTCTAGCTACCAACGACTAATCAACAAACAACTAACCAACCAACTAACATTCTAGCTACCAACGACTAATCAACAACCAACTAGCTAGCAACGACTAATCAACAACCAACTAGCTAGCAACAACTAATCAACAAACAACTAACCAACTAACATTCTAGCTACCAACGACTAATCAACAACTAACTAACCAACCAACTAACATTCTAGCTACCAACGACTAATCAACAACCAACTAGCTAGCAACGACTAATCAACAACCAACTAGCTAGCAACAACTAATAAACCAACCAACCAATATTCTAGCTACCAACGACTAATCAACAACCAACTAGCTAGCAACAACTAATCAACAAACAACTAACCAACTAACATTCTAGCTACCAACGACTAATCAACAACCAACTAGCTAGCAACAACTAATCAACAAACAACTAACCAACTAACATTCTAGCTACCAACGACTAATCAACAAACAACTAACCAACCAACTAACATTCTAGCTACCAACGACTAATCAACAACCAACTAGCTAGCAATGACTAATCAACAACCAACTAGCTAGCAACAACTAATAAACCAACCAACCAATATTCTAGCTACCAACGACTAATCAACAACCAACTAGCAAGCAACGACTAATAAACAACCAACTAACATTCTAGCTAGCAACGACTAATCAACAACCAACTAACCAACTAGCTAGCAACGACTAATCAACAACCAACTAGCTAGCAACGACTAATAAACAATCAACTAACATTCTAGCTACCAACGACTAATCAACAACCAACTAACCAACTAGCTAGCAACGACTAATCAACAACCAACTAGCTAGCAACGACTAATAAACAATCAACTAACAAACCAACATATAACAAATATTTGAAACATATTGTAACAACTGGAATATATTGTAACAACTGGACCATATTAGAACAACCGGACCATATTGTAAAACTGGAACATACTATAACAATGAGAAGGTGCAAAAGAAGAAGAAGAAGAAGAAGAAGAAGAAGAAGAAGAAGAAGAAGAAGAAGAAGAAGAAGAAGAAGAAGAAGAAGAAGAAGAAGAAGAAGAAGAAGAAGAAGAAGAAGAAGAAGAAGAACAAGAAGAAGAAGAAGAACAAGAACAAGAAGAAGAACAAGAAGAAGAAGAAGAAGAAGAAGAAGAAGAAGAAGAAGAAGAAGAAGAAGAAGAAGAAGAAGAAGAAGAAGAAGAAGAAGAAGAAGAAGAAGAAGAAGAAGAACAACAACAAGAAGAAGAACAAGAAGAAGAACAAGAACAAGAACAAGAAGAAGAACAAGAAGAAGAAGAAGAAGAAGAAGAAGAAGAAGAAGAAGAAGAAGAAGAAGAAGAAGAAGAAGAAGAAGGAGGGGGAGGGGGAGGAGGGGAGATGGTGGGAGGAGAGGAGGGGGAGGGAGGGAGGGGAGGAGGAAAAGAAGAAGTCGAAGATTTCTCTAGTTACATCTTCCTTTTAACCAACGTATTTGATCACATCAATGGCATTTCTTCTATCTAGCAAGAGATGTGCCTTTTGAGAAATATCTCTCAAATAACAAAACACAGACCACAAAATAAATTAATTATCCCGAGTGTTGCCAATCTTTAGTGCCTGCAACAAAGTGTGTTGCTCTAGTTTTAACAAGTTGAGAGGAGAGGTGGGAGAGGTAGATGCAACCCCTATCAGTGTTCATGTGACTTGAATGTAAATGTAATTAACTTAAGAGTTAAAATTCAGTCTTCCAAACGATTCAAAAAACACCAACAACAGCAACAACACTGTTCATGTTTCTGTAGCGTACAATAATGAAGAATAAATGTAACAAGTTATAACTATTTAATTTAATGTATTATTATGCAACCAAGACAATAGACGACATCAAGATATGTAGTTTTGAGAAACGTAAAACGTATGTGGAATAGATAAAGTCGGAGTCTGGAAATTGACGTGTATGTGACATAGACAAAGTCAAGAGTCCAGACACTGACGTGAATGTGACGTAGACAAAGTCGGAGTCTGGACTTTGACAAATATATGACATAGACACAGCCAGAGTCCTGATATCGATGTGTATATGACATAGACAAAGTCGGAGTCCAAGCATTGACATGTATATGACATAGACAAAGCCAGAGTCCAGACCTTGACATGAATGTGACATAAACAAAGTCGGAGCCCATACATTGACGTGTATATAACACAGACAAAATCGGAGTCCAGACATTGACATGAATGTGACATAGACAAAGCCGGAGTCCTGACATTGATGTGTATGTGACACAGACATCACCAGAATCCGGACTTTGACAAATATGTGACATAGACAACACCGGAGACAGAACATTGAAGTACAATTGACATAGTCAGCAAATTTAACTCTTAAGGCACTGGGGACTAACATTTTGGATTGATTGCTTTAATCAAATCTGGGCCGTAGTAGCTAAACCGCTTGCCTGCCAACCTGTGATATTGATAATAAGTATATTACATCAAATCACCATTAGTCTTAAAATATATAACCAAATAAGTTTACAAACACAAATGGTAACCCCTTAGACAATTTTGCAATCCAACCATATCAGGTTTGAAGACAGCTTTGGAAGCAGATAGTTTGCGCTGCATTTCTTAATGGTATAAGTTTCGGTTGTTCAAAAAGCAATGGCAAACTTGTAAACGTAAAATATCCAGAAAATCCAAACCAGCCAATAAATGCTGGGGTAAACTGCTGCATCCTGTAAATGGCATGAAACTCACTGACTCACTGTTATTATATAACAAACAACAAAAATTCACATAAAAAGCTGAATCTTAAAATAAAAGTACAAAATGTCATCTCTAAGAGTTAAAAGCATTTTGAGGTAGACAAGTATGTTGAGTCTTTTACTCTAGAACAAGTTAACAAAGACATTTACAGTTTCCTTTTGTGATCTCGAATTTTCTCTAGATTTAACGTCGGCATCTCCACACAGGTGACCAATATGGCGGATACAGCGCAAGTGAACACGAGGGCAGCCGTCCCATAGACAACCTGGTGTGATAAAAAGAATATGAGACGTGACAATGTTAGTGTGTGAGAATATGATACCGTGACAATGTGAAAGTGCGAGAATATGAGAACGTGACTCTGTTAGGGTGTGAGAATATGAGAACATGAAAATGTGGGACTGAGAATATGAGACGTGACAATGTGACAGTGTGAGGATATGAGATGTGACAATGTTAGTGTGTGAGGATATGAGATGTGACAATGTGAAAGTGTGAGAATATAACAATGTGTCAGTGCAAGAGTGTGAGAATATGAGAACGTAACAAAGTGAGAGTGTGAAAATATTAGAACGTGACAATGTGAGAGTGCGAAAATATGAGAGTGTGAAAATATGAGAACGCGACAATGTGAGAGTGCGAAAATATGAGAGTGTGAAAATATGAGTACGTGACAATGTGAGAGTGTGAAAATATGAGAACGTGGCAATGTGAGAGTGTGAAAATATGAGAACGTGGCAATGCGAGACTGTTAGAATACGAGAACGTAGAAATGTAAGAATGAGAATGAACTGTTACTGTGGCAAAAAAACTGTAACTTCAACTCTTTATATCTCATAGAATTTAATCTTTAACTGATTAAGTGCCATGGGATGATTAATCATCTTAAGCAACTTCCCGTATCTGCCATGGGTGTATATACAATAGTTTTCCTTATACAATCCCTTTTAATTTGATATATAATAGAACATGTCTGCTACCATATTAACAACTTTTAAGTCATAAATGTGATACACTGCTACTTCACATTTTCCGCCATTCATTTTTGTTTGGTCTAAACGTACTTTTTTGTTTGGTGCTGAATCAACTAAAGGATCACTTTCATGGCACACCGATACCTACATAGGTGGTTCAGTCTCCCACTATATATCACACAAAGAGAATCTCACTACAGTGCATGAACTTCGTAACTGGCGAGGCTCTAGCTGTAATTATAACACTATAACCACACGTCCATACATATTCCTTTGTAGAGAGGATGTCTGTACAATTCCACTCGCTGAATTGATGTTTAGCCAAGTGAAATGTGGTTATCATTTGCTTGAGTTATTGTATTATACATTTGTCTTTTACCAGGAATGTTCAGAGCCAGCTGTTGTGACCTCCTATCAAGGGTGTTTCATTTACACTGCATTTCATTTCAGGTGTGAACAGAAGGGCAATGTTGGTAGGGAAATTCAGATCATCAAGCTGCTTTGTTCGAGTCCTTCTCTAGTGATGGAATTTATCGTCTTGATCATCCAATCTATATTTAGTAAACATAATAAAAGTGAAAAAAGGCCCTGCTTATCCATCTGTTCTTACTTTGAATGTATCCATTAGTTTTCTCCTATGAAGAACTCAAATCTTTATATTTCCCACATTCGAACTATACCCGTGACTATGTGTTTAAGTACTTCAGCCTAAGTATTATTCATTTTTTTGTTTCATATTATATATAACCCTACAATGTGCACCTGACGAGATCCAGCGAACTATACCAGGCAATAAACTGTGTGACATATTGTTTGTGGCTTCTGTCATTAAATTCATTAAGGCAATACATTGTTTACATTGTTTTGAATCTTATTTTGACTTTATAAAGAGAATAATTTTCTGAGGAATCCCATAGTGCCTCATCAGTTTGTAAACAGTTTCCTTATCATTGCTGGCAAAGGCCTTTTCATAGTCCACAAATCCATTATAAAGTGGCTAATTGTCTCAGTGATTTGCTCCGTTCATAATGTAATGTGGCAAGTTGGTCAGTGTAGGATCTGTTTTGTAGAAAAATTGCCTGTTTATCTCTAGCTTTTTTGTCAATGGCGTCTCTTAACATATATAGAATAATCATGCTTAATATCTTCCCAAGAACTGATAGTATCATTATTTCTCTATATTTCCACACTTCTGCAATTACATTTCTCTGGCAGCTTCACCAAATATTCCCCGCTTCAGTCTACTGTTGTTTATATAGTTTCCCAGACTCTAAATAGTTTGTGCAGTAAGATGTTCATTTTGACATTAACAATTTATACTTGTTTACCACGTGGACCAGCTACATAAAGTTCTGTTGCCTGTTTAATTTCATATTTGCATGGCTTCTCGCAATGTATCATTTGGTGTACACTGAGATAATTAAGTTCAGGGATGTATCTGAACCTTGCTGTTATGTTATTCAGTGGTAATTTGTTCATGTACTGTAAGCCGGCTCCATAGCGAAGGGTTCATAATCCCACATACCGCATTCAAAACACAGGCGATTTGGCAGCAGACCGCCTTGCACTGTTTTATTTAAAATGACATGGTATAGGAGCCGGTTGTTCAGAAAGCAATGGCAAACTACTGAATGTAAACTTGCCAAGAGATAACAAACAGCCAAAAAAAAATGTTAAGGTTGACCACGATGTTCTGCAAAGGATATGCAAATAACTTTAACAATTTAATCTAACCAAATACTACTCATGACAATTTTCTAACGTAAAACACCAATTATACACATTACAGGCAACATTGCTACTGTCATATGGTAAATGACAGTGATGCAACATTCAATTAATGAGCTAGCGCATCAAAGAAGAAGATACAGAGTGTCACAAATATTGAACATAGTGACACCAACATTGAACGCAATTTAGACGTCATGGTAATACGTCACCTAACGCCGTAACGGCTCAAACAGGAGTTGTGATCCAGCTTGGGAAGCCAGAGGATGTGTTTTACCACCAGTCACGGAATTCCAGCCGTTAGGATGCTGCCGGTCTTCGGTATCTACAGGGAGTAGCTCTGGTTTGTGTCTCACCATTGAATGGAGGTAGTCCGGGCTTTACTGACGCCACGATCGCTGACATTCGTTGGAGTCGCATGTTGATGCGTGCGGGTCTAATCATGATCGGGCTATAGACGTTGGCTGATAGATATTGGTTACCAGTAGTGTACAAGTGAAGGTAGGCGATGATCATGTGTGCATTAGTATTATAGCAGACAGCCAGCTTGGTTCCTAACACTATCATTGGGTTGGGGAGACGATTCGTGATGGAAGGACGGGAGTGCTTGTGATGCGCGAAAGACTCAAGCCTGGATGCTCATACACACTCATAGCCGTTAGCTGATGTCACCTGTGTGTAATTATACCACAGTTCGCTCTACCTCACATTTGTTGAGTTGTTCTTGGAATACATAGTGATGCTGTTCTATATATTGTGCAGTCATGTCGGCGCATGCCATGTAGCTTCACAGAGATCATACCCCAGAGCCACACAGATCTCGAGGTGAACGTTGCTGCATGAACTCATATCATAGAGAGAAATCAACGTTACTTCTTGACATGGGGACATCGTCCGATGAAATATGAACCAGAGGAGTGGTCAGTGAGTCAAGGACAATAGTTGATTGTACAGATACGGTACAGAGAGACAATCAGTGGATTTTACCTTGGTTGACTGGAGAAAACTGTTTGAGATGACGGTTGCAAATCTGTGAAGGACATTGTGGCGGTCATATTCTCAGCCTAATAACACGCAACTTATCTGTATATGTAAGGATCATGCCGATCAATTGCTGGTGATCAAGTGGCGCATCCTCGTTTGTTCAATTGTCTTATCTTGTTAATGATTAACCGCACTGTCAGTGTCAGTTGGAGACCGTTTTCTTGATGCTGGAGAGGACATCTGCGCTATACTCGATTATCTGAGGCCGCATATTGACATTATCGCTCTGATTGTTGGCCCAGATGGAAAACATTTGCTCGCATGGTATTATACTCATTCTAGGAGCGAGATTGAAAGTCTAATTATACTATATTTGAAAAAACTATCAATCACCATTTTGGATCAAAATAGATGCCACTATACATAGGAGACACACTTGCTACGAGAGATTATTATTGACTGTTCAGGTTTGCGAGATAGTCAACGCCTCGCTGAAGTTGTATCAACGCACAGTGGTTATCCTGGTGCATATCGACAGAGCATTACAAGATATTGCTCAACCTGATAGCTACATTCGGTAGCAAATAACACTCACATCAGTCAGGCTCCTTCTAAGGCATCATGCCTAGAGTGTTATTCTCGTAATTTCAAATATCTACGACAGTTCAACATTTTAAATCACAACGGAAACTTGATGGATTAACGCCTCAGTACAACAAAATCGACGCAATATTATCATTTATGAAATTGCGCAGACCTTGGATTTCAGGAGTGTACTTGTAAAGAAACCGTTCTACACATTAACTCATCAGATTGGTGTTCGCTGAGTAACGTCGAACAGAATTATTTGTCAAATCGATTGGATTGGACAACTATTGAATACTATTTCTACATCATTATTACGAACATAATCATTTATCAAATCGATTGGATTGGTTTACTATCAAACTATTGGAAAATGTTGGCTGATTCTTGAGCTGAATATTATAATTGTGTGTGGTTTTTCAATTAATTAGTTATAGTCAAAATACTGTAATTTTGCACGCATTTAGTTTTTTCTTTATTATCGCAACTTTGATGACGTCATAGGCGCGATACACAATTTTGTGCTATTTTGTGCTGTGAATTCTTATTCGCAGTGCATTATTAATTTGTTTACATAATAATAGGATTTCTTTGCTAAATTCTTGAATCTAAAGAACTTTAACTCTGTCTATACTTTAACTGCTGAGTTATAGGTCTTGTCTATTATAAAATTATTTGTTATTTTTCATTATTAATTTATCTAATTAGAATTTATCAAGTATTTCTTTCTACTTTATTATACTATATCTGTCGATTGTGATACTTATAAGCTCTGTCTCGTTTGTGGTAAACTAGTTTCTTTATTTATCTCTTGTGTTTATTCTTAAATATTGTGAAAACATAACAACATGACATCGTTGCAGGATTTTGTTGCAATTGGGAAAGAGGCAGGTTTGACAGCACAGGATCTGATAACGTGGTCTGAGAAACAATTTGCAAGTTTTCAGGTTCACATAAGGGATGAAAGAGGGTTGTAAGACAGTTGGAAAAAGATCGACTAGATGAACAAGAGAAACAAAGATTATTTGAAAGAGAAAAAATGGCTGCAGAAAATGAAAGAATTGCAACTCAAATTGCAGCAGATAAAGAGAGGATAGCTGCAGAAAATGATAGAATTGCAGCTCAATTGGTCGCTGATAATGAAAGGATGGCATTACAAATTGCTGCAGAGAAGAAAAAACTAGATAGAGAGGCACAATTAAGGGAAAAAGAGATGGCTTTTAATCTTGAGAAATTGAATACAGAAAAGCTTCTGAAGGAAAAAGAATTGGAGAATAACTTCAAAATGAAACAGTACGAGAAGGACAAGGATGAACAGATCGCTAAGAACAAAGTAGAGGCACATTCCACAGATGCCATTAAGAAATATAATGGGGTGGTCAAGACCTATTCCAACTCTGATTCTGTCTCTGCATGGCTAACTAATTTTGAATTAATCATGAGACACTACGGGGTGGCAGAAACCGAATGGGCAGTTTTACTACATAGACACTTAAGTGGTGAACCTTTACAGGTTGTAGAACTAATCGCAGATGAGTTACGTAGTGATTACTCATACATTCGAAATAGACTACTGTCTCATTTTTGCTTGGACGAATTTGGCCTTCGTACAGCATTTAAAAATCTTGTTCCTAAAGCAGGACAGACGTTCCTTGACTTCTCTTCTCTGACTCAATTGACATTTGATAAATGGGCTCGTTCAGCGAATGTCAATAACGACTATAAGAAGTTACGTGACTTAATTGTTAGAGATAAGATGATTTTGGCGGTTGCTACATCTGTGTCTACTTTTCTTATTGAACAGAAGTGTTCAAATATTCAACAGATGGATGAGAAAGGGGAGTCTTTCTTCAACGCCCACAAAGACATATTTAATAATAGTTTTTCCCCATTAGTAGAGACAAATGCATGTGATAGATCCCCTCATAAATCAAGGATGCAGGGATATAAAGCACAACAACAGTCTGGTGGACAATATCAAAGGAGGGAAAAACAACAACAACCAAAGTATCAACCTTATGTGAAACACGAGAAAAAGGGTGTGTGGACAACTTGCAAATACTGTGGTTTCACCCACAGCTCAAATCAGATGTGTGACAAACACCCGCAGTTTGACAGTTATATAAAGAAATTAGCACTTAGAAATAGAGACAGATTTAACACCTATCAAAGACAAACACAATGCTTTAAATGTAAAAGTTTTGGGCATATGTTTTCAGTTTGTCCGTTAAGACAATTGTATAAAGAAGCAAACATAGGGATGCTGACATCTAGTAGTGACAGTGACTGAGATGACACTAATCATGCAAATACGGTGGAGGTAGAATATTCTCCCATCGACCCGACTTGTAGTACCTGCCAGATTTTTCATAAAGAGGGCAACTTAACGTGTGGTCACCAGGTCTCCGTGCAGGAGACAAATGCAGTCCATATTAACAATGGATCATTAGTTGTACATCAGGCCATTGTGAATGGACAGAACTGCAATTTGGTCCGTGATTCCGGGTCGAGTATAGTTGGGATACATAAAAAGCTGATTAATGAAACCGACTATACTGGAGAACATGTGACCTGTAGAACTTTTGGAGGTAGAAGAGAAAAGTTTCCAGTTGCCTGGGCTGATATAATCTGCCCATATTTTTCTGGGAAAATAAAGGTGGCTGTGCTGCCTGACCCATTTGTGGATGTCTTTATTGGAAACATCCCTGAATTATGTGATGTTTCGCTTGAGGACATAACAGAATGGGAAAGGAAGCATATTGTAACAAACACCGTTGATAGTACACAAATACAAAAAGAGAATCAATTACCTCATGATGTTCTGGTTTCGAACACACACATATCACATCCAATTGTAGTAGAACCTAAAGATATTAATACAGTTCAAGCCGCAGCAATAACGCTGCAACACGGCATCACGCAGGTGGATAGACAACCACAGGCATATATTATATCAGTGACAGTTCCTTCTTGTGAACCGAAGAACATGTTTATGAAAACAGATACTTCATTTGGTTTGGTCGATACTTTCTTCTGGTTGGTTTTCATAGTAGGTAGTATGCTATCTATCATATCAAACAAAGTAGTAAAATGTATGGCTAAAGCTACATTGAGTTTGAATAAGATGTTGCAATATAGTTTGCGCCGGAAACTGAGCCATATTATATGTATATATGATGATACTGTACAGCGTATTCGAACAGTCCACCTGACGACACGGCATAGCGAATCTGAAATCCCCTTGCAGGAATCACATTCGATGGTCAGTTCTCAGATCATTCTCAGATCAAATAGTTGTGTTGTGGTGGATGATACCTGTTTACTGTCTGTTGTATACATTCTTCCACATGGGTATAGGAAATTAATACATCTTGTCTTGTACTCTGGGAGAAAGGTATATGAATCACACAAGCGGTATAAAATTACTCTATCATTGGTGAATTCTGGTCAGAAATTGGCTAAATATCTTTTAGGAAGAAAACTCTTGGTCATCTCAGAATGAATTTTACTAGCCTTAAATAAAACATGTAGCGATGTTGTGTTTGTATCATTATCATGAGTATTGTTATAAGTATTGTATACTGTATTCATATCATTGTCTTATTCATATTAACAATCATATTTTTTTTTTTGATGTGTATGAGCGATTATCTTTATCTAAAACCTATGCTCAAATAGACTTAGTAATAGCGAGCATGGCGAAATTTATATAGTTTTATAAATCATATCTGACAAGAACAAATAACTAATATCAGATACCAGATACCGATGGCGGAGGATTCTGTACACATGACCGCGCCTGTAGCGCCTTTATGTTTATAGGAATTCTTATACCTTCTTTTTGATCTTCAGAACTCTTCTTCATCATTCTACATTTACTACTTAGGGACATCACAAACATAGCATCCTACATCGACGACATCGATATCCATAAAACTGAAACAGTACATCATGCGTACATTCCTAGACAGATTTTTTGTCGCATACGGATGTTTGGTCTTACGGTAAAGCTGGGCAAAACTGAAATTGCAATTTCTGGAACACAAAATAATTTAGCTGATCTACTCAGTAGACTATAAAAAAAAATTATGAAAGTTTTATGTATATATATATTTATTTTTTCTGATTTTTTTTTTGTAATAGAGTGTAACATTTCAGTAAATTGACTGTAGCTATAAATATATATATATTTTTTTTTTAAAGAAAGTATAGACGTAAGATAGTCACTTGTTATTATTGTTTTTTCAGGAAAAGAGACTAGAATCGTGGATGTCGGTGATGAATTGTTTTAAAAAGCATCAGTCTTGGACAAAGTACTGGTAGCAGGTTTTAAGTATTAGATATACTTTGTGTAATTAATTTTTGGAAAAACAATCAGTTCATGAATATACAGGAATTGTATACAGTAGGTATATGCGTAACGGAGAACTATAATTGTGCATTTCCGGTGTTAAATATAATTAGTTCTCGTTGCATTACAAATAATATTGATTATTGTTTTATTTATTTATTAGTATTATTAATTTTATATATAACTATCATTTATCATTTGAAGTATCAGTTAATCAGATGTTTGATATGTGTTGTCAGTAGTATGTTAAACAATCATCATATATGTATCATTCTCATGATGGACGAATGAAGAGAAAGGTATGAAAGTAAATTAATCAATACAAACGTACATACATAGGAATAACACATCCACTTATGAAACAATACAAATATATAGATTTATAGACATAGAAGAAACTACACATTACAGATATAGAATATTATATAGAGAATAGTTTTCCCTATCGACATGATGTAGCGAAAAGAAATTATGGTATACCAGGTCGACTTGGAGTTGTGTGGATATATGTATTCACGTCAAGGACGATCAGTTGACTACGGATCATGTGATCATTGGGTATGCAACATTGGATGGTGTTTTTATTTAACTGACGGCACTCGGGGTTATAGAGACCGTTAGTAGTTTTAAGGTGTCAACATATATACGCGATAACAGGTCTTAGTATATGAACTGGTGGTGTTTGAGCCTGATTTAGTTTCAAGTAGCCGGGCATTTAACGCGATAACATCTCAAGGATCATTTATAGAATGTAGAGGTGGCGGTGTTCGGGACTTGTATTTTAGTCCGGTGTTCAATATCCCACGATCTAGATTGGTTCACGTTGACAAACTGAGTTCCAAGGACGGTGAATTCGTTGTCTATCACAATATGATGTAATTTACGTCGCAGACATCAATTGCTTGCATGTCAAGATAACATGGAAAATGTTTTAACAAACATTTTCATTGTAGAGAGGGCAAAGCTGTCAAATGGCAAATGACAGTGATGCAACATTCAATTGATGAGCTAGCGCATCAAAGAAGAAGATACAGAGTGTCACAAATATTGAACATAGTGACACCAACATTGAACGCAATTTAGACGTCATGGTAATACGTCACCTAACGCCGTAATGGCTCAAACAGGAGTTGTGATCCAGCTTGGGAAGCCAGAGGATGTGTTTTACCACCAGTCACAGAATTCCAGCCGTTAGGATGCTGCCAGTCTTCGGTATCTACAGGGAGTAGCTCTGGTTTGTGTCTCACCATGGAATGGAGGTAGTCCGGGCTTTACTGACGCCACGATCGCTGACATTCGTTGGAGTCGCATGTTGATGCGTGCGGGTCTAATCATGATCGGGCCATAGACGTTGGCTGATAGATATTGGTTACCAGTAGTGTACAAGTGAAGGTAGGCGATGATCATGTGTGCATTAGTATTATAGCAGACAGCCAGCTTGGTTCCTAACATTATCATTGGGTTGGGGAGACGATTCGTGATGGAAGGACGGGAGTTCTTGTGATGCGTGAAAGACTCAAGCCTGGATGCGCATACACACTCATAGCCGTTAGCTGATGTCACCTGTGTGTAATTATACCACAGTTCGCTCTACCTCACATTTGTTGAGTTGTTCTTGAAATACATAGTGATGCTGTTCTATATATTGTGCAGTCATGTCGGCGCATGCCATGTAGCTTCACAGAGATCATACCCCAGAGCCACACAGATCTCGAGGTGAACGTTACTTCTTGACAGCTACAAGTAGCTTTAGTACACCAACATACCAAACACCTGCCCACCCATAAATGTACACAATTACCTTTCTGCATACCCAATTATCTATCTACCTGATTGACTATTTACTTACCCATCTACATATCCCCCTACATGACCACCTAGCTACTCTCATACCTACCTACCCACATCGTTACTGGCTACCTGTCTACCTGTTATGGTTTTCCAGTCATATACCAATTCATTAATCAATTCCAGCATTCTTTCATCAATCCATCTATCACTAAATGGTTTATCCATATATTTGTCTGGCTTATCCATTTATTTGTCTGGCTTATCCATTTATTTGTCTATCATTCTATCTGAACAGCAACTCATCATCATCATGTGCCGTGCTGATAAGCATGTTCACATGATTACCAGAGTCGTGGATCAGCTCTGTGTTTTTGTCTCAACCAGGCCACGTAGATAAAGCCATCCAAACATTTACTTCTTTGCCTTCCCCCTTTTCTTTTCCCCTCAATCTTGCCATTGTCACCAAGTTCTCCAATTTATTTCCTCTCATTACGTGTCCAAAGTATTTCGACAGTCTACGTCTAACTTCTCTAATCAGTTTACGGTTTTCATTTGTTTCTTGTAGGACTTGCTCATTGTTTTTTTTTTTTTTGTCTGCCCATGGTATTCTTTGCATTTTCCTCAGAAACCATATTTCCACTGCTATTAGATGTATTCCAGCTTAACTGCTCATTGTCCACATTTCACATCCATACAAAAGTAAAGGTTCTATGTAGCATTTCAACACTCGTTATCTCGTAGCAACCGACATCGTTTTATTTGTCAGTATGTTTTCCATCTTGCAAAAACTACCTTTGCTATAGAGATTCTTGTTCTAATATTTTCAAGGCACCTCCCATCTGATATTATAATTGTTCCAAGACAGTTGTACCAATTCACCTGTTTAAGAATATTCCCATTTACTTGTATATTACATTGTACTATTGTGGAAGACCAACATGTTTGTTCATCTGTCAGTCTGTATGAATGCATGTAAACTACGTCAAGTATTGCCTGTGCAATACAATGCTATCTGATTTTCATCATTAAAACATCGCAGACAGAAAAACGTCTGTGATGACTTACCACAGAAAACATGTTTAAATAAGGCGGCTGCTCCATGTTTTCTATTATAATCGTCAGGATTGACATCTGGATGAGGTAGCCAGTGTAGGTCAAGCGTCCCAGAACTGTAAATGGTGACCAGGACAGGAAAACGCTGACCGGCCCTGAAACACAACACACTGAGTAATGTATACTATTTTATATAATTTATTGCTTTGTTATGAGGTATAGTATTTTATATAAATTTACTGCTTCTGTGTGAGGTATACTATTTTATATAATTTAATGTTTCTGTGTGAGGTATAATATTTTTTATAATGTACTGTTTGCCATTGCTTTCTGAATGACCGGCACCCAAACCATTTCATAAAAAGAACAACATAGACAGTCTGCTGCCAAATCCACAGCTGTGTTTTGAACACGGGTATGCTGGATTAAGAACTGTGGAGCCAGCTGATGTATAGTCTTATATATAAATTAGGATCTCCGTCTGTCTGTCTGTCTGTCCGTATGTCTGTATGTCCGTCTGTCCTTTGTGCGCTCGCGAACGGCCCATCCAATTGAGATGAAATTTTCTACACGCCTTTCTTTCATTCCAGAGCTGCCCACTGTCATATTTTGTTAGTGTGAAATCGCCTGCTTACTCAGTATTATTTCATTTTTCATTTTTCATCATAATTTCATATATCTCAGGGGACCTAACTCTGTAAAAGTTATTTCAAGGGGCATAACTTTTCTGTATAACTTATAGTCATATTGTGGCATCGTTTTCAAAGATTTATAAACTCTTTGTCCATAGTTATGTACCGGCATATGAGTTATAATAAATAATGATACAATCTGTAAGGCATTTTCAAAGTTTTCATAAAAATAATGCACAATGCATAACATTGTAACTCATCTTTTTTTGCTTAAGAAGTTACTGTAGTCATGCAGGTGATTAGAAAGAGTTTTCATTAAAAATAATGGATGGTGTGTGGAAGAACGTTCTTTATGAATTTAATGAAGCCGGACAGGGTCAGGCAGACAGATAGACAGACAGATAGACAGTCGGGAACAGGAACTTATATGACTACTTATATAAATTAAATGAGATGCTTCACACCAGGAGCTGTGCGATGCCGGGCCAGGTCAGACAGACAGACAGACAGATAATCGGTAACGGGAACGGGAACTTATATGACTACTTATATGAATTAAATGAGATGCTTCCCACCAGGGACTGGGCGAAGCCGGGCCGTGTCAGCTAGTATTTTATAAAATGTACTGACTGCTCTGTGTGATGTATAGTATTTTATATAATGTACCGACTGCTCTGTGTGATGTATAGTATTTTATAAAATGTACTGACTGCTCTGTGTGATGTATAGTATTTTATAAAATGTACTGACTGCCCTGTGTGATGTATAGTATTTTATATAATGTACCGACAGCTGTGTGTGATGTATAGTATTTTATATATAATGTACTGACTGTCCTGTGTGATGTATAGTATTTTATATAATGTACCGACAGCTCTGTGTGATGTATAGTATTTTATATAATGTACTGACTGCTCTGTGTGATGTATAGTATTTTATATAATGTACCGACAGCTCTGTGTTAGGTATAGTATTTTATATAATGTACTGACTGCTCTGTGTGAGGCATAATATTTTATATAATGTACCGACTGCTCTGTGTTAGGTATAGTATTTTATATAATGTACCGACTGCTCTGTGTGAGGTATAGTAATTTATATAACGTACCAACTGCTCTGTGTGAGGTATAGTATTTTATATAATGCACTAACTGCTCTGTGTGATGTATAATATTTTATATAATTTGCTCCTTCTGTGTGAGGTTTATTATTTTATATAATGTACAAGAATGTGTGGGACAGAAATGGAATAAACCTGCAAATAATGCTGAAAGTCTACAAAGCAGTCGTATTATCCACACTGCTATATGCTTGTGAAACCTACACTGTTTACCAGCGACATACTAGGAAATTAAACTACTTCCACACAGTCTGCCTTAGGAAGCCACTGAAGATTAAATGGCAAGACAAGATCCCAGACACTGAATTCTTAAAGAGAGCATCCAAGCCCAGTATCCACACTCTACTAACGAAGAATCAGATTTGCCGGGCTGGTCACTTCACTCCCATGTCAGAGGCTCCCTAAACAAACTTTTTTATGGTGAGCTGCGCTATGGCAAATGGTCCCAAGGCGACCAGAGGAAACATTTTAAAGACACTCTGAAGATCTCACTAAAAGCTTTTGGAATTCATCATGACTTGTGATGCTGCGAAAGACCAAAATTTGTGGCATACATCATTACACAAGGGTGTAGTCACTTGTGAAGCAAACAGGACTGCCAAAGCTGTGAAAACAGACTATTAGAAAAAAACCGCAGGAGATCATCCTCCTGGAACGTGAAGCATTCTTTGCCCACATTGTCAAAGAACATTTCAGCAAAAATAGGTCTTGCTAGCCAACTTAGAACTCACGGCTCCAAACTTTCAACCCCACTGGATTAAATGAATGGTCATCATCATTCTCGATGGACAAATACCATAATGTTCAGCTCTGTGTCATATATTGTATTTTGTATAACATACAGCTCTGTGTTATGTATAGTATTTTAACTAATTGAGGCTTCTGTGTGGTGTGTAGTATGCAATGAGCTAGAATGTCTCCTCATTACTCACTGATCATGGGATGTTGGTGCAATCTATCAGCAAGTCTGCAGACTATGTGGCGACTGCTTGGGCAAGCGGTCTGTATTTCTCAACCCAGGAAAAGAACTTTCCCACATTTCGGCAATATTACAAATGCCGTAACTTAAACACGATAATAACAACAATAACATTTCACACGTCTCCAACTGGCCCTACCTCCATACCCGGATGTACACGCGACAATGACCCAGCAAACACAGGCTCCCCACACGCTCGGTGACAAGGCATGGTAAAGTGCAGTAGCCAATAAACTGCTGGGATTTTCCATGCTCAGGTCACCATGGACACCAAACAATACAGCCAATCCGGCCGATGTAGCTAGAATCCAACCAATCACAATAACGGGCTGAAACAGGAAATATTAATATAAAAAGTAATCTTGCATTTGTGTGTAGGTTTCTGTATTCATATATAGTAAAGACATTTTAAACAATAAGTCCTCGTCATTTGGAAGTTAGAAAAAGAATTCCTGCATGTTACATAGAACCAGTTCTTTAAAAATGGCTGCGTATCCTGGACAATTGGTAAACAAGCGAAACAATTCCCTGGAATCTTTGGCTATGTGCTTTTATAGAAGAATGTTGAAAATTACAATGAAAGCCAAAATGAGCAATCCAGACATTTTCAAGGAGTTAAGTTACCAAAATAAGTTATCACAAACACCGGAAATAGGCAGTTTTCATCTTTGACTAAATCAGGAAAAATCATAAGACGAAAACTGGACCATGTGACAACTGGAAAGATTTGTGGAAAAAGAGCTGGAGGATAGTGCAGATAGAGATAGTGCATTTAAAAACAACACAACAGTAAACATACCACATTAATGCACAAAAGAATTCAAGAGCTTACTAATCAAAGAATATGTACATCAACAGGCTGCCTAAAAACAAAAGATGGAAAAATCATAATAGAATAAGATCAGATTTTACAAGCATGGTCAGATTATGTGAAAAACCCTCATGACAATAACAGAGAACAAGAGTATTATTATTTTTTTTTTTTTTGCGCTCGCTCGCTGATTGTTGATTTCTTGGCAAGATTACGCTCAGTAGTTTGCCATTGCTTTCTGAGTGACCGGCTCCATACTCTCATAAGTGACTGGCGCGAATCGAACCGCTTCCAATTCTCGTGCGCTCACGTCGACCACAAGAGTATTCGGGGTTACGGAGAAAGCTGCTAACCCCTCAGCCAGGGAGACCGACATTTATAGCAGTAATGGACTTAATTTTGCATGTGGATTAGCTTTCCCTATTAACAGTGTCCCTCACCATCAGGCGAACTCACTCCAACTTCAGAGGTACTTGTAATTTAAATCCTCAAGTCAAGGACGACAGGTCTACATTTTGCCAATTTTTTTTATACAAAGCTGTTACAGAAGCCATTATTATGATGTTCTTCAAGTATTCTGCGAAAACTTATCTGAAGTCAAGGAAAAGTTTTAAAGGCCCTATGTCTCAGAAGTCACATTAAGTATTGTTTACCCGATTCATGTGGACACGCCCATTGTTAGCATACATGATGTACCCAGTCAGGATGCCTATAGCAAAAGGGGCGATTCTGGCGTAGGGCGGGAAGTAGCAGTACCAGTAATACTCCATTGGCTGTCTGTGAATTGTATCAATTTGACTACAATAAATCATACAATAATGTTATGAATATATATATATATATATAATTATCTGTCTGCGTGCGTGCCTGTGTGTGTATGTATGAGTGTGTCTGTGTACCCAAAATGTTACAACTTACGTGATGTGGACATATTCATTGTGAACTCCTATATTCATGTTCTGCCTACTATTCTACCGTCGTATTACGTACACCTCTCATGCCTCTCTCTGCCTTTTCCTGCCATCCATTGGTTATTTATGACTCCCATGAACTGTTATGTCCCCTGTCTGTAGTTTACAGGGTTGGCCACTTTTTCTGGTTCCATTTGGTCTGTACATCAATCCTTGATACATACATATACACGAGGAGCCTTCAAATGAAAACCTTAATGTGTGTGAAGGAGAGAGAGAGAGAGAGAAAGAAAGAGGGAGAGAGAGAGCACGCGCAAATATGTTCTGAAAAAGTAGAGACCAAAAGTATAATTCTTCGATGTAGTCACCACTGTTCAATGCAAGTGCTTGGATTCCTGTAGAAAAAATTCTTTGGGTCGCGTGTGTAACCACTCATGCACCACCTGCTGTACCTCTTCATCGGACCTGCCAGTGACTCTTTGAGTTGTCCAAACAGGTGGAAATCTCTTGGGGCTACGTCTGGCGAGTAAGGGGGATGTGGTACACACTGGAAGTGGAGGTCTTCAATGCTTTCAAACATTCCACGGACAGTTTGGGGTAGAGAATTGTCATGTTGCAAAAGGACACCTTAAATCAGAAGTCCACGTCGTTTGGATATGATTTCAGGTTGTGATGATTCCTGGGAAGATCTGTATACATGTCACTAATGACAATTTTCCCTCTTGGCATGTAGTGCTCTAAAATAACTCCTTGTTCATCTCAAAAGAGAGTCAGCATAATCTTCCCTGCAAATGGCTGCATGCGAAACTTCTTTGGTTTTGGTAGGAAGGGAGGGCGCCATTCCTTAATCACTCTATTTGCTTCTGGCTCATGGTAGTGAATCCAGGTTTTATCTCCAGTAGCAATTCTCCATCCCTTCTGCTTCAATGCACTGCAAAAGTTCCTGACAAGCATCAATGCATCGTTGTTTCAATTCTGGAGGAAGCTACTTTGCAGACACTTTGCTGTACTGTAGCACATCAAGGATGATATGGTGTACTGAACCTTGACTGATGTCAAGATGTGCGGCAGTGTCACAGTCAATCAGCGGTTTTCTTGTACGAGGCCTTCAATGGCTGTAAACAACGCTGGGGTCACTACTCAATATGCCTGACCCGGTCTTGAACAGTCTATCACAGAAGTCACACCGTTTTGAATCTTCCTACTCCATTCATATACTTGCTGGACTGACAGGCATGCATCACCATACTGGACATTCATTCGCTGATGAATTTCTATAGGTTACACTCCTTCACTAATAAAACAAATGGATAACAGAAAGTTGCTCATCTTTGGTGTTAAAAGTGGGACGGCCATGTTTAAACTGCCCAGATGACGTCACTGTGTCATCTGCACCATGGTGGCACATACTTAACACTCTTGACAACAATATTGACAGGTCACAAGACAATGGTATGGTTACTGCAGTTTCTATCATGCTGTTTAGGTTTTCATTTCGTTTTCTTGTGCCATGTGAGTTCCAGAAGAAGAAAAAGAGGAGGAGAAGGTGGAAGAGGAGAAAACAAAGAAGACGATGAATCAAAGACAAAGGAGCAGCAGCAGCCACAGCAACAGGCGCAGGAGGAGGTGAAACAGAAGAAGAAAAGGAGGAGGATGGGGGGGGGGGGGGGGGGTGGAAGAGAACAGGAAGAAGAACAAAAATAAGAAGGTGAAAATATAATTGTGATAATTTTATATAAAATATAAGAGTATATATACCCGACATATCCAATGGGTGCTTTGAAATGATAAGTCAGACAGCCGGAGATGATCCACTGGGCGATGGTGAAGAAGAGGCAACTAGTGACACCAGCATTCCTGTGGCTGAAGAGATCAACGAACCAAAATAACGCTTTAGCATCTCTATGATCACTGTGAGTCGATCAGACATTTCATCTATTCGCTAATATGTTTTAAAAGTTTCAAAAGAAAACTATACGACAATTTTACAAGCCTTGACGGGCACCGGGCATACAGTGCTAGACCCATATGCTTACAGAACAATGGGCATACAGTGCTAGACCATACGTTTATAGAACAATGGGTGTACAGTGCTCGACCCATATGTTTATAGAACAATGGGTATACAGTGCCAGACCCACATGTTTATAGAACAATGGGTGTACAGTGCTCGACCCATATGTTTACAGAACAATGGGCATACAGTGCTAGAACATATGTTTATAGAACAATGGGCATACAGTGTTCGACCATATGTTTATAAAACAATGGGCATACAGTGTTAGACCCATATGTTTATAGAACAATGGGCGCACAGTGCTAGATCATATATTTATAGAACAATGGGCATATAGTGCTAGATCATATGTTTATAGAACAATGGGCACTCGATGGGGGTGTGGTCAGTATCACGGCGGCCGACTTTACTTCCAGAGACATTCTTGGTACCCACATAGACAGTTCGACCTGGGAGTCGAGGTCAATTTCTATTAAATCCCAATCATTTCCCCCTCCCCCTCCCCTCTTTCCCGACCTGAGGATGGAACCTATGACCACAGACCTGTCGTGCGAGTTCAGAGAGTTTTGTGTCGTCAACAATGGCAGTAGTTCTCAAACTGTGGCGTTCACCTTGGTGAATGTCTCCCACGTGGGGCAGTGGTTAAGTCGTCTGCTCATTCTCTCTAGGCCGTGGGGATGTTTCCGCATTCCGTCATTCGGTTCACCAGTGTGATTGTTTTCTCAGACCAGTGAGGGTCATCACCTGGGCTACGGAGTTCATGCTCTGTGCAGCGATAATGAGCTATGATAGATAAAACCCGGTGAAATAAAGTCAACTCTGTTCCCTTCTAATGCACCTTTTTCTCCCCCATCTAACAACTAACTCCCCCACATCTAACAACGCACGTCACAATTAACAATGTAAAATAAAGTTCACACATTAGAATTATATATATGTATATTATAAAACATATTCTAAGATTGAATTTAAACTGTGACTTTGGCAATGAAACAGTATTCATGCGGACATTCCCTCACCCTAAAAACAACCAGAATACTCACAAGTAAAAAGGTATCAGCATCAGTGGGCTAATGAGATGAAATTGAAAGTCTGCAGCCAGACTCCAGGAGTGGCCAAAACACTGATGGAAAAATCAGTTAATAATTACACTACCAAAAACATAGCTGAACATTTTATTGGACTAATACTGAGAAGACACTAATAAAATTTAAATAAATGTTGGTGTGTTTAAAAATGTTGAATATGTGGTAGAGCAAAAATGTGATCAATAAAATTGTTGAATACCTAATTTCAAAACAAAGTGGTGATGACTGCCCAGATAAAGAACTACTGTGAGGATGATACTTGATAAAACCCAGAAGCAAGTGGGCATAAAGCCGGCAATAGATTTCATCAACAAACATTGAGTTAGATGGTTTGGTCATGTTACAAGGCAACCCTGAACAACCAGCCACAGAAATATTGACATTTAGATACAACGAACACATAACAAACAAAGCCGAGCTTTGCGTTTTGTGACATGTCTACTGCACGGGGCAATGATCAGATATGAAAACCAACCTGATATCTACTTCACCTTTGAGGGAGCTGTAGATTCCGTACATTAAATCTAACTATTTATAAATTCCAGTATGAGTGCAAAGCAACTTACATAGGTAGAACGAAACGACATTTAGCAAATTGAGTAGCTGAATATATACCAGTATGTGGGCATATGTGGTTTCTCCCGTGTGTTGCCGGGGCCCATAAGGGAAGCAAAGAATAGCAACACTGTAGCCTACCACGCATGTCGTAAGAGGCGACTAAGGAGGCTTGATGGTTCCGTCGCCCTGCTACTGAGTGAGTGAGTGGCGCGACACTGAGCTGTGAGTTTCATGTGAAATGCTTTTGAATCTGCCTGTGGTTTTTTGGAACGTGACTACATGTTCGGAGTGATCGCAGGTGACTATGTCCCAGAGTTGACCGGTTTTTGCCTTATGCAGAAATGCGTGGCTGCTGGGCTTCTGGTTGACTGCCACTGCCATCAGCGATGAACTGTATTTTCATGGACTGTGTGGGTGAACAACTAGGAAACATTCAGATAGGAAAATGACTGCCGATTCCATCAGAGATGAACTGGGTGTTTCGTGGGGGACTGGTGTGTTGACATTCTGGTGGCGGCATTATGCACAGTGTATTTGTGTGGGCTGTTGTTTGTCGAGACTCCTGTCTTTTCCACTTTTTCACATTGGGCAGTGGGGAGCGTTTTGTGTGATATTCACTGGCACAGGACCGGAGCATAATGGGGACGACCCGTTGCTGTGAAGTTGGAACTGCGACTAACTAACTAACTAACTAACATACCAGTATGTGTGGAAAAGAGAGTTAATCAATCTTCGTGAATCACTGGGCTATTACTGCTGCTGCTATTACTATTATTACCACTAGTGTTACTACTACTACTACTGCTGCTACTACTACTACTGCTGCTACTGCTACTACCATTGCTGCTGCTACTACTACTACTACTACTACTACTACTACTACTACTACTACTACTACTACTACTACTACTACTGCTGCTGCTGCTACTACTACTACTACTACTATTACTGCTGCTACTACTACTACTTGAGCTTGACTCTAGTCCGACTTTGTGAAGACACATGAAGGGTGTAGCATAGGTGGGAGCGCAAGCGCAATTGAAATACCACTACTTTTATCGTTTCTTTACTTATTCAGTCTCTCGGTAGAGATTTGTTCGCAGCAGACGAGCAAATCTCCGGCGGGCCTATTCTCGCTGGTCGCGAGATCCGCACAGTGGAAGTATGGGAGATTTGCTTGCAAATAGACAGGCAATATCTCCTGCGGTAGCTATGGCGGACCTATTCCCGCTGGTCGCGGGGACCGCTATAAGTCAGGTGGGGAGTCTGACGATAGTGCACGCTTTACACAGGTCCGGACACTTGTGATTGACAGATGTGCGCGCCCTCATGGTCCGGGCTCGTACAAGGCCCTCACCTGTGGGACATGGCTGAACGTCTCTAAGCCGTGTCCCTTGGGTGTCAGGGTCTGGCCATAACTCGCCACCGGCTCGTGGTGGTGAGGTCTCGGTGGATTGACGCTGAGCCGCCAGCGTCTGCAGCCTACCTTGTGCCAGACGTATTGGTTACCCATTCCTCTGGAATACACAAGACTAGGCCGAGGGAGGGGTCATGTCGTTTGGGCATCACATGATCTCTGAAGCTCTGCCCAGACATTGTGATGGAATATTGGCCATATTCCACTCACATACTTTAGTCTGTCAAGACTGCAAGGTGTCTACTACTACTACTATTACTACTACTACCACATGCACATAAATATCAGAACAGATACCAACCAATTCATCAAATTCTACTCTGTAAATGTTGTTGATGTACAGAGGTAGCAACCACCAGTTTCTCTCACAGGCTGGTTTGTCTGAAGGTTGCACTGTGGGCGCCGTGGCGCCGTACACAAAGAATCTCTGAAGGCCTTGGATCAAGATAAAGGCCACCATGTAGGTCGGTGTTAATCTGTTAAAAACACCAAATTTATCTGTTACTTAATGTTTTGTGTTATACATAAATGGATGCTGGCACCCTGCTGTCTTGACAGACGATAGTTTGTTACATTGTGCTTCAAAAATGGCGTAACTACAGCCCATGATGTTAGGGAATGTGAATAATTAGACCAATTCACACGGTAAATGTTCGTCCACAATAAGTGCATGTGAACACATGGTCATTTCCCCCATCATGCACCATCTGATGTCTAGCATGCTAGGTGTGTGACCTATTTGCAATCATGTTCTCCTTTGTCTTTATTCCATTTCTGATCTTTGCCCTCCACTCAATGCGATGCCGTGACTTGCTCCCAAGGTGCAATATCAAAGCCTGTTTCAATAATGTCCGACTTACACACATCTTTGTATCGTAATAGAGGCCGACCCTGAGATCTTTTACCCATCTGCAATTCACCAAGAAAGATGTCCTTTGGTAATCCGCAGCCGTCCATCCTCTTAATGTGTCCTATCCATCTAAGTCTACGAAGATGAGCTTTGAACAAAATATCACACAATTCGATCTTTCCAATACTTCAGTATTTGTGATTTTGTCCTGCCACTTAATGCCAAGAATTCTTCGCAGACACCGCATATGAAAGCTGTTTAAACATTTCTCTTGGTGTGAGTAAGTTGTCCAGGTTTCACTGTCATAAAGAAGAGTACTAAAAACACAGGCTTGATAGACCAGGATTTTTGTTTTAGCAGGAAGCTTCCTGTTCTCCCAGACTCTTTTTGTTAACCTGCTCACCATTTGTTTCAATTTCAGCTCTCAAAGGAGCCACGGGCAGTCAGCAATTCACTCATATACATAACGGAGCGGCTGATCCCTGTGTAAGGACCCTTCGGGAAGCCACTACTAGCTGAAAGTGCAACGCATCCGGTGAACATGACCTATGGGCCTTGTCAGTTGAGCATAACTAAAGTTTAGGTTTATTTTATACTTGCCATTTACTCATATACCATCCTCTCATAGCATAGCAATACCATTAGCTCAAATCATCATTGATTCATCTCATTTTATTGAATAATAATGAAAAGTAATAAACACAGTGGTGCTATTTTAAACTCATAGTTCTTCCATATTTCTAATTGTATGTAAATGTTTTTGTAGCTTAAGTGCTTTACACTCCTTTACATATCTGTTAGTGGGAGTTCAGGTATATCTTTCCAGGAGAGGAATAAGTCAGGGAGGTACATTGCCTATGCAGCCGATTTGCAATAATCTTATCCTGCATATTTTAATTCCTCATTCTCCCTCCTGGGGGTACCAAGAGCAACTACATCTATCTTTTCAATGAGCCTCCTCTTCGCTGTTTTCTTGAGTACAAAAGGACCGTTTCTTCTTTCAGCAAACAAGAGACATTTGCCCCGAGTTTACTCTCTGGGATCTGGGGTGGTAATTAGTCACCTCTGAGAAAGTGGTTACTCGTCTGGCAGATTTTGACAAAGTTAAGGGATCTCAACCTGCATATGCACCCAGGACTAAACACAAGTAGAAGAAAATACGACTTTTGACTCTCTCTCTCTCTCTCTCTTAATGATAGTCAACCTAAAGCTGTCTACCATTGAGCTGATCAACTCTTAGACCCACAGCACCGTCTGTTACACCAACTTTGTATGTTACATATCTTATTAATCACATTAGATGGCAGCATTCATAACTGAAACCCCGTTCTACTCACCTCCAGTATCGATGTAAGAAATAACGTCCCCAATCAAATTTCCACCCGTTCTCGAGGACTTTCTTCATGTTCAGATAGGACACCAGAAAGCCACTGCAGTATAGGCAAACAAACAGACAGTTATATGGTCTGACCATGTATCACGATTAGTATTTTCATGGAAAGAAATATGGCTCAGTTATATAAGAGAGTGGGTAAATGATCATCATCATCATCATCTTCCAATTCTGCCGTTAAACATCGTGGGGAGGAATAATTCGCGCTCCAGCGCCCGATGGGCGGCACTGGATAGTGTCATTCTGTGTGATTGTACAATGTCTTTGATGTCGTCAATTCATTTTTTTCATGGACGTCCTCTTGGTCTCGTCGCAGATGATCTTTGATGTAAGGCCAGTGATGGTAGTTGTTGGTGTTGCATTCTAACAACATGGCCAAACCACTTGATCTTCTGTCTTTCAATAAATGTGGCATAAGGTGTTGATCCCACAGTCTGTCTGATAACAGCATTTCTTACTTGGCCTCGGATTGTTAAGTTGGCAGCCAGCCAGCCAGCCAGCCAGCCAGCCAGCCATCCATCCATCCATCCAAACTGTCTGTCTGTCTGTAATAATATATATCTATAATAATAATAACAAAACCCTAGTATAACAGCCAGTCCCCTTTTGGTAGACCAGTATATTCCACATGGCTAATAACAAGTGTCGCACCATTATCTAATATTACTGAGTTGTGTAGTATTGATGTTCGCATTTTGCCCATGTCTTTATAATGCATATCTTTTATATTGTTACTGTTCTCTGTTAGCCTTGAATGATGTGTGAATGAAATAATGCATGAAAGAGAGTGATAGAAGGGCAGAATGTTAGACGGCCTGCGTGCCCAATTCTTAACCCTTTGAAAATAATGTTTGTTCGTTCGTTTTTTCATTCGTTCATTCTCATCTCGCAGGTGTTGATTTTGCGAAAGTGTGATTTGGATAAAGTCCAAGTTTGAGATTGGTAGCATAAGGTTGGTGTGAATATGCTGTTTATTATCTTTCGTTTTGCGGACATGGGTATATTTGGATGTTTCAGTAAGGGTGATAGTTGATATGTAGGGTAAATGATAAACAAATCAAGAAATGCCACGATGTTTGAGACAGACAATGGGCTTCCAACAGAACATAGTTCATATCCTAATACTCAGAGAGAACGCGGAGATATCCGTCCATCTATACATGCATCCATATATCAATGTATCCATCAATTCATGCATGAGTGCATTCATCCACCAAACCACCCATTCACATACCGACGGATAGATGGATGGATTTGTGGGTGGGTGGGTTGATGGAAGGATGGATTTGTTGGTGGGTGGATGGATAGATGAATGGAAGGATAATGGAGGGTTATACAGATGGATGGACAGGAGGATAGGTGAATGGATAGATAAATTGACAGACAGACAGACAGATTGTTGGATGGTAGAGTGCACAGTTCTGTGGATTAATGGATATAGGGAAGAAGATATAAATTAACTCATGTCAAGGGATGTATGAAGTACGCTTTAGAAGCATGGTGTAACTGCCCTTTAGCATAGTTATAAACTATGCTAAAGCTATAAAGCTATAAAGCTACCATAACGTATAGAGCAGGTGCATACCACGGCAGAGGAATCAAATACAAAGATATTAATTGTTTCATCACAGGGATGCAAACTACGCTATAGCAATGCAGACTTTAAATTACCTTATCTTCTTCTTATAGTCTATGTCATGTGGTGTTGGTGATTATGTCTGTCCACAGCCTTATGTCTCATGTGCTGCCATTTATTTTCTAATACCGACATCCTTCCATACCATGGTGTTAAACTGTCCAGCATCTCTCTTGGTCATCTCCTGTCTTTCTTCCACTCCAGTTTTCCCGTGGTGACAACATACTCCAGCTTCCTTCATTTCATGACATACCCACAAAATGTGGACTGTCATCTTCTGATGTGAGTGACTAGTTCTCTTTGCTGGTTAATTTCTTTCATGATATCTGCATTGCTCTTTCTACCCTTTCATTGTTCTCACCATTTTTCTATTTATTAATAGATGAATCATACTTCTATTAAATAAATAAATAAAATATTAACAGAACATCTCCGGAGCTTCCACATAATTGCTCACTTGCTTGCTAATTGAATCTGTCTTATAAACAATGATAACATAAAATATCTTATAGCAAATATCTACGCTAGAGAAAAAAAGATAACCATACCATGGCGAAGATACAGACTACGCTATAGTAACGATGATGTAAATACCTTTCAAAGAAAGAAAAAACAAATGCAGTATATTATAGCAGAGGTATAAGCTATGCCTTAGCAAAGAGGACATAGACTACCATATAGAAAAGATGACAGGGACTACAGTACAGCAAAGAGGACACGGACTACAGTATAGTAGTCAAAGAGGACATAGACCATTATACCAAAGATGACACAGACTTCAGTATAGCAAAGAGGACATAAACTACAGTATAGCAAAGAACCAGTATCAAAAAGAGGTATAGATTACATTACAGTACAGCAAAGAGAACACAGACAACAGTATAGCAAAGAGGACATAAAATGTGTTATAGCAAAGAGGACATAAAATACCTTATAGCAAAAAGGACATAATAAAATACCTTAAGGCAAAGAAAGCATCTACTCCTAGAGCCATGTTGATGAGGGCATCAAATATCCTGTAGTGTGCGATGGAAGCACTGCCCTGGGCTATATTACCTATCATGAAGGAAATCATTGAGTTAAATTATATTTACATTCTCCAAGCTGGCATACGTTAACTAATTAAGCATTCACTTTGCATTGGGAACATGCACAAGGTTCAGAGCTGAGGTAACAGCCCTTCTTGCAGCACGTCGCCATCATCCTCATGTAGCAGGACATCTGCAGATCGCCCTCATCATCAGCCCCAGCAGGTCACAGCAGCTACCCAAAAGGGAACTGATGTTGGCTGGAAGACAGGCAGCACACACATACTGCAACTGTAACAGATTCACAGAGCATGCTGGGAAGGGTGAAAATAGGTGTGCTTGGTACAGAGTGGCATGCTTCACATAACAAACCTGAGGTGGGTGGCATCTGTTGGATATTTTCCCCAGGACATGCTGGTGGGTTGAGAAACGAGCAGGCGGACAGACTGGCTGGGTCTGCACCGTTGGGTGGGGTATTGGTGCAGGATAAGGCAGATGTGGTCAGTGCCATTTGGGATCGTGTGTGTAGTGTGGAAGAACAGATCATCATTCGCTGGAGAGAATGTTGCGACAAGGAGTGATCATGATACACACACTGCCAGAGTTCTTTAGTATGTTATGATCAAACGTAAGAACTACAATCGCTTATGACACACTGGTAGTCAATCACACACGATGCCTTGTTTGAGACAGAAAGAGTGAATGGGATAATAACTTTTTTGCCAGGATAAAGTCAAGTTATCTCCCTGTTCAGATTCTATAATTTAGTAGAAGAACAAGCAACTGAAATACTTCGGCCATACTAAACGTCAGGGTGGTTTGGAAACAAGTGAAGGAAGGCGTTGATGAAGGAAGGCGTGGATGCTGCAAGAAGAGGCTGGGGGGGGGGGGGGGGGGAGACTAACATAAAGAAAGACACAGAACATCACTGGTCACCTTGGGCATGAACATGCACGAGGCAAGAGAAATGACAAAGACAGTCTTTTTGGTGGGCCGTGACAAGTGTGAAACATGATTATCTTGGCAACTGTAAAGAAGGTAAATGCCATTGCTTTGGCTCTTAGCAGTGACTATGCTGGTCGATGACCGTAGTCATTGTCTCTAAAGTACCCTCTGCCTACCGTCCAGAAATTTGAGATCATAACATACACCTATGTGTCGACTACTCTTTAACTTCATGCACCACCTGCACCCATGGCTTCATGTGACCTTGATCGGCGGCTAAATGAGCACTCCACCTTGTGGAAGGGTGTCCCGTAGGCTAGCAGAGGGAAGGAGGCACCTTACTTCTCCTTTGATATAGGAAGTCTCCGTGCCAAAGTGGTCAAGCCATCTGAATCGGGCTCCAAAAGTTGTGGGTTTGGTTCCGTCCTTCAGTTCACGAGCAAATTTTTTTAACGACTCCTGGGGGTTGTTACTGGAGCTATGGAGTTTGTGCTTTGTGTGACGCTTTACGCACTGTGGAAAGAGACTGAGCCATATGGGGTAAAAACCAGGTGCAATGTAGTTGACCCTGTTGACTTTTAAACGACTATTGTTTTTTTTTTTTTTTTTTTATAGGGGATAATTCTATCCCGTCACCTTTGCGAAAATTTTAGGTGAGTTATGAGAATAAACTAGAGAACTTAGGTGACAACTGGCAAGATTGAGGGGAAAAGAACAAGGGAAAGGCAGAGAAGTAAATACCTCGATGGCTTTACCACATGGCATGGCCTGGTGATCTGGTTAGATGGCGAAACATGGCCGCCCACACTTACCGGCATGTTACATGAAGGATGGATGGAAGCCCCATTGAATGTTACAGGCGGAGAGGTCAATTTTTTAGGCTGAGAGGTCAATGCTACAGGCCGAGAGGCCAATATTTCAGGTAATATTTGGAAGAATTTATGATTGTTAAACATTTACTAAAGTTTTTGTTTCGTTAAGCGTTGGTTATATATTTTACATTCTTCCCAAAGGTGTAATCATAATACACATAAATACCAAATGGGGAACCCTGCGGCAACTAAGACACATCATAAACAAATTCACAAGTACTGTTTGGCGCTTATAGAATCACAAGGAAGTAGAGATTAGAGGACACACTGTTTAAAAAAATGTTTTGCATATCCTTTACAGGACATCGCTGTCAACATCAGCATCTTTCAGCTGATTGTTGATTTCTTGGCAAGATTACGCTCAGCTAGACAACATAAATACTGAACGCTAGTCACCCCACCGGGATTCGAACCTGTTACATCCAAATGACATTGCCTCACTGCAAATTCACGTGTATTTCGACGTATGACTAACTAGATGCCCCCTTCCTACCTAAAATAGATGTCTTCATTAGCCAGGTATATAATTCATCTGAACCCACAACTATGGAATATGGACAGAATTTGTATCAACAACTGAAAAGACACCACAGGTCTCAGAATTGTATATGTGCTGTCTTAGTGACCACAAGGATTTCCCAAATGATTTTTCCAATGAGATCTAGCCCCTAGCATACTGTGTTAGCTAAGCATTGCCGGGACGGGTGAATGTTAGCATATAAAATATTGACTGTATGAGAATGTTAATAAGTGACTTACTTGCACGACCATATAACAATATATAAAAGGCATGTCCAACAACAATCCATGACATGGTCAGAAATCGAAGACCAGGGATGACCGTGATTGACCTTGGAGCTTGCGATGTGGACAATAGTCGCCTCCCATTTGTGTACACGGAGAATGCCAGCAGAACTTTCACCCACACACCTGTAAGACAAACATTAGGGATTCCCCTGTACATATTGTTATAAATTATGCCCCAGTCCATCCAGCACCATGTCTCTCTGTCTGCCCCAGTCCATCCAGCACCATATCTCTCTGTCTGCCCCAGTCCATCCAGCACCATATCTCTCTGTCTGACCCAGTCCATCTAGCACCATGTCTCTCTGTCTGACCCAGTCCATCCAGCACCATATCTCTCTGTCTGACCCAGTCCATCTAGCACCATGTCTCTCTGTCTGACCCAGTCCATCTAGCACCATGTCTCTCTGTCTGACCCAGTCCATCCAGCACCATATCTCTCTGTCTGACCCAGTCCATCTAGCACCATGTCTCTCTGTCTGACCCAGTCCATCCAGCACCATATCTCTCTGTCTGACCCAGTCCATCTAGCACCATGTCTCTCTGTCTGACCCAGTCCATCTAGCACCATGTCTCTCTGTCTGACCCAGTCCATCCAGCACCATATCTCTCTGTCTGACCCAGTCCATCTAGCACCATGTCTCTCTGTCTGACCCAGTCCATCCAGCACCATATCTCTCTGTCTGACCCAGTCCATCTAGCACCATGTCTCTCTGTCTGACCCAGTCCATCCAGCACCATATCTCTCTGTCTGACCCAGTCCATCTAGCACCATGTCTCTCTGTCTGACCCAGTCCATCTAGCACCATATCTCTCTGTCTGACCCAGTCCATCTAGCACCATGTCTCTCTGTCTGACCCAGTCCATCTAGCACCATGTCTCTCTGTCTGACCCAGTCCATCTAGCACCATGTCTCTCTGTCTGACCCAGTCCATCTAGCACCATGTCTCTCGGTCTGCCCCAGTCTATCCAGCACCATATCTCTCTGTCTGACCCAGTCCATCTAGCACCATGTCTCTCTGTCTGACCCAGTCCATCTAGCACCATATCTCTCTGTCTGACCCAGTCCATCTAGCACCATGTCTCTCGGTCTGCCCCAGTCTATCCAGCACCATATCTCTCTGTCTGACCCAGTCCATCTAGCACCATGTCTCTCTGTCTGACCCAGTCCATCTAGCACCATGTCTCTCGGTCTGCCCCAGTCTATCCAGCACCATATCTCTCTGTCTGACCCAGTCCATCTAGCACCATGTCTCTCTGTCTGACCCAGTCCATCTAGCACCATGTCTCTCTGTTTGCCCCAGTCTATCCAGCACCATGTCTCTCTGTCTGCCACTGCAACTTCTACCGCTGCTCTTTCCAATCACCTCTCTGCTTCTCAAGACTCTCTTCTCATCACATATCCGCAGTAATCCATGGCGCTGTTTCAGTGTAAAGTAAAAGTAGTAAAGCTCCCTTTTACATACATTAAGGTGCATCGGACAAATGGTGCGATGCATATTTTCACAGACTCACGGCTATCGACGGGTACTGGGGTCAGTGCCATGTAAACCGACTTTACTTCCCAATACATTCTTGGTACCCATGTTAGGATTTGTAAAATATACACCCGCTGCGGATTGAACAGCTGACCTCTGGGTAGGCAGGCGAGTGTCCAACCAGCACGCTAGCTTAGCCCCCCCCCCCCCCTCCTCCCTACTTTCAAAGGATGGGTACGAATTCTGTCAACTATCAGACTATTGCTGGTCTCCGCGGCGAAGGGCTTACAGACGCGATTCGTAAGCCCGCTTACCTGCGTTTGAAACACAGCTGCGACCGATTTGGCAGTCGACCATGTTGCGCTGGGTTTTAATGAGTTGGTTTTGGAGCCGGTCGTTCAGAAAGCAATGGCAAACTACTGAACGTAAACTTGCCAAGACATCAACAATAGCAGTAAAATGCTGGTGTTGACAGCGATGTCCCGTAAAAAAGGATATGCCAAAAAAAACATCAGACTATTAGTCAGCTCATCAAGTACAAGGCCTGTCCCCAGAACAGGGTCAGAGGTTTTTTTCCAAGGAGCATATGAATGTAATGATACTACGACCCTCTGATCTCTTGGGAGTGATATGACACACTTAGCTTTCTCGTATAAGGGCAAAAAACAGGAAGCTTGTTTGCAAGTTGCCAAATTTTAAAAAAAATCTCACAGCAATTAGAAATCGCAAAGAGCAGGCCTTCAGGCAACTGCCCTGACAAAATTGTTAAGAAAACCTATCTATGGGTAGATCTATGGGTAGATCTATGGGTAGATCTATGGGTAGATCTATGGGTAGATCTATGGGTAGATCTATGGGTAGATCTATGGGTAGATCTATGGGTAGATCTATGGGTAGATCTATGGGTAGATCTATGGGTAGATCTATGGGTAGATCTATGGGTAGATCTATGGGTAGATCTATGGGTAGATCTATGGGTAGATCTATGGGTAGATCTATGGGTAGATCTATGGGTAGATCTATGGGTAGATCTATGGGTAGATCTATGGGTAGATCTATGGGTAGATCTATGGGTAGATCTATGGGTAGATCTATGGGTAGATCTATGGGTAGATCTATGGGTAGATCTATGGGTAGATCTATGGGTAGATCTATGGGTAGATCTATGGGTAGATCTATGGGTAGATCTATGGGTAGATCTATGGGTAGATCTATGGGTAGATCTATGGGTAGATCTATGGGTAGATCTATGGGTAGATCTATGGGTAGATCTATGGGTAGATCTATGGGTAGATCTATGGGTAGATCTATGGGTAGATCTATGGGTAGATCTATGGGTAGATCTATGGGTAGATCTATGGGTAGATCTATGGGTAGATCTATGGGTAGATCTATGGGTAGATCTATGGGTAGATCTATGGGTAGATCTATGGGTAGATCTATGGGTAGATAGAACCCCTTACCTTGGATGATATATGTCTACAACAGGAGTATCAAACTCAATTGCTCAGCGGGCCAAAACTCAAATCACACGCAAGGTTGCGGGCCGGACAAGATAAACATTCAATAAGCCGAAAATTAAACCTATTTTAAACATTAATATGATATCTGATAAAGTTGAGGGTTTGTGTTACAATGCTTATAACATTTTCCATGTTGAGGACTTTACCACAGCAATCCTTGGTGAATGATACAGTGATATGCTATCAATTCACAAGTACAGTTCTCCTGCATCTTTAACCGCATCCTTCCAACTAGTCCACTTTTTTCGCCACACATCGCCGGTGCTCCATCTGTTGTCAATCCAACGAGTTCGTCCCAAGGCAGGTTCATGTTGGTTAAACTTTGACATACATTGTCAAAACTGTCTTTTCCTGTCGTTGTCCCATGCATGGATTTCATGTCCAATATTTCTTCTGCAACATTCAAACTAGAGTCCACTCCACAGATGAAGATGACGAGCTGTGCAGTGTCAGTCGTGTCATTGCTTTCATCGACAGCAACAATGGACAATGCAACAAAGTCTTTGCCTTTTTCGATCAGCTGTGTTTTCACATCAGTGGCCATCTCACAAACCTGATCAACAACTGTATTTCTGCTACGGCTTACCTTTGCAAACATCTGCCTTTTATCTGAACACAAGATGTCACACTTTCATCATGCAGCGCTTCAGAAACTCTCCTTCTGTAAATGGTCGGCCTGATTTTGCGATCTACTCTGACACAATAAAACTTGCTTTGACTGCAGCATCAGTTTGTGATTTTGCTTTGGTGAAAAATATCTGCTGTGATGTTAGATGCCTCTTCAATTCTTCTACATTTTGTAGCTTCTGCTCTGCATTCAGGCTGTTTAACTTGCCTTGATGTTTAGTCTCGTAGTGCCGTCTCAGATTATATTCTTTGATCATAGCCACATTATCTCCACAAATTAGACACACAGGCTTACCGCCAATATCAGTAAACATATATTCAGCCTCCCAGCGGCTTTGAAAGGCTCTGTTTTCAGAATGAACTTTTCTCTTGGCCATTTTAAAGGCTAGCTTTGATTTTAGAAGATTGTGCATGTACCAACAGACGCTTGATTGATATCAGGTTAGCTGTAGCGGGAAAAGGTGATGTAATATCCGGGCATTACACTACTTTCATTTTTTATGCACCAATCCAAAACGAGCATCTGAACATTGCTAGGTAACTATAATGACGAACACTAACTCACTATACAACTTTTATTTTAGCTTATTCTGATCGAAGCGAGAATGCTCTCAGGTAGCCTATCATTCGGAAGGCTGCTAATTAGGGAATTTGATTTGCACTTTATATCATGACCATAAACATATATTTTTGCCTAAAATTCTCTCTTGGGTCGAATATATTTGTACATCTGTTGAGACCTCTCTGGTCTGATATGATTGTACGGCAGGCCAGATGTGGCCCGCGGGCCTTGAGTTTGACAAATGTGTCTAGAGTAAGCAAACCTGACACAAATGCAGGCCGAAGTGGGACACACTGACCTTGGGTTACTTCACTAGGTTTAACCCACACCTTGCGGTCTACTCTTTGCCATTTCCAACTGTCGTTGACTGTTTATCATTCGTAACTTGCACACACCAGTCTCCCTGGCAAAGGGGTTAACGACTTTCTCTGTAATCCTGTATATCCACATAGGGGAACACAGCTGCACGAGATTCGGTAGCGGATTGCGTAGCATTAGATACTTGCGGGGGTATGTGAGCCGGTCGCTCAGAAAGCAATGGCAAACTACTGAGCATAATCTTGCTGAAACATCAACAACAGTGGTAAAATGCTAGTGTTCGCAGCGATGTCTTGTAACTATGATATGTGGGGGGAAAAACTTGCACACAGGACCTCTTGTTTTTTTTCCTTTATGCAAGAAGGCGAGGTGTCCGATCTGACAACCCGAGAGATCAGTGGGATGTGTGATATCGTTAGATACCAGCGTTGGAAAAATGTCCAGCTCTTGCTAGGATCGAACCTGGTACCTTGTGAACCTGAGGCGGACACTGTAACCTCTTAGCTACGGCTTCCCAATATAGGTTGAACGAACGAACAAACTTTATTTTCAAAGGGTCAACAATTGGGCACACAGGCCCTTTTACATTCGGCCCTTCCAATCACTCATCTTTCGTACATCAATTATCTATTGTGCATGTTACATTCGAGGAGCGGCTGGCCGAGTGGCTAGAATGCCAGACTCTCGTTCGGGAGACCCGGGTTCGATCCCTCGGTAAGGTGTGGGATTTTTTTCTGTCGGGGGCAAAAAGAAAATCCTAACTTGCACAGTTCGCGGCGACTGCACTAGCCAGGCGGCCTTTATTCCTCAGGCTCAAAGACCCCTCTGCCATACACCGCAAGGTACTATATTGGCAGTAAATGACAGTTACATTCACAAAGGAAAAAGAAACATTCTAAAATGAAAATTGTGAACATAAACCATGCATATTACCATGTTATGAGACAGGCAGGCAGCCAGACACACATACACATGTACGTGCGTAAACACATAAATACATACATATCTGCATACATACTTACATCATTTACACTCCCACTTATTTCTTGACAAGAGTTAGGTAGACAGGTAGGTAGAATGACAAAGTAAACATGGCCCAACAAAAGTAATGTCAACAGTAAAAACTCCTGTTCTACACTATAAATATATTTATCTTGCCTGTGCTTTCAGCACCTGTCTTCTTGTCCACTTCTTTCGCTTGACCCTCAGAGGCGTGATTTGATGACACTTGTTTGGGACAACGGGCTGTCAGATCAACAGCTGTACCCAAGATGACTAAAGTACTTATCAATAAAACTATCAGCCTGTGGATTGTTCACAAATGACATTTAAAGTACATTTTACTAACTTCCTGATTCACAATCTAGAAATTTGTTTCTAACACACTGCTACCGTTTTCTACTTTGTTCCACATATTGTCTCTAGCGGGTGGGAGTGAGTTGTCTCACATTGTTGCTATTGGGTGTGAGTTCTAACTATTATTATTGTTCAGTAGTTCTATATAATGTCGCCAGCCAATGGAAGTGACTTGTTCTATATAATGTCGCCAGCCAATGGGAGTGACTTGTTCTATTTAATGTCGCCAGCGAGTGGGAGTGACATGTTCTATATAATGTTGCCAGAGAGTGGGAGTGACTTGTTCTATATAATGTTGCCAGAGAGTGGGAGTGACTTGTTCTATATAATGTTGCCATAGAGTGGGAGTGACTTGTTCTACATACTGTCGCTAGTAAGTGGGAGTGACTTGTTCTATATAACGTTGCCAGTGAGTGGGAGTGATTTGTTCTATAAAATGTTGCTAGCAAGTGGGAGTGACTTGTTCTATAAAATGTCGCTAGTGAGTGGGAGTGACTTTTTCTATATAATGTTCATTCTCCCTGTGGGTTCCATGTGTTTTAGGTCTCCCACTAGTTCATTCTCTCCCTGTAGGATCCAGACAAAGGAGTATCTAGCTTCACTGTCCTCAGGTTTTCTCAGTGTGTGTGTCCTACACGGTGCCAGCGTTGTATCCTCACCTCTTGATTCCCTAGATTGTATTTAGCTGTCTCCAAGAGCTCTACATCAGTAATTCTGCCATACCATTTTAGCTCCAAGCCCCACCATCTGCGCAGGCACCAATGAATGAATATTTGTAGTTCATCATTTCATCTGTTGGTCATTCGACACGTTTCTGATCCACACAGTAGTACTGGTTTCACACTGCAGTCAAATATTCTAAGTTTGGTGTTCAATTTAATTTCTGCTGACTTCCACAAATGTTATAGTGCTATGAAAGCTCCAATTGTCTTTTGCATTCTTATTTTCATATCTCTATCCTGTCTCCCACCTCTGCCTACATTGCTGCCTAGATTGGTGTTTGTGCATCTTGAAGTGAGATTTCACAAAGGTCAGCTTGGTTTTAATCTCATTATCTCTTGTCTTTTTCTGGTTTACTTTTATCTGTGCTCGCTCACTTTGAACTCAAGTGTAGACCATAACACACTATTTAAAGTAGTGATGGACTTAATGTTGCATGTGGGTTAGCTTTCCCTATTAACAGTGTCCCTCGACACGCAGGCCTGTTTAACAAGTAGGTGGACAATGTACAACCTGGCAAACCAGTGCCCAGTTAACATAAGACCTTGTGGCCTTAAAGTCTTAACCTGCACCAGTTGGAGTTGGGGATGACTCGGGTGCCTGTGTTATCTGTGAAGTGTAGCTAGCCATCCCTGATACTACTGACTGGCATCCCCAGCCCTGATACTACTGACTGGCATCCCCAGCCCTGATACTACTGACTGGCATCCCCAGCTCTGATACTACTGACTGGCATCCCCAGCCCTGATACTACTGACTGGCATCCCCAGCCATGATACTACTGACTGGCATCTCCAGCCATGATACTACTGACTGGCATCCACAGCCATGATACTACTGACTGGCATCCCCAGCCATGATACTACTGACTGGCATCCCCAGCCATGATACTACTGACTGGCATCCCCAGCCATGATACTACTGACTGGCATCCCCAGCCATGATACTACTGACTGGCATCCCCAGCCATGATACTACTGACTGGCATCCCCAGCCATGATACTACTGACTGGCATCCCCAGCCATGATACTACTGACTGGCATCCCCAGCCATGATACTACTGACTGGCATCCCCAGCCATGATACTACTGACTGGCATCCCCAGCCATGATACTACTGACTGGCATCCCCAGCCCTGATACTACTGACTGGCATCCCCAGCCATGATACTACTGACTGGCATCCCCAGCCATGATACTACTGACTGGCATCCCCAGCCATGATACTACTGACTGGCATCCCCAGCCATGATACTACTGACTGGCATCCCCAGGCCCAAAAGGATATCCCTTGTACACAAGACATTGTACCAGGAACTTTCTTGGGAAGTGAAAGCGGCAGACTTGATGTCGACAACATCATCCAATGAGTGATAGTTATTCTGACATGTATACACATTAGCTTGGGTTAACCCTAGAATGCCGTGGGGATGTGGCTTTACGGAAATATATGTCGTAGTTCATGGACACAAAAACAATCAAATACAGAGGTTATAGAAAAACTGGAAATGAAACTGGAGTTGATGAAAGAAGTTAAAAAGAGGTAAATGAAATATTTTGGCCACATTAAAAGACATAACACTCTTATAAAATCCATAGTGAAGGGTGAGGTTGAAGGCAAGTGAGCAAGAGATAGACAATGATACAAGCGGGAAGATAACATCAAGAGATGGACAAACAGCAGTCTGGCAGAATGTACAATCAAGATGTGAGATAGTGTTTGAGATCTATAGCAGCCAACTTTCATTGTGGAGACGGCACTTGATTCATATGAGTGAGCTTACAAAAGAAAGCTAGAAATGCCTTTGAAAGCCAATCAGTAATCTAAACGTTGTGAAGGAGACACACAGACCGCTTCTGGCAAATGTGGGAAAGAAGCAGTCATCATTTTCATACCAAAGTATGAGTAGATAAAAACTAGAATATACTGTGACAACTGTGCAGCTTTATGGTAACAGAGATACATGAAGACAATGAGAGATAATTCTTGACAGCCTTGAGTCATGGCACGGATTGATATAGACTGTTGGAGACGTTAGTTAACGTGTTTATCAAGACAGTCGGTGGATGATGATGAGCACCATATACCAAAAAACGCCTCATGTCGTATATGTGTATGAAAGTTGTTGGGAAGTAAAGAGGTCGGCATGATATTGGTCACATCAGCCCTCGAGTGCTGATTGGTCTATACAAACATGGAGTCACCACCATATGTGAGCATGCTTTTAATACGTAAAAGTGTTCTTTAGTTGTCGCTACTCACAGAGTAACTTTAGTTGTCGCTATTCACAGAGTAACTTTAGTTGTCACTACTCACAGAGTAACTTTAGTTGTCACTACTCAAAGAGTAACTTTAGTTGTTACTACTCAAAGAGTAACTTTAGTTGTCACTACTCAAAGAGTAACTTTAGTTGTTACTACTCAAAGAGTAACTTTAGTTGTCACTACTCAAAGAGCAACTTTACTTGTCGCTACTCACAGAGCAACTTTAGTTGTGGCTACTCACAGAGCAACTTTATTTGTTGTTACTTACAGAGCAACTTTTGTGAATGTTGTAACTTCTTTCTCTTCTGACAGACAGTCCGTTGACAGACCGGCAAGAAATGAACTCAGGTTCATCGCCTCCAGCCCTGAGATGAAAAATGTATACATATGAAATCATATACTTGACTTTCACTTGGCACAGTGGTGAGATGGTTAGACCACATGTCTTCATGTCCCCTTGGTCATGTGTTCCAATCCTACGATTTAAAAAAAAAATAATAATTAAGAGGCGGGGGTTGTCTTTCCCTTGACCTGTTCTTCTGGTCAGCCCAGACTAAAGTGGGTAGCAGGGAATTTGCTGGGAAATAATGACGAGTGACCGGATAATCGCCACAGGAACCATTGAGTGTCAATTAGTCAAAATCTATGGTGATAACACTGTATACCCAATATGCCTCAAGAGTACACAAGAGGTGCTTTAGTGACATTTTCTGTCAAGTAATTGACTGACTATACTGTCTCTGTGTACTAATTGACTGACTATACTGTCTCTGTGTACTAATTGACTGACTATACTGTCTCTGTGTACTAATTGACTGACTATACTGTCTCTGTGTACTAATTGACTGACTATACTGTCTCTGTGTACTAATTGACTGACTATACTGTCTCTGTGTACTAACTGACTGACTATACTGTCTACGTGTACTAATTGACTGACTATACTGTCTATGTGTACTAACTGACTGACTATACTGTCTCTGTGTACTGACTGACTATACTGTCTCTGTGTACTAATTGACTGACTATACTGTCTCTGTGTACTAATTGACTGACTATACTGTCTCTGTGTACTAACTGACTGACTATACTGTCTCTGTGTACTAAATGACTGACTATACTGTCTCTGTGTACTAACTGACTGACTATACTGTCTCTGTGTACTAACTGACTGACTATACTGTCTCTGTGTACTAACTGACTGACTATACTGTCTCTGTGTACTAACTGACTGACTATACTGTCTCTGTGTACTAATTGACTGACTATACTGTCTCTGTGTACTAATTGACTGACTATACTGTCTCTGTGTACTAACTGACTGATTATACTGTCTGTGTACTGACTGACTATACTGTCTATGTGTACTAATTGACTGACTATACTGTCTCTGTGTACTAATTGACTGACTATACTGTCTATGTGTACTAATTGACTGACTATACTGTCTCTGTGTACTAATTGACTGACTATACTGTCTCTGTGTACTAACTGACTGACTATAGTCTCTGTGTACTAATGGACTGACTATATTGTCTCTGTGTACTGACTGATTATACTGTCTCTGTGTACTAATTGACTGACTATACTGTCTCTGTGTACTAATTGACTCACTATACTGTCTATGTGTACTGACTGACTATACTGTCTATGTGTACTAACTGACTGACTATACTGTCTCTGTGTACTAATTGACTGACTATACTGTCTCTGTGTACTAACTGACTGACTATACTGTCTATGTGTACTAATTGACTGACTATACTGTCTCTGTGTACTAATCGACTGACTATACTGTCTCTGTGTACTGACTGATTATACTGTCTCTGTGTACTAATTGACTGACTATACTGTCTCTGTGTACTGACTGATTATACTGTCTCTGTGTACTAATTGACTGACTATACTGTTTCTGTGTACTAATTGACTGACTATACTGTCTCTGTGTACTGACTGATTATACTGTCTCTGTGTACTAATTGACTGACTATACTGTCTCTGTGTACTAATTGTCTGACTGTACTGTCTCTGTGTACTGTCTCTGTGTACTAATTGACTGACTATACTGTCTCTGTGTACTAACTGACTGACTATACTGTCTCTATGTACTAATTGACTGACTATACTGTCTATGTGTACTAACTGACTGACTATACTGTCTCTGTGTACTAATTGACTGACTATACTGTCTCTGTGTACTAATTTACTGACTATACTGTCTCTGTGTACTAATTGACTGACTATACTGTCTCTGTGTACTAATTGACTGACTATACTGTCTCTGTGTACTAATTATTGACTGACTATACAGTCTCTGTGTACTAATTGACTGACTATACTGTCTCTGTGTACTAATTGACTGACTATACTGTCTCTGTGTACTAATTGACTGACTATACTGTCTCTGTGTACTAATTGACTGACTATACTGTCTCTGTGTACTAATTATTGACTGACTATACAGTCTCTGTGTACTAATTGACTGACTATACTGTCTCTGTGTACTAATTGACTGACTATACTGTCTCTGTGTACTAACTGACTGACTATACTGTCTCTGTGTACTAATTGACTGACTATACTGCAGTAACAGGCATGGTGGGCTGGATTTTGCAGCTAGCTTTTTCTACAGAATAAAGAGGTCTGCCCAGAGACCAACCCCCCTTATTCGCCTCTTACGACACGTATGGCAGGTTACAGTGTGTTACTGCTCTATACTTCTCTGTAAGAGAACCGGTTACACACCAACGTAGAACTACTTAGTGGCCTTGCATGGCATGCATGACGTCACTTTTTAGGTAGCGACCTATTTAGGCTGCTATGTACAGAATTCAAATCACAGAATAAGAGATACATTCGCCATTTCTCTATACAACAGATAAAATGTTATAAGGGAAAATATAAGCAGTTTAGATGAACAATGGTAAATGGTAAAGAAAACAGTATAACAGACTTGAAATGAAATAATAACTATATGCCGTGCCAACTGGTGTAGGTGTTCATGTCTCTCCACAGATCTCAGGCCTTCGTATTCAGGATCAAATCAGCTGATGATGTTCTTCCATGCCACCATCTAAAGCTTTCCAATATAACTTTTCTCTGTCTGCCTGTCTCTTTTCCCACTGATCTTTAACATTGTCACGATGGTTTCCAATGCCTCCCTTCTCATCACAGGATCTGGCAGTCAAAGATATTCATACCATTTGTCTTTGAAACCACATCTCCACTGCTTCTAAGTTCTTCCTAATTTGTTCAATCATGTTCAATGATTTACAGCCACACAGCAAAACATGTTCTATATGAAATGTCAGCGCTCTCTGTCTTGTCTTACATTCAACGATAGTGACTAATTCTAGTTGCATAAGTTACTTTGTATTTTCTGCTTGACTTATTCCACTCCTGATCTTTATCATGTATCTTCCACCTGTTATGATCACCCCTAGGGATTTAATTTGTTCATCGTGGTTAAGCATGTTCCCTTCCATTAATATATCACATTTTGATGTTATCTGTTTCTTGTGTATAATAATTCTTTCTGTTTTCTTGAAATTCAAATAAAGTCCCTTTTTCTTTGGTCATTCTTGACTTCTTCAATGTCCAACAGTCGTAGATCTTTTGTATATTCAGCTATCAATAATGCACCATCAACATATTGTAGATTATTTACCTAAAATCTCTAATATTAGTCATTTCAGACTGATGATATCTCATATTGTGCAACATTTGTTGAGTAATTTTGCAACTAATACGGCCACGATGAGACATTTAGTCTATCAGCCCCCGAGGAGAGTGTGTGACAGTTTGGTAAGCAGCTCTCTAGCTCAAGCTCGGCGTGTCCAACTACAGCATACACGTGCCAGGCCAACTCCCCTAGGCAGATTCTGTTCATGACAACAGACTATCCACCAGTAATTGATTAGTTTTAACCCTTACATTTGTGTAAGTGAAGTGACAGCAGGGTTTCCTCTTTAGAATTTATAATGCCGTTAGAGACAATGATGGTGAGATACAAGCACAACTGTGATGACGTAAGCTATGATGATATAACAAGTTTTGTTTTTGTTAATGGCTGTGATGATGGTGATGATGATGTTCATGATGCTAATGTTGATGAAGATGATAATGATGTTGATGATGAAGATGATACTGATGATGGTGATGATGATGATGATGTTCATGATGCTAATGTTGACGAAGATGATACTGATGATGATGATGGTGATGATGATGTTCATGATGCTAATGTTGATGAAGATGATAATGATGTTGATGATGAAGATGATACTGATGATAGTGATGGTGATGATGATGATGATGATGTTCATGATGCTAATGTTGATGAAGATGATAATGATGTTGATGATGAAGATGATAATGATGATGATGGTGATGATGATGTTCATGATGCTAATGTTGATGAAGATGATAATGATGTTGATGATGAAGATGATACTGATGATGGTGATGGTGATGATGATGATGATGTTCATGATGCTAATGTTGACGAAGATGATACTGATGATGATGATGATGATCATGATGATGTTCATGATGCTAATGTTGATGAAGATGATAATGATGTTGATGATGAAGATGATACTGATGATGGTGATGGTCATGATGATGATGATGTTCATAATGCTAATGTTGACGAAGATGATACTGATGATGATGATGGTGATGATGATGTTCATGATGCTAATGTTGATGAAGATGATAATGATGTTGATGATGAAGATGATACTGATGATAGTGATGGTGATGATGATGATGATGTTCATGATGCTAATGTTGATGAAGATGATAATGATGATGATGATGATGGTGATGATGATGTTCATGATGCTAATGTTGATGAAGATGATAATGATGTTGATGATGAAGATGATACTGATGATGGTGATGGTGATGATGATGATGATGTTCATGATGCTAATGTTGACGAAGATGATACTGATGATGATGATGGTCATGATGATGTTCATGATGCTAATGTTGATGAAGATGATAATGATGTTGATGATGAAGATGATACTGATGATGGTGATGGTGATGATGATGATGATGTTCATAATGCTAATGTTGACGAAGATAATACTGATGATGATGATGGTGATGATGATGTTCATGATGCTAATGTTGACGAAGATGATAATGATGTTGATGACGAAGATGATACTGATGATGGTGATGATGATGATGATGAGTGAGACGTACTTTCTTGAAATACACGTGTAATATCTTCCACTGAACAGCTATCTGGCAAACATACGCCAAGTTGGACTCTGGAAAGCACCATCATCTCAATGAAATCAGAGTTCTATTTTTGAAAATATAATTAAAAAACACATGATCTAAGTTATATAAAATCTCTATTTTTGGAAACAGAATAAAGAAACACCTTATCACAGTGATATCAAATCTCTATTTGGGAGAATATAATTTTAAAATGTACATCATCTCAATATCAGATCTCTATTTTAGACAATATAATAATGTCTGACAACAACAAGAGAGTATCTCTTACACACTAAAGTAATGGAGAATAAATGAATGAAATGCTAACATACGTGTGAATGTGTCAAGTTAGCCAAAGAGACCACGCAGTAATTGCCTCTAAATCCTGCTCTAGCTTTCATGGCAGGAGATCGTATACCTCTACATTGATGGTAGTTGCCTGCAAACATTGACCGACCCTCCAGCAGTGATGGACCTGGCTTTGCCCAAGCATCAAACACTGCAATATAACACAATACAGAATTGGTTATTTTAACACACATGTATCTTTAATTTGTAGTCATTCAAAAGTTTATTGGGGCGTGGAGTAACAATTTCAGTAAACAAGGTCCTCTAAAAGTACTGGAGAGTTTTGGCCATCATTGGAGATAACCTTGAGAAGGGAAAATTCCAGTTGCATCTCCTAGTGGTAGAGGATGGTAACACAAAACAGTGTGGCTAACATAGCCCTGGGGACTTGGTATCCACTGGAATATGTGGACAACTCTGCAGCCGAACAGAGAAAATGGCTGTCAAATTCAGAGTTAAAAGATCACCATGTGGATGTGGAATTCAAGGGGAAACCACCACATTATCTTCCCAAAATTTCATGACAAAACCTATTTCAGAGGTAGTGAACGATGTTAATGGCTGTCTTAGGACATCCTCGTCCGGTAGGGACGGTCAATAGCCACATGTGACACCGGACCGTCATCCAGCCACTGATGGCAAAACCATGACTAAAATAAATAATTTTAGAGAAGGAACATGGAATGTTAATAAAATTGGGTGGAACTGTGGTAAAGCTGTGAAAATGTAAACAATATAAAATGACACAAAGTAGTGCAGCTTTACATAACAGATTTACAACACATACAGGACGTTGCGGCGATTAGCCTTCATCAGCAAACAAACACATTCACAAATACAACATATAGTCAAGGAGATCTCCTGTGACTACATCAAAAGGTGACAACAGGACGAGAAGAACAAAAGGATGAAAAAATGAAAGCAATGAAGAGAAAATGAAAATTGGAAAAAGATTTTTCATCCTTTTGTTCTTCTCGTCCTGTCGTCACCTTTTGATGTAGTCACATGAGATCTCCTTGACTATATGTTGTGTTTGTGAATGTGTTTGCTGATGAAGGCTAATCGCCACAATGTCCTGTATGTGTCGTAAATCTGTTATGTAAAGCTGCACTACTTTGTGTCATTTTATATTGTGAACATGGAATGTTAGGACATTAAATGAGATGGGAAAGTTGAACAATGTTCTAAGAGAGATGGATAGCATGAAAATAAATACACTAGGCATAAGTGAGATGAGATGGAAGAGATCGGGCAAAATTATAGCTGACAAACACACAATAATTTATTTAGGGGATACACACAAAAGAGGTGTAGGTATATTATTTGATGAAAAAACAGCCAAGTCATTTAATGGATACTGGTGTATTTCAGAAAGAGTTATTATGGTCAAAATCAAAGGCAAACCAATAGATATAAATATTATACAAGTATATGCACCAACAACAAGCATTAGTGATGAAGAAATACAACACTTTTATGATGAAGTAGAAATGGCAATAGCTCAAATTGGATCACAAGAAATAAAAATAATACTGGGAGATTTTAATGCAAAACTAGGAAAGGGAAAAATAGAGATTCCTTACCCTGCAGTGCCCACATTTGGTTTGCTATATAACCTCTGATGGCCTCCTCAATGTCCTCCTCACACACAGACAAGGCTTTACTGCCCGTCCTCCAAGTGGACAAATCATTCCAGCCACTGACCAGAAACGTTATTGCCTGCTGACTGGACTGGACTGGACTTCTTACAGCGGGTGGGGCTTCCTGGAGTAGGTCAGTATCTCCGCCTGTGGGTTCTAATTGAAAAACACCAATGATGCAAGAAAGCAACACGTCTTGTTTGACAGTCTTATTGTCATGAAAAATGGTAGGGTGTTCTCATGTTAATTCAGAAGTAATGCACCCCACCCCTCTTCCCACTGCTGGACTACGGAACGACATTGGGCCAGTTGGAATACTTATTTATTCCCCCCCCCCCCCCCAACCCAAAACAAAACATACGAAGATACAAGGGGCGTTCAGAAAATAATGCACCACATCATTTTTCAAAAAACATGAAATTTATATACATTATATATGGATACTCATGTAAACAACGGTACTATTCAAAGTAATCCCCATAACTTGTACGGCTTTATGCCAGTGCGTCCCAGATGTTGTCTTGATCCATCCATCCATCATGTGCCATGCCGGTAAGCGTGGGCGGTCATGACTCATTTCACTCGATCACCAGACTTGGATCAGCTCAGTGTTCCTGTCTCGACCATGCCACGTGGTCATGCCATCCAGGTATTTACTTCTCTGTCTTCCCCTAGTTCTCCTCCCTTCGATCTTGCCAGTTGTCACCAAGTTCTCCAATTTATTTCTTCTCATAACATGTCCAAAAAATGTTGACTGTCTACATCTAATTTCTCTAATCAATTTACTATTTTCATTTGTTTCTTGTAGTACTTAGTCATTAGTTTTTATGTCTATCCATGGTATTCTTTGCATTTTCCTCAGAAACCACATCTCTACAGCTATCAGATGTTTTTCAGCTTGACTGTTCATTGTCCACGCTTCACGTCCATACTAAAGTACAGGTTCTATGTAGCACTTCAACACTTGTTGCATTAGAAATCTTTTTATTGGTCAGTATGTTTTCCATCTTGCAAGACCACCTTTGCCATGGCAATTCTTTTTATAATCCCTTCAAGGCATTTTCCATCAGATGTTATGACTGTTCCGAGATAATTGTACTGATTCACTTGTTTAAGAATATTCCCAATTACTTGTATAGTTTTTTTTTGTTTTGATCTTTGCATATCCTTTTTACAGGACATCGCTGTCAACACCAACATTTTACTGCTGTTGTTGATGTCTTGGCAAGTTTACGTTCAGTAGTTTGCCATTGCTTTCCGAACGACCGGCTCCCCCTCATAGTACTAATATTCTAAGTTCCCACTTTCAATGCTGGTAATCTTTTGTACTCAGTCGACTGCTGACGGTCTGGAGTCTCCTGGTGCACATGACTGCCCCTATCGGGCGAGGTTGCTCCTATGAAAGCTCCCATATAGGCCATTTCTCTGATTTTCGATAAAATTGCAATACATGATTTTCTTGGCATCTGTAAAAGTAGTCTGCCAATGCTTTTCTTCTTAGCCATATAGCCATTGTCTTCTTCCCCCCCCCCCCCCCAAGTGAGATCCTCTGCCTACCGTTGTGAAATTGGAGACCATAACCTACAACTATCTGTCAGCTGCTCTTCAACTTCATCCATCACCTGCATACATGGCTTCACATAACCTTGATCAGGGGGCTAACCGGCTCATGTTCTACTAAGGGCTAATATCTGAAAATAGCAAAAAGGTGTAAGCAAGCTATGTGACGGAAGAGAAGGTGGAGAAAAGCCAGCAAGAAGTATAACTGTATATGCCAAATCATCAACTGAAGAGACAAGAGAGAGGCAGTCAATCTACAGCAATAAAAGTGAAAGTAAACTACTAAGACGGGAAAACATAAATAAATACCTAGTTTCATAGCCGTAACTGCACATCGCAATCAATCCTGGCATTTTGTGGCTGTTTGTGATTTACTGGGCAATTTTCGTCCATGTATGCATTCAAATGCATTATAAATGTGCAATAATCATAAATATATGACTTATTAATATTAATATTTTTACAGAATGACACAGGCAGACAGTCAGACAGACACAAACAGACAGACAGACAGAATTTTATTTAAAAAGAACAAGAACAAACAGAAGACCGAGAACAAGAAGAAGTGTACTTTAAATATAGTGATATATACCTGCAGAATGTGGAGATCTGGTGTCTGCTGGTGAGTCTCCGCCACCCTGGCAGCCGATTCCACAGGTTTCATCGACTGTAGATGGCGCATGGTACACTTGGCCCTTATCAGACACGCCTAGGTTGTCAGATGTTGCGCACTCAGAATGTCCCAGTTCATTCGACCCAGGACAATGCAGCAGATTGGCATCAGCAGGTACACTATCTGAAACATGTCAGTGGTGATGTCATAATGGATAGAAGGATTATTATAATATGTTTTAGTGAGGTGAACATCACAAACAGGAGCGGTGAACTTGACTATTAAAAGTAGAAGAACATTGCTGCTTATTAGTTGGCTTGGTGTGGTCAGATTATGACTGACTGATTTATGCTAAACAGAGATTATCTTGATGTGAAAGTACAACATATAACAATACAACAAAACACAGAAAGGTTTGCTAAGATCCTGCAGAGAAGCAGCAAGCACAAACACAAGTACATACCTTACTTGGAACAAAGGCCAGTTAACACAAATCAGAGACCATGTAAATAATATATCCCGCAGGTGAATGAATAATGAATTATTATAAATAATAAATGGTGGCGTGAAGGAACATCATGTGAAGGAACATCATCAGCAGAGTTGATCTAGAACACTATAGACCGAGATCTGTGGAGAGACATGAATGCCTACTCCAGTTGGCATGGCACATGATGATGTGGCAGTGTATGTTGATTATATTTATAAACAGGGGAGTCAGTATCAGATTAAATAGAGAAAATATGTTATAAATAAACCTCCTTTATGATAGAAAAATGAGAGATACTAGTCATCATAGAATGAGCTAAGATATCAGTTATCAGTTATCGTATTGCACTACGGACAAGTCAATAGGTTCTCAGATCCCCTTCCCAGCATATGCATCAGCGTCTGGTGGCTAATAGTGCCAGTTCTGTGTTGGTTGACGAGGCCCCTCGTTTTCCCGATGTACCTCTCGCGTCTGGCAGTGCCAATTCTTACTCCCAAGTCTCTCATCCTGGACAACGATGTGGATTCACTGATGTCAAAGTCCTCTGTTCTTGATATCTCTTTAAGGGTGTTAATAACATTGGCGTGATCCATGGGCTGGCCATCTGCAGATATGTTCTGATGAAGGAAGACGGAACATATATTTTCCTTATAGTCCATGATGTGTGGTGTTGGTAATAATGTCTCTCCACAGCCTTCTTTCTCATGTACTGCCAATCTTCTTATAGTCCATGCCGTGTGACATTGGTGATCTTGTCTGTCCACAGCCTTCTGTCTCATGTACTGCCAATCTTCTTATAGTCCATGCTGTGTGGTGTTGGTGATCATGTCTGTCCGCAGCCTTCTATCTCATGTACTGCCAATCTTCTTATAGTCCATGCTGTGTGGCGTTGGTGATCATGTCTGTCCACAGCCTTCTGTCTCTAATACTGCCAATCTTCTTATAGTCCATGCTGTGTGGAGTTGGTGATCATGTCTGTCCACAGCCTTCTGTCTCATGTACTGCCAATCTTCTTATAGTCCATGCCGTGTGGTGTTGGTGATCATGTCTGTCCACAGCCTTTTGCCTCATGTACTGCCAATCTTCTTATAGTCCATGCCGTGTGGTGTTGGTGATCATGTCTGTCCACAACCTTCTGTCTCGTGTACTGCCAATCTTCTTAGTCCATAACATGTGACGATGGTGATCATGTCTGTCCACAGCCTTCTGTCTCTTGTGCTGCCAATCTTTTTATAGTTCACACCGTGTGGGGTTGCTTATCTTGTCTGTCCACAGTCTTCTGTCTTGTGCATTGCAATTCTTTTATAGTCCATGCCATGTGGTGTTGGTGATCATGTCTGTCCATAGACTTCTGTCTCGTTTGTTGCCAATCATTTGTGATACTGACGTTCTTCCATACCATGCTGTCAGACTGTCCAGCATCTGCTCTCTAGGTCTCTCCCCTCCTCTTTTCCCCTTCCAACCTTCCCTTTTTGAGGACATACTTCAGTTTTCGTCTCATGACATTCCCGAGGAATTTGGACTTTCTCTTCTGAGTAACCAATTCAATTTGTTGGTAATTTCTTTCAAGATGTCTTCATTGGTCTTTCTATCTGTCCACAGGATTCTCATTATTCTTCTATAAAACCCACATCTCTACAGCTTCCACATAATCCATTATGTGTCTGCTAATTGTCCTTGATTTGCTTCCGTACATCAGGATTGGTTCAATTTAGCCCTAAAGAATTCTTTTCCTCACCATGATACAGAAAATATACACTTTAATAAATCATAATAACAATAAAAAATATGCCCCGACATAATTTCTAATTTTAGATCTGCCATGTGATAGGACAATCAGAGTTTGTGGGCCCAATCTTCTCCTCACTTTTGCAGGTGACAAACCCAGGCTGGGAACCCACGTCAGACCGTGCTCATGATATTATCAGTGCAGTTCACTATCAACTTCGCCAGCGCGCCCACTACTATAATAAAGCCAACTATGGGTGTAGTTTAACTACAATCTAAGATTTGTTTCGCTCAGTAACATATAAACACATCATAATGATATCACAGATATAATAAACCCACCTGTGGATGTAGTTTGACCACAAAATATAAGATTAGTTGTGATCAATAACATATAAACACGTCATCATGATGTCATAGATATAAGAGTGTCCAGGTCCTATACGTGAGGAACCGAGACACTTCACTTAGAATCTAACGCCATACACAAATTAATACTGTCACTCAACATCATCATGTGCCCTGCGAAATGGCGCAGACATACATGTCTCTCCAGAGATCTGGATTCTTAGGGTTCAGGATCAACTCTGTTGATGATATTCCTCCATGCCACCATCTCACTCTATTCAGCATGATTTCTTTGGTACTGGCTCTGCCTCCTTTGCCACTGATCTATCCTGTCATGATCGTGTTGATCAATACCTCTCTTCTTATTATATACCCAAAGAATGTTTGTTTCCTTCTTAGAACTGAACATAACATTTTACTTTCATTAACGCCTTACAAGCAATCACTGTTAGTTGTTTTGACAGTCCAAGGTATTCGCAACAGTCGTCTCAGGAACCACATCTTTGTTGCCTTCAAGACCTTCCCAATTTGTTCATTCACGTTCCATGATTCACTGCCATACAAAATAAACCAACAGGTTCTACATAACATGTCAATACCCTGTTTCTGACATTCTATAAGACTGATTTACTGCATAAGATATTTTTCATGTTCTGAAATGCAGCTTTTGCTTGTCAAATTTCACTCTTAATCTCAGTCACAAGTTAAACAGTTCTACCAACTGAAAATCAAGTAAAAGTTCAATTAAATTATATCTTTCATATTGATTTTAAAAAAACAACAACACCGAAACAAACAGCGTTGGAAAACATTTTTCAGAACACCTAATTATTTCATAACAAAGGAACTGTCCAGGAAAACTGGAACCTCTGGCAACCCTACATAAAGAGAACAAGAAGTGAACGAAGAGCAGGGAAATCCTAAAAGCTAAATTGTTCTCCTATTGTTCAGCTTGTTTTTTGACAAAGGTGCATAAGAAACTGCAATGCTGATGTCTGATTCAACACATTTGATGCCAAGAAATCATAAGCCTACTACCAGCCTCACCTTCGAGGAAAACACAAAAGCACACGTTAATACACAATAATTTAAAATATAGCGTCATCCATGGGAAGTAATGCTGCAGATTAAACAGCAACATTTTTAAATTGTTAGAGGTGGACAGACACAGATGCTAACTGTCAAACAAATGGTACCTCAAGGAAATTAAACTCATAGGTTAGAATAATTTGGACACCTCCAGTCAAAAGACAACAATGGTCGCTTTATTGTTTCATCACCAAGGTATCCTTAATAGTATTAGTAATATGAAGCCTTTTTACGACGTTTATTTTGAGAATCACTGTAACAGGGATCGTTGCAATTAATCATGTATGCTGTGAATGAGTCAGGGGAAACATTTATAAGTGTCAGCTTTCTCTCTATGGAACTGAATCCCCCTGTATAGGATAGGTGTATACAGAAAACAAATACTGTTATATAAAAATGATCTGTTGGCAGCTGATGGTATTTGTGTAGCTTTTATGACGAGTGGACAGATGACTGGGTTTGCACCCCTTGGTGGGGTATTGGTGCCTGATAAGGCAGATGTCGTCGCAAGGAAACGTATGTATAGTGCAGAGGAACGGGTAGATCATTATGGGTTGGAGAGAATGGTGCTGCAGGGTGTGACCAGAGGAACTGGCCGACACTTAAAACTCAGAGGAAAGGCCAGGCGGACACATAAGCAGACTACAACTTGTACTAATAGTATTGGGACTCTTTGCTGGCTGTTGCAGATGAGGAAGAAGTGCATATGGCAAAGTCCCGAGCGCTGTGAAGTCATTCCTTGACTTAACTCAACTTGGTTTTTTTGTTGGTTCCAATTGGGTTGTGTAGCAAAAACATCCTGTGCATTCCTTGCGGCAAACTATAAATATTGGTCAAAACTCCGAAGACATATCCGGCTTCCACGGGCATTGACCCAAGTAACCTTTCCAGTTTGACGTGTTCTAATGTCTCTCCATTTATTTTGATGCTCATCGTTTACCTCTCCTTTCCATTGCGTATTATAATAATTTTAGTCTTTATTAGTATCTATATATAATATAGGGTGCACTTGTTCTGTTGCCCACTATTCCCAATGGATCGTTGGGCCTCAACTCACTCACTCCAGACTCCCGCCCTCCCAACCCCTTTATCCGTAGGTATCTCGTACAGCTCTGTCTATGACCTTCCCATATTTTAACTTTATGTTTATACTTCTCTTCCCCGTGAGTTTTTACGTCTCATGATTGGTAGGAATTTGTGGCTAAAGTTCTTCTACATGATGAGGAAGCCAACCCCAAGCCCAACACTCCTTCACCGCCTCTTATGACCTGTATGCTAGGCTACAGCGTGACACAATTCTTTGCTACCTTTAAGGTTCTAGCTAACACGCTGGTGGAATCCTCCTTGGTCGCATTTTTACGTCATGCCTGGTGGGTTGCAGTGTTAATATTCTTTGTTTTCTTCTAGGGTCACGTTGACACTGAGGTGAAGCAGCCTTGGTCGCCTCTTACGACATGTATGGTAGGTGGCAGTGTCACAATTTTTTGCCTCCCTTTATAGTCCCGGTAACACAAGGGGATGATGAACTGATATCATGGGAATCTAAACAATGACGTTATAAATAAAATATTGCATAATTTCTGTTTTGGCGCCTGACGAGATGCGGCAAAATAAGCCAAGCAAGAAATCGTGCAATATTTTATTTACGGCGTCTGTGTTTAGATTCACTAAGGGAATACATAGTTTTGAATAATAGAAGTTATACATACCAACATCTGTTTAACCATACCTTTTTCAGCTGATGTAAAACTAAAGAGGAGCACAAGTACAAAATGGCAATCCATAGTTGAGCTTGTGTTCGAACCTGTCAAACACAGATATTTTAAACTAAACAAAAGTAGACAACTTACACATCACAAATATGTCTTGGTAACTATGATGTCGTTAGACATCATGTTTTTTTGCACTTAATATGTGACATGTGACAAATCTTCTTCTTCTTCTTCCTCTCCTTCGTCCTTCTTCCGCCTTTCATCTCTCTCCCTCCTCCTCCACCACCACCACAGTCACCACCACTATAATACTTTTTTTTTTTTTTTTTAGCATATCCTTTACAGGACCTCGCTGTCTCACCAGCATCTTTCAGCTGTATGTTGATTTCTTGGCAAGATTACGCCCAGTAGTTTGCCATTGCTTTCTGAGCGGCCGGCTCAGTGTCCCACAAGTCACCAGCGGGGGACGAACCGCTCCCAGCTCGCTCCCGCGACGAGACTCTGCATGACAAACGGGATTACGGAGAAAGTGTTGTAACCCCACAGCCAGAGAGACCGGCACTATACTACTACTTGTGAAAAAAATTAGATTGGGGGGGGGGGGGGGGGGGGGTGTTAGCAGGGGTTCTAGAAGAATCTCAAAGGGAGACTTTATACATAGCTGAAGTGTGAATAAACGGATACCTTACACATAGTGAAGTATGAATAAACGGATACTTTACGACATGCCTGGTGGGTTGCAGTGTTAATATTCTTTGTTTTCTTCTAGGGTCACGTTGACACAGAGGTGAAGCAGCCTTGGTCGCCTCTTACGACATGTATGGTAGGTGGATACTTTATACATAGTTGAAGTATGAGTAAAGGGATACTTTATACACAGTTGAAGTATGGCTGTTTAAATATCAAGAATACTTTTCCAGATTGGTATCCCCAATACAAATAATTGTGTCCCCAGGCGAGTTCAAGAATTGTTAACTTGTGTTTTTGTACACTTACAGTGTTTACCCTTTTTACAGGCATCCATCTTTGTTTACGTTACCGACCTATTATTTCCTATTATTTATGGCTTGATAATTCTGGTCCAAGCTGACAGTGACAGTAATATGCGTCGCCTCAGAGAGACATGATTAGGCTATTCAAACACCAGGCGTTCGACTGACTGGCCTGATGAATTAACAAATAAACAAGGAAATGCTACGCATATAAAGTGCAGGAAAACCTGGTATATGTGAAGCAGGTTGAAAAGAGAGAGGAGAGAGATAGATAACGAAGTTAGTGTGAGAAGAGATGTGAGAAAGATGTGTTGAAAGACATTAAAACAATCAATCAGGTGCCGTCTCCTCGATGAAGGTTGGCTACAATGGATCTCCAACACTGTCTGTCTCTCGCCCTGACTGTAACATTCTGACAGGCTGATGCTCGTCCATCTCTTGATGTTATCCTCTCACTTGTATCGTTGTCTACATTACTTGTTCTAGTATCTGTCCATTTACTGTGATGTTCATTGATGACCTTTCATTTTCACTGCTAATTATCATAGTTTTTTTTGTGTTTTGGTGTTTGGATGTTAATATCTAAGCCACATTCTGCACTGTGCCTGTTTACTTCTTTAGTTCCTAATATTTGTTTATTAAAAAGTCGCTTTCACCCAATTAATTGCTGAAGAATTTAAAAAAACATAGTGTCCGGCAGGGAATCGAACCTCGAGCTCCCGTGTATCAGGCGGAGACACTTACCACTATGGTACTGAGGATACGATCTTGAATGAACAAAAATGTATAATATAGCCACTCCCGGGAAGGTTAACCCGGTTAACAAATGCCCGCAGAAGTTGGATGTGTCGGCCTAACGGCGCAAGAACGCAGCTCTGCTGTAAACAGGCACAATGCAATCGTGTCCGAAAAAAAAAAGTCCGGATGAACGCAGAAGAAGAAGAATATAACCACTCACATGTCCCGATGACGTCACATACGTTAAGTCACGTGACTTGGCAATTCACCTGACCAACCGGGAAAGTTCCACTATGAATAAAGGGAGAATTCATTCATAGTAGGGGTATGAATAGTCACTTTGAATTTCAAAACAGAGAGCTAAGGCCAGGAGAACTTTCAATCAGATAGCGGTGGGAACGATTAGTAGCAGGACTCTTCACTGGTTGTTGAATGAGGAGACGGAGCATGTATGGAAATGTTCTGAGTGCAGTGATGTTGGTTCCTAGCTAAACTATATATACTATAATAACTAAAATAAGGAAGATGATGATGATGAACTAAAATAAACTACTATTACTACTACTACTACTAGTAGTACTACTACTACCAGAACCCGTAAACATTGAATTTCAGCAACCTCATGATCTTAATTAACCAGATAATGTGATTAATCAGATTATGGTACAAGACCTCAATAAGATATTTGTTTCGGCAATAAGTACCTGCTAGAAGTGTCTATCGTCTGCAGGAGAGGCCGGCCCCCATTGGCTGCCGGTCGACATGGGACAGCTCTTGTGGAGAATCGGGCCGCCGTTAGTCACGGTCCTGCTAGCTATATTAATCCTCACCTTCTCTCGGTACCGCCGGCAGTTAGATACCACAGTTAACTCTGACAAGATGGGCAAGTTTAACTATCCTGAAGCCAGACGGGACGACAGCGTGAAGGAGGTGTACCACGGACAGGAGGTATGGGACTGGCCAGCGGGACCGCGTCTGCTGTGTTTACATGTCGCCGTAGTTTAAAGTTTCAGATTTTATCTTTCGCTTACTTTTACACTTTTCCTGTTGAAGATTAATGCTGAGTGTTCGTGAAAGTTTTGTTAACATTACGTTAAAGAACAGTAATTTTATCCTGATAGTAATTTTATACTACCCCGAATAGGTTTTCAACAGGTAATTAAATACTAAATAGAATTGAAATTAAGAGCAGAAAAATTACGGAATTTCATTCAACAAGTCACAGCTGGTGTCACTGGTGACGTTTGCGTAATTGATTTCGAGATACAATATACATCATAACACAAGGAAGAAAGCATGAAGTCTTTTGTTGTTGGTGCTGTTCAAATACTTTAATACAAACTACATAAGAACTCATAATAAACTAACACAAAAAGGCAAATAATTGAAACTACTTAGTTTAATAATTATCTGTTGAAGACTATCACTATCAGTATCAGTATGATGTATCACCCTTGCACTCCAAACTCCAATGACATGTCCATAGCCATAAGATGCTCAGACCCCGCCCCCTAAAAAAAAACATGCATATAAAGAGGTTCTGTACTAGTTATTTTTGTGATACTAATCATGATGTTGGAATATTAAAACATGATGTTGGAATACTAAAACAAGACCACTCATAATACCTTAACTGATTGCCTGTCAAACAAAAAAGTGGTCCTGACCAAACAGAAATTCAAGGCAGAAAATGTAAAGTAGAGGTATGTCACAATAATGCTTTTAACATTGTTAAAATAGCATATATATTGTATTACATATCAAATTAAAGAGGATTGCACAGGGAACATAACTGTGTTAATAATTAATTGATAGGATAGAAATATTATGACAAGAATGAGAGGTTTAGTAATAACAATTGAAATTAGAAAGGTAAAAATTATTTTAAAATGTCACTTACCAAGGATTTATTTTTTATCCACTGCAGCTAATCCACTTAAATTTGCTGAATACTGTTACATACAGTATGGTGTAGGGTAAAGAGAGAGGGATAGTACCTCACGGTGAGTGGCAGCCATATCCCAAGGGATAGACCAGGATCCTATTTGGTTCTCATCTCTTTACCTAGCTCATGTATGGCTACTAAACTAAACTTACCTAGCTCGTGTATGGCTCCATTAATACCGCTTGTGTACGGCAGTGGCCACACCATGGGCAACAGTCTTGGCTGACTGGCTAAACTGCATGAGTGAAGTAGGGGTAATATCCTACTAAGGGAATGTCCATCCCTAGTACACAAAGACTGGGACGGTGGAGAAGGCGGATGAATCTAAATAGATCAACAGCTTCAAAAGCGAAACAGCAGAGTGTGTGGCACACATGAGGTGTATTCAGGACACAATACTGAACATGGCTGGCCATCGTGGAACAGATTGGGACCTCACTGTTTAATATCGCAAAGACAACAAGAATTCAACAACAAGAAAAAAGCGATACAGGTAATTCTTGGCCCCCTGGAGATGAGCATGTTGTAAATATTCACAGGGAAGAGACAACTCTTATAGTGAATAAGGAAGTGCAACTGCATCCTAAATTCTTTTGAAAGGGTGCATTCTGACAATACCTACCTGAAAAGTAGAAGGAGAAGTCTGAGAATAGGTACGTGGAACGTACGCACCTTACATCAAGCAGGGAAGTTTGATAACCTTGTTGCAGAGGCAAAAAACATGAATTTTGATATCTTAGGTGTATCTGAAACAAGATGGACAGATACAAGTTATATAAGAAGAGAAGATTACATATTCATTAATTCAGGAGGAGATCATCACGAGAGAGGAGTAGGAATTTTAGTAAAACGAGATTTAGAGAAAAATATTAGTGGATTCTGGACTCATAAAGATAGGATGATACTTCTCAAAATTAAGGCAAGACCATTCAACATAGTAATTCTTCAGACATATGCTCTGACAACTGATTATAATGATGAACAGCTAGAAGAATACTATAAGACCTACAACAAACACTGAAAGTTGTCAAATCATCAGAGGTCCTAATTGTCATGGGAGACATGAACGCAAAAGTCGGAAAAAATAAATATAAACAGATAGTAGGGCAATATGGTATGGGAAAGAGAAACGACAGAGGAGACCAGCTGATACAGTTCTGTGAAGAAAACACTCTTATTATTTGCAACACATTTCCCAACATAACCCTAGGAAACTGTATTACATAGAAAAGCCCTGGAGATAGTACAAGAAACCAAATTGACTACATTATGATTAGAAATAGATTTAAAAACAATGTTACAAATGCCAAAACATACACTGGTGCTGATATCAACTCTGACCATAATCCTGTAGTATTAAAATTACAAATAAAACTTAAAAACTCAGGAATAAGGAAATCGAAGACACCTCAAGTAGATATTTCGGCATTGAAACAACCAGAAATAAGACAACTATACCTAGTTGAAGTCAAAAATAGATATTATGGGCTAATCATTGAAAGTATGGAACAATATCGATGTGAACATCCCGAGGATAAAATTAATACAAAATGGGAAAGTAGATCCTTTACAGGACATCGCTGTCAACACCAGCATCTTTCAGCTGATTGTTGATTTCTTGGCAAGATTACGCTCAGTAGTTTGCCATTGCTTTCTGAGCGGCCGGCTCAGTTATCTCGCAAGTCACCAACGCGAGGAGAACCGCTTACACACATTACTACATAAGGCAAAACCAGCTAGTTCAGCACCAGCCTTCCACCATTTTGTTTTAATTATGAAGTTCACAACACGAACTGAACAGGTGTAAAAGCATTCCTCATGAAATCCACAGCTCACAGTGTCGCTTCACTCACTTAACTCAGTAGCTGGGCGTCAGAACCTGTAGGATTCTTATGTCCATAGTTCCAGCTGTAATTTGCTAATTCTATTGTTTATGAATGATGTGTTAAAATTATAATGATGAGATAAATTAATTGCTGTTGAAATAGTTCAAGATATTAAGACATATGTGCAGTGTTGTAGATGCTAGTTATTCAATGATGACAAGGTGGGGAAAATTATGTTAAAGATAATATTAAATTGTCAACTTAATCCATAATCTGACATTCTAATGCATTTTACTCATTGTTCTTGAAGATATGCATTTTGTATGCCCACAATGAGTCAAAATAATCCAGGATCATAAGCTTAGACTAATATAATAAATAATGCTTTTTTCCGTTTATTTGGCTATTTCTGCCTAATTATAAACTAATACAAATTATTTTGAAGAGATACATACAGTAGTCACTATTTAATGATATATCAGAATCACCGGACACCTGTGCTTCCCCCACTTATTTTTACTTTGTTGTATACATAGGTCTTTATAAATTATGATCATACAATTAGTTCAAATAGAGCTGGCAGTTTGAAATCCAGGGGGAACCTCATTCTGGTTTATATGAGTCTAAGCAGGGATATTACTTTTGTTGTGAGTTAATTTCCTTGAAACATTATTTAGAGATACAGTAAAAAGACTGTCGCGTTGTGTTATAATGTGCTGGTATGGGAGCCGGTCGTTCAGAAGGCAATGGCAAACTGCTGAACGTAACACTTTCCTAGTACAGCAACTGAAAAATGCTGGTGTTGACTGCAACGTCCCAAAGGGATACTCAACAACAAAAAAACAGTAAAAAGAAAAAAACGCTAGTCATTTAAGAAATAATTAAAACATAGCCTCCACCCAAATGTATCTTAAGTCAAAGACTCCCAGGGCATCCAGACACTCGTCACACAGTCTCTGTCTGCTTAACCTTTGCTCTTATAACTTGTCCACTGTCCACTGTACATATTTATTTGTAAAAGATAAAGGATCCTATAACACCTCTAAACATATTTGGCATATGGTGCTATCCCCCATATTGTTTTAGACAACTAGGCATTCAGTGGGTGATGTAGCCACATTGACATCAATTGCCTTTACTTCTCAGGATGTTTCCTCATACCCTAGCTCAAATAAAAAATCTGCCTAGCTAGGGATTTGAACACATGATCACCAGACTGGTAAGCAAGTAGGCTATCCATTGTGGTACAGCAGCAACCTACTGTACATATTTGCTAAAAGATATAGGCAAACATAGAAGTACATGCTGAATTAAACTATCCTAGGATAATAATGAACTTTACTAAAAGTGGATGGCAAGTGTTTAGTGTTTTTTCCCCTTCACATTAATTCAATCTGCACTGACCTCCATTAATTGAGGTATTTGCTTTGCCAAAAGTCAAACTTTTTTCCTGCATGATTCTCAGGAGGGCACTAATTAATAGACTTGTAAACATATGGGCTTCTGAAATATTGTTTATTGTGAAAACACTAACCTGCACAGTTGGCGGTGACTGCACTAGCCAGGTGGCCTTAATTCCTCTGGTTCAAGACCCCACTTGTCCTACACCACAAAATACTGTAGGCATTAGATGACAGATTTTGACAGTATTTTGGGCAAAAATAACAATAATGAACCCGGAGTATGAAAATCAGCATTTAAGTTGTAATAGTTGGCTATTCAATTAAAGAAATGATTCACCGACCTTGTGCAGCAATTTACAGTATGTGTCAGCAACCCTTGTCTGTCAGCAACCCTTGTCTGCAGCAACCCTTGTCTGTTAGTGACCCTTGTCTGTCAGTGACCCTTGTCTGTCAGTGACCCTTGTCTGTCAGTGACCCTTGTCTGTCAATGACCCTTGTCTGTCAGCGACCCTTGTCTGCAGCAACCCTTGTCTGTTAGTGACCCTTGTCTGCCAATGACCCTTGTCTGTCAGTGACCCTTGTCTGTCAGCGACCCTTGTATGTCAGTGACTCTTGTCTGTCAGCAACCTTTGTCACAGACAAACATGAGAAATATCTTTACAAGTATAGGTTGACACTCATTGAATTATGGCTCGAGGGAAATGTTCTCTGTGTCTATGAGTGCTTACCAGTCCCAGCAAATTAAGTTCTCTTGCCGTTTCACTGGCCTCAAGTGTTCCCCAACAATGTGTTTCTTGTCACTGACAAAAGATAATGATGTCTTGAAAGAAGCAGACTTATGAAAAGAACTGGTCACTTGAATCAGAAATAGACAATCCACTTTCCTTGGAAATGTCCTTAGAATTGGTAACCTGGAAAATGTTTTGTCAGCAGGCAAGTTGGAAGGGACGATAAACAAGAGAAGACCTAAAGAGATTAAAAGATGAACCATTATTTGTGCAACATTCTGTGGTGAACTGCAAGCGTAATTCCTTCATTGAGACAGCACTACTGACATTGCAATTTACATTTGTGCTCCTGCGAAAAGTCTATGCTTGATAGGATAAAATAATGGAGAAAGCAAAATAGGCTGATGGAGCTCATAAACCCAGGCAGGAAATTGATCTGTGTAAAGGACATACCAAACTTCAAACCACCACTGGTTTGTGGAAGTTCTTGTAAGAACAAAGGTTGGCACAACAAAGCCCAACAGAAAATGTGGGCAGGTGAAGCTCACAAGTCCAGGAAGGCAATCTGTCTATTAAAAAGTCGCTTAAAAGTCGACAGGGTCGACTTCATTGCACCGGGTTTTATCCCATATGGCTTGATCTATTTCCGCAGCACGGAAAGCGTCGCAGAAAGCATGAACTCTGTAGCTCTAGCGACGATCCACAGGAGTCTCAGAAAAATTTAACTCGTGAACCGAAGGATGTGGCCCGGAATCGAGCCCACAACCGTCGGAGCCCGAGTCAAACGGCTGGACCACTTCGCCACGGAGACTACTGTCTGTCTATCTGTCTATGAGAGGAGGAATCCAGAAAAGAAACCTCAACCGTCGAAGTCGGAAGATATTAGCTTAAGTGGCACAGGACTAGAAAGTGGACATCTAGGCACTACAATGGATGCTATGCATCACACATAGATCGCAGCAGAAGAAAGAGAAGACCCTTGTTTTCAGGAATTCACCTCATACTTGCAATCTTCAGTGAAAGCAATGAATGGGCACTAGCACCAGCACTAGGCTAATGAATCGGAAATACTGTTGATTCCCCATGCCTAGCTCGGGGACAAGTCATACGGTACCATGATTTAAAATGTACGTACATCCTCATGGACATCATACAATGTACAAATAAATAATTCTTGTACACAGCTGAAGTGATTTTGTGCATATAGTGCTAGAATCATATTTGTGTAGATCACTCAGCACTGGGGGGTGGGTGTTGTGGTGGTGGTGGTGTGTGTTTGTGTGTGTTTGGGGGAAGGGGGGGGGGGGGGGGTGACGTGGTCAATGTTTACACTAGCTGCTTTCACTTCCCAATATATTTCCTGGTACCAGTTTGAGGCTGGGTCCAACTGGAAGCCTGGGTCAGTTTTACGAATCCACCTCAATGCACATCAAACCCAAGACCACCAGGCCAGTAGGCAGGTCTCTGGCCACTGTGCTGCCACGGCTACCATGAACACAACAAGTTGAACAAATCTGTGTATTTATTTGCTGTAAAGTGCATCTGTATCCCATGATGTCTACAAACCCTGCACATGATGGACTGGTGAATGGAGAGAGGAACAAATAGCACCTTGTGTGCAGCCAGCATGAGAGTATTGTCCAGGAAGCAAACTGATGTTGAAAAGGATCATTATGACAGCAGAAAAAAGAAGAAGAAGTAGAGGAAGAAGACAAAATTTAAAAAACAAAACATAAGACAAAGAAGTAACTGTCAGAATCTCGAATGTCTCCAACCGAGATGCAGGAACATCGTTACGCCCGCCAGGCGAATAGTCCCCAACCGGGATGCAGTAACATCGTTACGCCCGCCAGGCGAGTATTAGTTACCTGCCCGCAGGTTGCTGGCTGACGCGATAGCCAGCGGTCAGACAAGGACAAAGCAAGACGCACGCAGTCTTCGTGCGTCCATCCACAGAGGGCAAGCGCTTTGCGAGAAACAGACAGACAGCTGGGGTACTCGGACCAGACAGGACGTGTGGGTAGAGAAAGGCTTTGTGTAGTTCTGTGCCCGAAAGTCGAATGCTTGTACATCTTGTGAGATAGACTGTAAAGCTGTGGGTTGTCTGTAAGTGTATTGATGCATTGTATATGTATTGTAATGATCATCACATGCCAAACTAGATCGTATTGCATGTGATCTGTAAATAAATCCATTGAACTTCGTGTCGTTGTGTCTCAAGTCCAATCATGTTACACGGTGTTAGTAATGTGAAAAATTTACAATTTTGTTCAACTTACAATTTGTGCCCAAATTTGCATCCGAAAGTATATAGAAAAAAAAATATACTAAGTGTACTGGATGTGGTGGAGAATGGTTCAAACCAGGGCTAGGAACTGTAGGGTCGCTACTTCAAAACACAAATGACCTCTACGGGCAAGGGTTTCAGATGGCACAGAAAGCCTGCTTTGTTTTTGGAGGAAATAAATTAGCGTCTATCTGATGTGGTGTGTATGCTTGTCACTAAGTTTTGATTAGGTTTGTATGGTTTGAGTGTAATTGTAGGTCGTAATGTCGTCAGTCAACAATTTTTTTTTTTTTTTTTTCAAAACCACAAGTCACTTTCTTTCCGAAACTTTCTGCTTTCCACAACTAATTTCACAAAGACAATCTAACTATATCTCAACACTCTACAACACTGATGACACATCACTTACATTAAGATGACATTCAGTAAGGACATAGACATCAAGTTTACAAGATGGCGACAAGGTTACAATGGCGACGATTTTACAATGTCGACAAGGTCAAAATGGCGACCAGTTACACAATCACTGATGTTTTACACGTTTACAGGATCAAACAAATGTATGTACTTTACGTTCACATCTAACCTCCATATTCAAACAAATGTAATAATATATATGAGGATGAGCCTTCACGTTGACATTTAAATGTACATTAAAGCTGGACAACAGTCTTTACGTTCACAAATCTAGGTTCAAATCTTAATTAATTTAAAGTCGGACGATGCCCCCACGTTCACACATGTCAGGGTCTTAAACCTGGCTCGTTATACCTAACACATGTGAGACAAGTACAAGTACAACATGATTGGACTTGAGACACAACGACACGAAGTTCAATGGATTTATTTACAGATCACATGCAATACGATCTAGTTTGGCATGTGATGATCATTACAATACATATACAATGCATCAATACACTTACAGACAACCCACAGCTTTACAGTCTATCTCACAAGATGTACAAGCATTCGACTTTCGGGCACAGAACTACACAAAGCCTTTCTCTACCCACACGTCCTGTCTGGTCCGAGTACCCCAGCTGTCTGTCTGTTTCTCGCAAAGCGCTTGCCCTCTGTGGATGGACGCACGAAGACTGCGTGCGTCTTGCTTTGTCCTTGTCTGACCGCTGGCTATCGCGTCAGCCAGCAACCTGCGGGCAGGTAACTAATACTCGCCTGGCGGGCGTAACGATGTTACTGCATCCCGGTTGGGGACTATTCGCCTGGCGGGCGTAACGATGTTCCTGCATCTCGGTTGGAGACATTCGAGATTCTGACAGTAACAAATGAGGAGGAAGATGAAGATAAAAATAAGAAAATAAAAGAAAGCACGGACTGACTGACTGCCAGTTAAGATTCTGAAATTCTCAGTCTGGATATTTCTAGCATGAATGGCTAAAACATACAGTCATCATTCCTACAATAGTTTCAGTGGCTCTGCTAGCCAAGTCATGCTGGTGTATGTAGAAATGAAAGGGCAGATGGGTGAACCTCCACAGGCAATACAGGCTGATCAAGGGAGACATGATACTGTCTATAAATGATGGCTTGTTGCATAAGGAAACACAAATAAATGTCTACATGTGCTACACCTGATGGAATCAGGAATCCAAGCTGGCACTCATGGGAGGGATCGTGATAGAGGATGAATTTACATAACCAACCGACGACTGGAACTATAAGTATCGATACTCTGTGACATCTTCTGAAAACTTCAGTTAAAGATTTTGGAGACTCCTGTGGGTCGTCGCTAAAAGCTATGGAGTTCGTGCTTTGTGCGACACTTTCCGTTCTGCGGAAAGAGATCGAGTCATATGGGATAAAACCCGGTGCAATGAAGTCGAACCCTGTCGACTTTTAAGCAACTTGTTATCTTCTGAAAACAATGGAGTACTAAATAATGTATTCCCTTAGTGAAGTTAAACACAGAAGTCAGAAACAATATGTTGCACGATTTATTGCCTGACATATTTCGCTGCATCTCGTCAGGCGCATACTGCAGAGTTATGTATCATATGAAGTGAAAAAATGAATAATACTTTAGCTGAAACAATCAAACCACAGAAAATTTAGTACATATTGGTATGTAGTTTGTGGCATCAGTGTATTATGACAAATTCTGACAGACAAACATATTAGAGCTGCAGTGACTCCCTCTACTTTCAGTGTAATAATAGCAATTGGCTTACAGCTCTTAAGGTGTTTCAGTGGTAAAAGTTCCACAACGCAGCAAGCACAACAGGAGGCTTCCGCTCATCAGAAGGAATCCTCCCTCTCCAGATATTTCAGCCCCTTTATATAGTCTTTGTAACATGATTTATATAATATATGCTTCATAAACATGTGAGAGAAAAACCATATTTTTGTCCATCTTGAAAATTGCAGATATCAGACCCATACCGCTGGCTAGAAGATCCAGACTCGGATGAAACCAAAGCATTTGTTGAAGCTCAGAACCAGATATCCAGGCCGTTTATTGATGCATGTCCGGTGAGAGATAAAATCCAGAAAAGGTAATTGATTCCTTGATTATGTTGCTTGTATACCTCTCTTGTTTCTTCTGCCACTTTCCTATGATCAGTGGTCTAAACAAAGAGATGAGTTGTCTCCATGAATCTGGTCATTAGCTACAAATCCTAATGGGTGCCATTCAGCTTGAAAGACATTCATTACATAAACACATGGTTGTATTACTTTTGGAGAGTGACTTGAACCATTGCAAATGAATTACAATCATTTATTAACTGTTGCCTGCGCAAAAGAGGACTAAAATGATATGAAGGAATAACTAATGTTGAGCATAGGGAGAGAAATGAACATAGAAGGACTAAAATGATTTGATGGAATAAAGGGAGAGAAAGGAACAGATTCCAGCGAATTAAGAGGTAATGGAAAGACACTGATGTTGGATAGGATACACATTGAGAAAACCTAAGAGAAGAACAACTAGGAAGTCCTTTTGCTGCAGTACACAGGGCAAATGAAATAGATATAGGCCCAAAAACACATGGAGAAGAGAACTAAAGACAGATGTGAATAATTAAGGACATGGAGCTAACTGCAGAAGATGGCAACAGATATATGGGTGGGCATGAGCTGGTTGAGGACCAGTATTCCAGTTGGACATAAACGGGTAGAAGAAGAAGAAGAGACATTGTTTGTTCTTTGTAAATAACATAATGTTTTATGAGCGGTTGACCAAGGAATTTAAGCGTTGGATGACACATGAGATGGGGCTTCTGGTTCTAATCTCCTGCAGGGCTAAGGATTTTTATCATTTGGAGGGGAAATAAAAATAAAAGCCTGGAAATTGTTGGAACAACCAGTGTTCTTCATCTTGAAAATATCCTGCCAACAACAGATATCTTGGAGAAATTCTGCCGATCTAGATATGCAAACAAATAACCACACAGAAGGATTGGGCAGCTTTACAAAATACAATTACAAAAAACAGAGGACATTGCCACAATTAGTCTTCGTCAGCAAACAACAATAAGACAGCACAACAACTACAAACAATGGAAATGATACCACAGCGAATACAGTAAGGCATAATATGTAGAATCATGTGAAATGAACATAAGCAAAATAAAATGGTTGATACTTAAATCAGAGACTGAATATCCACATCTTTACCACAATGGAATCTATTTCATTTATAATTGCAGACAGATGTAAACAGTGATGCAATATTTGCAGTGATTGCTTTCTTGTATAATATTGCTAGCTTACATTTTTATTTAGTTCATGTTTAAAAGCTGAATCATATGTTTGAAATGATGTTTGCTTATATTTTATCAATATTTCTCACAGAATCACGGAGGTTTGGGACTATCCCAAGTATGGCTGCCCCAACAAACGTGGAGAACATTACTACTACTTCCACAATACTGGCTTACAGAATCAGAGGTATGTATTTGGGTTTATCTGTGTGCAGTATTCAGTCATCATCTGTTTTATAGACAGAGCTATACTACATTTTCTCACAAATAATTTGTCTGAATTGTATTGAATATTATAAATAAGCATGAGTGTTTGCTCTAGTTCTTATCTCCAGTTGTTAGTCTTCATATATATGTCTGTCTGATATGCTATTTGTTGCACTCATTGTTGTCTCTTAAAGTTAGTTGTTACCCTTATTTATATGAGGAATCTCCACAGCAAAGTGGTTATGCCACCTGCCTTGTGCTCTGAAGGCTCTTGGTTTGATTCTGTGCTACATCAGTTAGTTCACTAGGTACTTCTGGGGGTCGTCGTCGGAGCATGGAGTTCACGTTTTGTACAGCACTTTTGGCAGACCTCTCTGGAGAAAGAGATTGAGCAATTTGGGATCAAACCCAGTGCAATGAAGTCAGTCCCCTTGCCTTATAACCTCTTTTATATGTTGAGTGATTCATTTAGAACAAAAGCCAGAGTTAAGAGCATGCGTATTTCCTGTTGCAACATATGGCTGTAATACTTGGATATTTAACATACATTGACTGATTGAGCTGCCTGGAATAACGAGAAGCTAGCTCTTGTCATTTGCTGCAGGAGGGAAATACTGGCCGCCTCTGTCTCCACGCAATCAGGCCTACATAAATGTGATAGTGCTAACACTTCACATGTCCACTGTTCCTGCTACAGGACTTGTATAACATCTATCCGGGATAAACACTGTTGTAACTATCATCCAGTGGCTTGTTCAATACAGAACTGGTTCCCCCCATATGAGTATTTTTAAATGTCTCTCATAATTCAGATGTCCTGCTATTGTTGCTGTCATGTATTATCTGTAACATCTTTAATCACCTAAGCTGTGGTTTTCCTATTCTCTGCTTCTCTACTCACCTCCCTCCACAGTTAATAATTAATATATAATGGTTTTATATTAAACTATCTGTGATTAAGAGTTCAGGTGAGACGAGGAGAGAGCTTTGCTATGTGTTTCATGCATAGTGGTTGTCAAAAATCTGAATAGTTCATTTTAGTCATCTAACAGGGACAGCCATGGATGTGGGGTGTCATGGCATAACTTCTCGAATAACTCAACACCAGTGGTAACACAATGTAATAGTGTAATGTAGAATTATATCAACTCGTAGTCAAGTTTCCTACCAACCAACCTTGCCGAGACTGCAGTGCTGAGTAGTCTCTTCAATTACTTGAGCAGACGGCGCAGTCTCCTACACAGCTCAGTCTCTGGTGGTCTTTAATGCTCATCTAGGACACTACTTCAACTACTACATAGATGTTACCTCAGTGACAGTGTCTTTCTATCACAAGTTATGCCTGTACATCTCCCACTCTATGTCATCATCATGTGCCATGCCAGCTGGCGTAGGCGCTCATGACTCTCCACAGATCTTAGTCTGGTTTTCTGGATCAACTCTGCTAATGATATTCCTCCATGCCAACGTCTCAATCCATCCAGCATCATTTCTCTTGGTCTGCATCTGCCCCTCTTCCCCTCGATCTTTCCAGTTGTCATGATGTTTTCCAATGCCTCCACTCTTTGTAAGTAACCTAAATATCCTTCCTATGATGTGGAGGCGAGACGGTCGTAATTTTCCTTGCCTAAAACACAGTGCTCAAGAGAAAACTCTTTATACTTGTTTTTTTTTTTTTTTTTTAAAGCTCCAAGAATAAACTGATCTTGTATGTCAATAGTCTCTTTTTTAAATGTTATAAATATGTCTTTCACTTAAGTGTTCACCATTAGATTTCACTACGACTATTTCCGTACCTAACAAATACATCACATCTTGGTCAAAGCTCAACCCTGAGTAAATCTTTTTGTGGAGGTCTATCTCGGGCTCTCTTTTAACACTGCCCATTTTCGTGTGTTTCACTAGTGGCATGCTGTGTCTTAAGCCTTTCAGCATCATTTATCTTGGGCTGCCTTTGTCTCTTTTACCACTAATCTTTCCAGTCGTCATAATGTTTTATAAATCTTCTCTCCCCATTACATGACTAAAGAAAATTGCTTGAGTCTTTCTTATAACAAGCGACTTATTACATGAGATACATTTCATCTTCTGAGATGCATATTTTTCTTGGCCTATTCTGTTCTTGATCTTTGTAATGCATCTTGCATCTGATATGACTGCCTGTAGAAATTTGAATTTATTGGCTTGGTTAAAAACTTTACCTTCTATTGCAATATCACATTTCAGTCTTATCAATTTCGTTGATAATACCATTATGTCTCTTTTCTTGATATTTATGGAAATTCCATTTTTGCACTCTATCATTATAATGTCCAACAGTTGTTTAATTAAGTGTGACGGAATAAAATGAGACAACTAGGCACCTCTTCGTCTAAAGTTAGAAGCCATGAGAGGCCGAACATTGTGGGATAAAACCCGGGTCAATGCAGTCTTTCTGGTGACTGCCGATTCCATCGACGATGAACTGTATTTTCGTGGAGGGCTTTTGTGTTGGCATTCTGGCAGCAGCATTATGCACAGTGTACCTGTGCAGGCTGTTGGCTTGCCGAGACTCCTGTCTGTTCCACTTTTCACGTTGGGCAGTGAGGAGCATTTTGTGTGATATTCACTGGCACAGGAACAGAGCATAATGGGGTCGACCCATTGCCGTGAAGGTAGAACCGCGACTGACTAACTAAGTTAGAAGAGAAAAGTATGATTAAATTCTTTTGTTTTGTTGTTGTTGCAGTGTCTTGTATGTCCAGGATTCACTGCAGTCTGAACCACGTGTGTTCTTGGATCCTAACAAGCTATCAGAAGATGGAACTGTCTCTCTCAGGGGCTCATCATTCACTGAAGATGGAGCAACACTGGCCTATGGACTCAGTTCTAGTGGCTCAGATTGGGTTACTATCAAGGTATCGTTGATTTATTCATCTACATGAGCTTTTATAGTGAGGGGAGGGTGTCCAGTGGGTTGGGACATGGGTTTTGCACATTAGGGGGCAGGGAGGTCTAGCACATTAGTGGACACAACCTTAACAGGTAGTATTTTGTTTCTAACACACTGCTTGTACCCATATCAGATTTGTTCCCTAAAACATCTCTCCTTGCAGGGACCACACTTAAATTCAAAAATCCTTAAATATGTTGGTTCATCTGTTGTTGTATCTGCAGCTAGCAGTTGTTCAGTCTTCAAAATATGTCCCTTGTCCTTCATGAGGGTTCCAAGTTGAGTTGAGTCAAAAACTGGCATCACATCATTCAGGACATTACATGCTCCATCCTCATCTTCAACAGTTAGAAAAGAGTCCCAATTCTAATGGTACAAGTAACATTATGATTGTGTGTCCATCTAACCTTTCCTCAGAGTACTGATTGTTGGCTATGTTCTCTGGTCACTCCCCGCCACTCCATTCAATCTAGGCTATGATGATTTATTTATCTGTTCATTCATGATATGCACACGATTCCATAGGGCGCTGACCACTCTGCCTTATCATTCACCAATACACCACCCAGCGATGCAGACCCAGCCGATCTGTCCACCTGATCATTTCCCACCACACCAACACTTCTTGGGGAAAAGATCATTGTTTAAAAAGTCTGTTTAATTATCACTGTAAAGATGCAGATCATCACTGCCGTAATCATCATTGTGTGCTCTGTCAACTGGTGTAAGCGTTCATTCATCTCCACAGATCTCTATCTCTGGTGTTCTGGATCAATTCCATTGTTGATATTTCTTCTTGCCAACTTCACAACTCATCCAGCATCATTTCTCTGGGTTTTCCCTTGCCTCTTCTGCTGCTGATCCTTCCAGTTATCACCATGTTTATAAATACCTCTCTTCTCAGTACATGACCTTAGGATCCTCGCCGGTGCTACGGAGTTCGTGCACTGAGCTGAGATTCTCCTGACTCAGGCTTGAGTTAGGAGTAGAACGTAGCACTAATGGGTTACACCTGTGTGTCATGATCGTGATCCATCGACTAAACTAAAATAAACTAAACATGACCACAGAATGCCTCTTGTTACCTTCTTATATTATTGTGTATATTGCTCTACATTCATTAGCCTCTTCTAAGCAATCATTGTTAGTTTCTCTGAAAGTCCAAGGTATTCACAACATTATCTTAGAAAGCACATCCCCGCTGCTTCCAATCTTTTCCTAATTTGTTAGTTCATAATGAATAATTAACTGAGGGTAATAATATTTCTTTTTTAAATGAACTAATGCTCTTTAAATTTAATGTCTGTTAATATAATGATCTCTCATATCGTCTTGTCTAGCCTCATCTTGTCTCATCTCATCTTGTCTTCTCTAGTTTCATCTTGTCTTGTCTAGTCTCATCTCATCTTGTGTCATCTCATCTTGTTTTGTCTAGTCTCATCTTGTCTCATCTCATCTTGTTGTATCTCATCTTATCTTGTCTTATCTCATTATGTGATGTCTCATCTTGTCTCAGCTCATCTTGTCTTGCCTCATATTGTGATACCTCACCTTGTCTCATCTCATCTTGTCTTATCTCATGATGTCAATCTTGTCTTGTCTATTGACTAGCTACTAAAGTTACCTGTTTAGGTTATCTTCCTATCTGTGCCTGCAGATAAGCATAGTTCTGTGCCATGTGTGTTGCTCCGGTTGTGGAGATCTCTTGCCACTGAAGAATATCTCTGATATAGCTTATCTGCACCAAGATCTTCCTCATTCTTTAAACCCAGATATTTTATTGTTGTAGACATATGATAGTGGTTCGAATCGCATCGGTAAATTACGGGGTATGTGAGCCGGCCGCTCAGAAATCAATGGCAAACTACTGAGCGTAATCTTGCCAAGAGATCAACATACAGCTGAAAGATGCTGGTGTTGACAGCGATGTCCTGTAAAAGGATATGCAAAAAAAAAAAAAAAAAGACATGATATAATGTTTTGTGGTGTCATGGTTAAGGTTATCTACACCGAGATCTTTCAAACCAGATATTGTATTGTTGTAGACATTTAATATAATGCTCAGTGATTTAATAGTAATTTTAAAAAGACAACTTGGATATTAACGACATGGTGTGATTGTTATCTCCCCCACAGTTCAAGAGTGCACCGTCCGGCCAGGATTTACCTGATGTGCTAGAACGTGTCAAGTTCTCAAGTATGGCATGGATGCATGACCACACCGGCTTCTTCTACAACGTAAGATGTTGGTCGTTAGATTCTTCCTTTCTTCTACAGGTGCCTGGTCTGGAACGGACATTGGTGATCATAACTCCAGTCCCTTCTGTCATTGGATAGTTTGATGAAGTTGGTGTTGCATATATTATTCTTTGTTGCCCAGCTGTTTGAGCTTTCCACCTCTTTTCCAGCCTTTCCCTACCTCTCTTGCTGAGTATTTTCACACTTTAATTTCTCAACTCCACCTCTTCTGTTGATCTTCTTCCTCTTTTGCCCATGAAACTTCTAGCGTATAGGCCCAACAACCACGCAGCCAAGCCCTTTCTGGGCCAGTTCATAGTAGGTTTGATGTTGGCTGGTTTGTTTTCTATGATGTGAGATACCCAACCCTCTTTAGTTGTCTTGTGTGACATGCACAGGAGGTTTACTGTGTTACTAGTCATTACTTCAACCCGTGGTTCTGTAATGTCTTCTGTTGATATATTCATTATATTCATTTGTCTTTTTCTCATGGTTTTGATAAGTGATCTTATAACACTTCCAGCTTACAATATTTCAGGTTTTCTTTTCCTCCTTGTCCACGATATTCTCATCATTCTTTTCTGTCCACAATATTCTCAACATTCTTCTCTGTCCACGATATTCTCAACATTCTTTTCTGTCCACGATATTCTCAACATTTTTCTCTGTCCGTGATATTCTCAACATTTTTCTCTGTCCATGATATTCTCAACCTTCTTCTCAAAAACCCAACTTCCCTGCTCAGAGTCTCTACGCCATTCCATAACTTGTCCAGCATACACATCCATATAGAAGAGCAGGCCACTTCTCAGTCAGTAGAATTCATGATTTTTCTATTTTTTAAGACATTGCTCATTCTTGTAGAAGAATCTTTGAATATGATGATTTATCATTTTGTAGGAACTGGTTCGATTTCCATAGGACCACTTTCATTTCACATGAATATGCCAGATATTTATGGCAGTACAATAGTACACTGTTCTTTGGTGATGCAATCTTGGAGTATGGCCAACATTTTCATCATCTAGTGCACAGCTAGACTTCAGGAGATGCCAATATTTTCATCATCTATTGCACAGACTTCAGGAGATGCCAACATTTTCATCATCTAGTGCACAGACTTTAGGAGATGCCAATATTTTCATCATCTAGTGCATGGGCAGACTTCAGGAGATGCCAACATATTCATCATCTAGTGCACAGACTTCAGGAGATGCCAACATTTTCATCATCTAGTGCACAGACTTTAGGAGATGCCAATATTTTCATCATCTAGTGCATGTGCAGACTTCAGGAGATGCCAACATTTTCATCATCTAGTGCACAGACTTCAGGAGATGCCAACATTTTCGTCATCTAGTGCACAGACAGACTTCAGGAGATGCCAAAATTTCATCATCTAGTGCACAGACAGACTTCAGGAGATGCCAACATTTTCATCATCTAGTGCACGGGCAGACTTCAGGAGATGCCAATATTTTCATCATCTAGTGCACAGACAGACATCAGGAGGTGCCAACATTTTCATCATCTAGTGCACAGAGAGACTTCAGGAGATGCCAACATTTTCATCATCTAGTGCACAGGCAGACTTCAGGAGATGCCAATATTTTCATCATCTAGTGCACGGGCAGACTTCAGGAGATGCCAACATTTTCATCATCTAGTGCACGGGCAGACTTCAGGAGATGCCAACATTTTCATCATCTAGTGCACGGGCAGACTTCAGGAGATGCCAACATTTTCATCATCTAGTGCACGGGCAGACTTCAGGAGATGCCAATATTTTCATCATCTAGTGCACGGGCAGACTTCAGGAGATGCCAACATTTTCATCATCTAGTGCACGGGCAGACTTCAGGAGATGCCAACATTTTCATCATCTAGTGCACGGGCAGACTTCAGGAGATGCCAATATTTTCATCATCTAGTGCACGGGCAGACTTCAGGAGATGCCAACATTTTCATCATCTAGTGCACGGGCAGACTTCAGGAGATGCCAACATTTTCATCATCTAGTGCACGGGCAGACTTCAGGAGATGCCAACATTTTCATCATCTAGTGCACAGACAGACATCAGGAGGTGCCAACATTTTCATCATCTAGTGCACAGAGAGACTTCAGGAGATGCCAACATTTTCATCATCTAGTGCACGGGCAGACTTCAGGAGATGCCAACATTTTCATATCTAGTGCACGGGCAGACTTCAGGAGATGCCAACATTTTCATCATCTAGTGCACGGGCAGACTTCAGGAGATGCCAACATTTTCATCATCTAGTGCACAGGCAGACTTCAGGAGATGCCAACATTTTCATATCTAGTGCACGGGCAGACTTCAGGAGATGCCAATATTTTCATATCTAGTGCACGGGCAGACTTCAGGAGATGCCAACATTTTCATATCTAGTGCACGGGCAGACTTCAGGAGATGCCAATATTTTCATATCTAGTGCACGGGCAGACTTCAGGAGATGCCAACATTTTCATCATCTAGTGCACAGCCAGACTTCAGGAGATGCCAATATTTTCATCATCTATTGCACAGACTTCAGGAGATGCCAACATTTTCATCATCTAGTGCACAGACTTTAGGAGATGCCAATATTTTCATCATCTAGTGCACGGGCAGACTTCAGGAGATGCCAACATATTCATCATCTAGTGCACAGACTTCAGGAGATGCCAACATTTTCATCATCTAGTGCACAGACTTTAGGAGATGCCAATATTTTCATCATCTAGTGCATGTGCAGACTTCAGGAGATGCCAACATTTTCATCATCTAGTGCACAGACTTCAGGAGATGCCAACATTTTCATCATCTAGTGCACAGACAGACTTCAGGAGATGCCAAAATTTCATCATCTAGTGCACAGACAGACTTCAGGAGATGCCAACATTTTCATCATCTAGTGCACGGGCAGACTTCAGGAGATGCCAATATTTTCATCATCTAGTGCACAGACAGACATCAGGAGGTGCCAACATTTTCATCATCTAGTGCACAGAGAGACTTCAGGAGATGCCAACATTTTCATCATCTAGTGCACAGGCAGACTTCAGGAGATGCCAATATTTTCATATCTAGTGCACGGGCAGACTTCAGGAGATGCCAACATTTTCATATCTAGTGCACGGGCAGACTTCAGGAGATGCCAACATTTTCATCATCTAGTGCATGGGCAGACTTCAGGAGATGCCAACATTTTCATCATCTAGTGCACAGGCAGACTTCAGGAGATGCCAACATTTTCATATCTAGTGCACGGGCAGACTTCAGGAGATGCCAATATTTTCATATCTAGTGCACGGGCAGACTTCAGGAGATGCCAACATTTTCATCATCTAGTGCACGGGCAGACTTCAGGAGATGCCAACATTTTCATCATCTAGTGCACAGCCAGACTTCAAGAAATGCCAACATTTTCATCATTTAGTGCACAGACAGACTTCAGGAGGTGCCAGCAGACAGGAAGGCCTGGTTTGAGATGGTTGCGGGCCTATGCTCCAATTGGGGATATAGGACAAAATAAGAAATTTTGTATGTGGATGTGGGAATCAAGGGAAAACCACTACATTAATCCCAAAAGAAGTATATATGGACAGTCACAAAGCTAAACTTATGATAAAATGTCATGTTTTAAAAAAAAACTTCATGATAACCTTTGAACCAAATCACTTGACACGACACATGAAGCAACTTGCCTATTAATCTTGTAACATTAATAACAGCATTGTGTATTTGATTTTTTCAGCGTTATCCCAAGCAAGAAGGGAAAGCTGATGGAACAGAAACCACATCAAATTTACATCAGAAGTTGTACTATCACCAACTGGGAACCAGCCAAGACAAGGATGTCTTAGTGTTTGAAACACCTGAACATCCTCGATGGATGATGTAAGTTTTCTTATGCAATAGTCTAATGACCAGGAGCTTTTCATACATGCGTTAACATTGTTAGGTGTGCTTTTTGGGAATAAATGTTTAGACAGGAGCTATTATATTCATTTTGGGAATACATGTTTAGATAGGAGCTATTATATTCATTTTGGGAATAAATGTTTACACAAGAGCTGTTATATTCATTATGGGAATAAGTGTTTAAACAGAAAATGATGTACATTTTGGGAAGAAATGTTTAGACAGAAAATGATGTGCATTATGGGAATAAATGTGTAGACAGAAAATGATGTGCATTTTGGGAATAAATGTTAAGACAGAAAATGATGTGCATTTTGAGAATAAATGTTTAGACAGGAACTGTGGTAAGCATTGTGGGAATAAATGTTTAGAGTGACTGTTGTATGCATTTGAGGAATACATTTTTAAGTAGGAGTTGTTGTATGCATTGTGAGGGCAGTGGCATGTTTCAGAAGGGCAATAGAATCATTCAGGAGGCAAAGGAAAGTTTCAGAGGGTGGAGGAAACATTCAGGAGGTGGTGTGCTTTTTAATTTAGAGTACATGTACCATGATAGAAGTGTGTTTATACGAGAATGCTAATGATGCAGCTTAGGAGGTAAGCTGTTGTTGGCTGCTACTGTAGGGTAACAGTTACATGGAATAGAGAGAGTTAATGCTATTTCTTTATCTTTGAGGCCCAGTGGGTCAACCAGAATGTGTTTTAATTTCAGTGGTGCCGAGGTGAGTGACTGTGGACGTTACCTGCTGCTGACCCCAAGAGAGGGCTGTGACCCAGTCAACAGGCTATATTACGTGGACCTGGAAAGCTTACCTGATGGCATTAAAGGTGAGAGTTGAGGATGTCTGGTATTGTCATTATTTTGTTATGTTTACCCCATCCATCATGTGCCATGCCGATAAGCGTGGGCGATCATGTTCTGCTATCTCACTCGATCACTAGAGTCGTGGATCAGCTCCGTGTTTCAATCTCAACCATGTCACGTGGCCAAGCCATCCAGGTATTTACTTCTTGGTCTTCCCCTTGGTCTCTTCCCTTCGATCTTGCCAGTTGTCACCAAGTTCCCTAATTCATTTCTTCTCATAACATACCCACAAAATTTTGACTGTCTACGTCTAATGTCTCTAATCAGTTTACGATCTTCATTTGTTTCTTGTAGGACTTGTTCATTGGTTTTTCTGTCTGTACATGGTATTCTTTGCATTTTCCTCAGAAACCACATTTCCACAGCCATCATCCTTTGGGAAACCCATGGGCTTTCAAAGTTATAGTGATTATCATATGTTTTAATTGCTTCTGTTATCAATAAAATAAGATCAAAGGTCTCCTTTTCATGCCATGTGGTGTATTAGGTATATGTGCTAGACCCATCTGTTTGTTTACCAGTCAGCACTTGATGGGTCATGGGGTTAGTATAATGCCTGCCACATTTACTTCATGTTAACTATTTTAGCCTGTGTCAAACTGAGAGCCAGGTCAAAGTTTTAAAATCCCTGCCTTGATGGAGATTGAAACACATGACCACTGGATTGGCAGGCAAGCATGCTACTTCTGTTAATGGGTCTGTTATATGTGGTTGTTATAGTGCAGTTATGTAAGAGATCACAGCTGATGCCTTGCATATTGTCCAAGGTCTACTGTTGCCAAATGAACACTCTGAAAGAGACACTCTACATCAGCTGTCCAATCACTCTTGAAACATGACAGTGGTAGGCCAGGGGATTCCATCACACAGCGACATACTGGGAATCATTAAAGCTGATAGCCTTGCTGAGCACCGTTGGAGACAGACTCAGAAGTAACTCCCTACCTCACACAATGAAGCCACAGATAAAATCAAACATTAGTTTGGGAGACAGTGGCTCAACCAACAAAATTAACCACCAGATTACCAGATGCCACGCCTCCTGCATGAAAGTTAACCACCAGATTACCAGATGCCACTCCTCCTGCATCATAATTAATCAACAGATTACCAGATGCCACGCCTCCTGCATCATGAACACACCACTGTCTATAGACTATGCACAGGAAACTATGTCCTATGAGCACAGTTGTGTCAGCTCGACCTGTCACACACCCTCAATTGCACATGCAAGACAGGCCGTCAAACCCCGAGTACATACTACACAACTGTCCTCAAATCAGATCTGGCTGTATGAGAACAACATTCTTGGACACACAGCTTTCCTCAATATAGCAGTGGCTAGACATGGCCTGCCGACCTGGTGAACACGGGTTCGTTCTGCAGCTGGGCGAAGTCAGATTTTTTAAAATTGACTTTGGCTCTCAAGTTGACCCAGTCTAAAACGGGTGCCACTATTGTCTGGGGAAGTCAAGGCGGCCGGCATGACACTGGCAACATCAGCCACCCAGTGTTGGTTGGTCTACAAAATATGGGTCCAACACCATGCGCCCGATAGACTGTAAGCTATGTAAACGGGTTGTTTAATTACTGGCAAGACCTGCCCTGCCAGGGACCATAGATTTGATCCACAACATAAATGTTGTTAACTAGAAGCAAACTGTATGGTATAGTTCTTTTCTTTCTGTTCCTTGCAGGCGTTCCGCCACATGTAAAATTGGTGGATAACTTTGATGCTGAATATCAGGTGAGTGTCCCTTTGACTGTTGTATTTCAGTCTTGTCTGGTCACTTTGATTGTTTCTGCTGTTCCTTTATCATATCTGGCCCATAGCACTACAGGGCCCTGAAACTTGGGACACTAACCAAAGAAGATTCAAAATCATTAGAAGTGTGTGATATTGCAGGATGCACAGAATGAGCTGGACAGTGAAAAGCATCTATTGCTCAAGTTCTTAAAGACTTGGGGGCATAAAGACAACTGATGAAAAGTATACCCAAAAAACAATCTATCTTGGCTTGGTCAAAGTATGGGACATACAGGTTTACTATTAAGTTCTATAATGGAAGATCCAGGGGTAACGACTAAATACACTTATTTTCAGAGGGTTAAGACTTGGGCACACAGGCCTGTCTAACATTCAGCCCTCATCTCTCGTCTTAGTTACAATATTTATTTTATACATCTCTTAGTAGGTGAGTCTTAAACAAAAATGGCAATGATATATGCATCTCCTTTTCTGTTCCTCTTTTTGAGGGGACTGTTACAGCAAGCTATGCACCTTAGAGGCCAGTGTGTCCGACTTCTGCATGCATTTGTTTCAGGTTAACATCCTCTAGACAGATTCCACCTAAGGCCATGGGCTCTGTACACACATGGGTAGGTTTTTACTCTTCCTAGCAATGTTGTAAGGTAGTGGTCTTAAGGTCTACTATTTGCTATTTCAACCTACCCTGGGTGTTTTCACCTACACAACTTGCACATGGGACCTCCTGCTTTTCACCTTTATCCGAAAAGGCTAGGTATCTGATCTCGTTTGGCCATATAACTAGGCTACCAACTGACAGTGTACCACAACAAGCAATGTACCACAACAAGCAATGTACCACAACAAGCAATGATGTACAGACCAGAGGGAACCATATGAAGAGACCGATCATGTTAATGATGGACAGAGGGAATAACAGAATCCATGGGAATCACGATATATAAATCCCATAAATGGACACTCTCCCGCTGTTTATACTTCACCTCGACACTGCAAGATACAAGAGGAACAAGATGAGATGAGAAATGTGCACACGTCAATTCTACATTACAAGTTAATACTAATTGTTATTATGGTAACTGTAATAAGACTAAGGGAAATATACAGGAGAAGAAGATAGAAGAATTCTGAATATATTTGGTTTGATGTTTTCAGGTGGGATATGCTGTCTACTGAGATGGTGTTCTGATAGTTAGCAATTGTATGTTTAGGGGTTGGTCTTATTAAATCTGGTTCGCTGTGGAGGATTATTCCAGAGCTGAGCTGCAGAAAGCCCTACATTTATTTTGCATGGAATTAAATGAGGACATCCGGAAATCAGCATGGCCGAATGGATAAGAGCACTTGTTCTTAAACATCCGATGTAAATCAAATCAAATCAAATCAACTTTATTAGGGTCACAAATTGGGCGCGCAGGCCCGTCTTACATTCGGCCCTTCCAATCACTCGTCTTTCGTTCATCAAGAGCATTATACATTTACATAGGAAGAAAAATAAACATTGTGAAATGAATGTGGGTGGGTGGCTGGCTGGCTGGCTGACTACTACACCCACCCATAGATAGATAGATAGATAGATAGATAGATAGATAGCTGGCTGGCTGGATGGATGGATGGATGGATGGATGGATGGAGGGAGGGAGGGAGGGAGATAGATAGATAGATAGATAGATAGATAGATAGATAGATAGATAGATAGATAGATAGATAGATAGATAGATAGATAGATAGATAGATAGATAGATAGATAGATAGATAGATAGATAGATAGATTAGATAGATTAGATTAGATAGATAGATTAGATTAGATAGATTAGATAGATTAGATTAGATAGATTAGATTAGATAGATTAGATAGATTAGATTAGATAGATTAGATAGATTAGATAGATTAGATTAGATAGATTAGATTAGATAGATTAGATAGATTAGATTAGATAGATTAGATAGATAGATTAGATTAGATAGATTAGATAGATTAGATTAGATAGATTGATTAGATTGATTAGATTGATTAGATTAGATTGATTTGATTAGATTAGATTGATTAGATTAGATTGATTAGATTAGATTGATTAGATTAGATTTATTAGATTAGATTGATTAGATTAGATTGATTAGATTAGATAGATTAGATTAGATAGATTAGATAGATTAGATAGATTAGATAGATTAGATTAGATAGATTAGATTAGATAGATTAGATAGATTAGATTAGATTAGATAGATTAGATAGATTAGATTAGATAGATTAGATTAGATAGATTAGATTAGATAGATTAGATTAGATAGATTAGATTAGATAGATTAGATAGATTAGATTAGATAGATTAGATAGATTAGATAGATTAGATAGATTAGATTAGATAGATTAGATTAGATAGATTAGATTAGATAGATTAGATTAGATAGATTAGATTAGATAGATTAGATTGATTAGATTAGATTGATTAGATTAGATTGATTAGATTAGATTGATTAGATTGATTAGATTTGATTAGATTTGATTAGATTTGATTAGATTTGATTAGATTAGATTAGATTGATTAGATTAGATTGAATTGATTAGATTGATTAGATTAGATTGATTAGATTAGATTGATTAGATTAGATTGATTAGATTAGATTGATTAGATAGATTAGATAGATTAGATTAGATTGATTAGATTAGATAGATTAGATTAGATAGATTAGATTAGATAGATTAGATTAGATAGATTAGATAGATAGATTAGATAGATTAGATTAGATAGATTAGATAGATTAGATTAGTTAGATTAGATAGATTAGATTAGATAGATTAGATAGATTAGATAGATTAGATTAGATAGATTAGATAGATTAGATAGATTAGATTAGATAGATTAGATTAGATAGATTAGATTAGATAGATTAGATTAGATAGATTAGATTAATTAGATTAGATAGATTAGATTAGATAGATTAGATAGATTAGATTAGATAGATTAGATTAGATAGATTAGATAGATTAGATTAGATAGATTAGATAGATTAGATAGATTAGATTAGATAGATTAGATAGATTAGATAGATTAGATAGATTAGATTAGATAGATTAGATTAGATAGATTAGATAGATTAGATAGATTAGATTAGATAGATTAGATTAGATTAGATAGATTAGATAGATTAGATAGATTAGATTAGATTAGATTAGATAGATTAGATAGATTAGATAGATTAGATAGATTAGATTAGATAGATTAGATTAGATAGATTAGATAGATTAGATTAGATTGATTAGATTAGATTGATTAGATTAGATTGATTAGATTAGATTGATTTGATTAGATTGATTAGATTAGATTGATTAGATTAGATTGATTAGATTTGATTAGATTTGATTAGATTAGATTGATTAGATTAGATTGATTAGATTAGATTGATTAAATTGATTAGATTGATTAGATTAGATTGATTAGATTAGATTGATTAGATTAGATTGATTAGATTAGATTGATTAGATTAGATTGATTAGATTAGATTGATTAGATTTGATTAGATTAGATTGATTAGATTGATTAGATTAGATTGATTAGATTAGATTGATTAGATTAGATTGATTAGATTTGATTTGATTAGATTATATTGATTAGATTTGATTAGATTAGATTTGATTAGATTAGATTTGATTAGATTTGATTAGATTTGATTTGATTAGATTTGATTAGATTTGATTAGATTAGATTTGATTAGATTTGATTAGATTAGATTTGATTAGATTAGATTTGATTAGATTAGATTTGATTAGATTTGATTTGATTAGATTAGATTGATTAGATTAGATTGATTAGATTAGATTGATTAGATTAGATTGATTAGATTAGATTGATTAGATTGATTAGATTAGATTGATTAGATTAGATTGATTAGATTGATTAGATTGATTAGATTAGATTGATTAGATTAGATTGATTAGATTAGATTGATTAGATTGATTAGATTAGATTGATTAGATTGATTAGATTAGATTGATTAGATTAGATTGATTAGATTAGATTGATTAGATTAGATTGATTAGATTAGATTGATTAGATTGATTAGATTAGATTGATTAGATTAGATTGATTAGATTAGATTGATTAGATTAGATTGATTAGATTAGATTGATTAGATTGATTAGATTAGATTGATTAGATTAGATTGATTAGATTAGATTGATTAGATTAGATTAGATTGATTAGATTAGATTGATTAGATTAGATTGATTAGATTAGATTGATTAGATTAGATTGATTAGATTGATTAGATTAGATTGATTAGATTAGATTGATTAGATTAGATTGATTAGATTAGATTGATTAGATTAGATTGATTAGATTAGATTGATTAGATTAGATTGATTAGATTGATTAGATTAGATTGATTTGATTAGATTAGATTGATTAGATTAGATTGATTAGATTGATTAGATTGGTTAGATTAGATTAGATTAGATTGGTTAGATTAGATTGATTAGATTAGATTGATTAGATTAGATTGATTAGATTAGATTGATTAGATTAGATTGATTAGATTAGATTGATTAGATTGATTAGATTAGATTGATTAGATTAGATTGATTAGATTAGATTAGATTGATTAGATTATATTGATTAGATTAGATTAGATAGATAGATAGATCTGGTTCGCTGTATCTGTATCTGGTTGATCTGTATTGATGCTGAGGTAGGGGTTCAACTCCTACACCTGTCAGTTGGACTAAACTGTTGGCTTCTCGTCCTTTACTTGAAAGATAGCTCTGAAGTCGGAGTTTGTTCGCCTGATGGGGAGAGGCACTGGTAATAGGGAAAGCTAATCTGCACACAAAATTCAATCAAATATACTAAAAATAGCATTTTTGGACTACGCTCAAGTTCAAAGTGAGTGAGTGAGAAAACTAAACATGAGGATACCAAGAAACAGCTGCATCACACTGGGATCTGTGAATATTGGGACTCAGGCTTCTGTAGGTAAACAGAGTTGCCGAGAACAGGGCTGTGGAGTGAGAAATGACTGTGGACAAGTAAAGAGGCACAGTTCTTTAAACACATAGATTTACCATGTCCCCACATAGATTTATCATGTCTCCACATAGATTTACCATGTCTCCACATATTTACATTCCTCTGGAAAACACAAGAATAGGCCGAGAGAGGGAACATGTCATTTGGGCACTACATGTTTCTCTGAAGCTCTGCCCAGACATTGTGATGGAATATTGGCCACATTCCAACTCACATACTTTAGTCTGCCAAGACTGCATGGTGCCACTCACTCACATAGATTTACCATGTCTCCACATAGATTTAACTAGACACTTCAGTAACATTTTATAAATTTGCTTTTTAATTATATAACCTGCATAGTTGAATACCTCTTGAAACAATAAATCCAGCGGTACCTTATTCAAGTCTGTAGGTCAATTATAAGCCGAGATATTAATGTTTGTGTGTCAGTTTATCATTTAATATAGACAAATAGAAAAAAAAAACGATTTTGACCCTTTCACAAAGTGTGACCTAAATCCTAAATACACACACACAGCTGTTGGTTACACTGACGCCAAGGGGTATTACCACTGCTGCTGTAACTCAAGGACAGATAACTGTTGCTAGTTTATGTGTATATATATATATATGTATATATATATATATATATATGTATATATATATATATATATATATATATATACACGCACACACAGATATATACATCTCCATGTCATGCTGTGATGGCATCAGACAGCGTGCGCTTCTTCACACGCTGTTCTCAACGCGAGGCCATGAGGCGAAATCCATTTTAACCAGAGAATTTGTCTTACAAAGTTATCAAAAAAATTAACAAACCCGGCCGTGTAGAGTGATGACAATTTACATATAAATACTACAATGGGTGTTGAATGCAAACAGGCATTCATGATCATTTTGTCGCTCTGAATAATCCATGAGAATATTAAATGATCATCGCTTGATTATGACACAGAAAACCGCTATTTTCCCGCCATTGAAATATTTCATTACAGCATCATAGCATGCGATCTTAATGATTTCAGTTTGGAATGTCCCCACCGACTTAAATGGTTGAAAATTTAACAGTACGCGTAAAAATGGATGTTCAATTTAATTATTCATACTAGATCAATTTGCAACGTCTATATAAAACAAAATTTACGAGTCAACTTACGTCTTAAAAAGATAGTCTCTTTATCTCGGTAAGAAGAAAAATCTGAGAAGCCAGGATGTATAGATTCGTAGGCAATGGAGGGAACTACAATACTCGGTAATCAGTTTCTGGTTTAATGTGATCTTGAAATAATCGTGGAATTTAACATCTTGCGTACGCTTACCATCCCCATATTGGAGACACAAAAACAAATAACCGAAGGTCACCACAAAATAAATTCTGGTAAAATTTGGCAAACCTAAACAGTAGTACCTAGATTTAACCTGTCTCCACATACATTTAGCCTTACTCAACATAGGTTAACCATGTCTCCATAGATTTACCATGTCTTCACATATATTTACCATATCTTCACATATATTTACCATGTCTCCACATAGATTTAACCTGTCTCTGCATAGATTTTACCTGTCACTACAAAGATTTGCTTTGTCTGCACGTAGATTTGCCATGTCTCCACATATATTTAACCTGTCTCCACATAGATTTACCATGTCTTCACATAGATTTACCATGTCTTCACATAAATTTACATGTCCCCATTACTGTTTCTGCTAATCTGTTTTTTCTGTTTGTTTTTTTATGTATTTGTTTTCATTTTACAAAGATGAAATTGTCACATGGTAAGTAAATGGTGATTAATTTTCTGTTTCATCTCTCATGATTAAGTCATATCAATGGTAATTGATTATCTGTTTTCATCTGTAATGATAAGACATAATAATTGTGATTGATTGTCTGTTTTCATATGTAATGATAAGTCATAATAATGGTGATTGATATATGTTTTTGTCTGTAATGATTAAGTCATAATAATGGTGATCAATTTTATGTTTTCAGTCAGTAAAATCATATTAATGACAATTGATTGTTTCCAGTTATGTAGAAACTTCATAATCGTGTGCATGATTGTTTTGTTTTTGATTGATGATAACATCATAATTATGGTGATTGTTTTGTTTCCAGTTATGAGAAAATTATCAAATTATTGATTGATTTTCTGTTTCTTACTGATGACTACATTAATATGACAGTAATTAATTTCCTGTTTCCAATGTTGGATAATAAAATAACAAAAATTGTGATGTATTCCTTTCCCGTCTTGTATATGATGATTACAGACATCAAATCATTCCATCTAAACATACAATTGCAAAAAAGAAATGGACTACAGATGAAATTTTGCAGATGATGGATGAAAGAAGAAAGAAAAGGCAAGATAAAGAAGAATATAATCGAATACATAAAGAAATAGTAAACAAATGCAAAGTGGCTAAAGAAGTATGGCTGAATCAACATTGCATGGAAATTGGGACAAACTATGGAAAAGACACACATTCCATGTATCAACAAATAAATACAATAACAGGTAGGAAAGCACAAAATGCCACTAGATGTTTAAACATCGAGGAATGTTTCAATATTGATGTGACAAGATGATATAGTTAATAGATGGACGGAATATATAGCAGAGGAAAAGTGAGACGGACATATAATCAGATTGCTACTGGAACTATTAGTGTTGGTACTCTTCACTGGCTGCTGAGGATGGGGACGGAGCGCTTATGGGAATGTCCCGAATGCTGTGATGTCGGTTCCTAAATCAATCAATCAATATATAGCAGAGCTGTATGATGATAGGAGAAAAGATATGAATATTCAAAACAATGGTGAGGGTCCACTGATACTTCAGCAGAAGTTGAAGATGCACTACATCACATGAAGGAAGGAGTGGCACCTGGTCCAGACAACATTGCATTGGAGAAAGTTGAGGCTCTGTGTGATTTTGGAATTGAAATATTGACAAAATTCCTAAATTACATCTACACTAGTGGGTACGTTTCCTAGTGGTCTATTAAAATCCATCTTTATAGCTCTGTCAAAGAAACCGGGTGCTTTAGAATGTGAAGAGCATTGCACAATAAGTCTTATGAATCACATGACAAAGCTGTTACTGAGAATAATTATGAAAAGAATAAGAAACAAGATTAAACCAGAAATTAGGTAATGAATAGTGTGGATTTGGGGAGGGAGCAGGCACTAACAACGCTGTATATATTCTCAGGACACTATTAGAAAGAGCTATAGAAGTAAAATCAGGTCTGTACCTATGCTTCATAGACTACACAAAAGCTTTTGACAATGTGAAACATGCTGAAATAATATGGAACAAAAGAAAAAGCAGCGGGTGCAGCAGGATATATCAATATTAATTGCAAACAATTAGGTATATTTGGCTCCTGCGAAAAGAAGAGACATACTAGACAGACACAATGTACGTACCTTACAGATGGAGTTCTCTGTACATTGTGTCTGTGTCTAGTATGTCTCTTCTTTTCGCAGAAGCTAAATATGCCTAATCGTTTGCAATTCATAACATTACTAAAGCAACTGAACATTGATGGCAAAGATCTGTGAATAATAAAGAACATATATTGGCAGCAAACAGCAGCAATAAGAATCAATAACATGGTAGGAACATTTCAGTGTATAAAGAAGGGCATCAGGCAAGGTTGTGCAATTCTCCTGACAGTGAACATATAATGAGATCTACAGAAAGTATGTCAGGGATCCTGGTTGGTGGACATAATATAAACAACTTACATGCAGGTCCGCATGGCCGAATGGGTAAGAACACGTGTTCTTAAACATCCGTTGTGCTGATGCCGAGGTTAGTGGTTCAACCCCTACACCGGACAGCTGGACTAAAATGTTGACCTGTCGTCCTTGGCTTGGGGACGTAAATTACAAGTACCTCTGAAGTCGGAGAGGGTTCACCTGATGGTGAGGATCACTGTTAATAGGGAAAGCTAATCCACATGCAAAATTCAGTCCATCACTACTTTAAATGGTGTGTGTGGACTACGCTTGACTTCAAAGCGAGCGAGCGCAAAAAAGAAAATATTTACATTATGCTGATGGCACCATCCTGATAGCAACAAGTCAGAAGGATCTACAGGAAATGATAGATACAATGATTGTAGACAGTGAAAAAAGTGGGCCTTAGTTTGAATAATAGAAAGACAGAAGTCATGGTGATGTCAAAGACACAAATTGTGCCTAAATATGCAATTAAAGTAAATGACATTATTTTGGGGCAAGTGCAGACATTTAGATATCTAGGTACATGGGTAATATCTGATGGAAGATGCATCACTGAGTAATGCAGTGATGTATGTAACTTTTGTATGTATCTAGAGGTTATTGTCAATTTGTTTAAATTTTTATCAGTTAATCAGTGGTTATCCGGCTTCGTGGCTTAGAGGTTATGACTTTTCTCCGTGATCTCGTATACTCTCGTAGGTAACGTGATGACAGTGAGAATCAGCAGTGGTTCAAATTGTAACTTACGGGGTATTTGAGTCGGCCGCTCAGAAAGCAATGGCAAACTACTGAGCGTAATCTTGCCAAGAAATCAACATACAGCTGAAAGATGCTGGTGTTGACAGCGATGTCCTGTAAAGGATATGCAAAAAAAAAAAAATTAGTGGTTGATTTTGGAATAACCCTCATAAATGTTGTCAGGCTGCAGTTCATCCATCTCTTGATGATATCTTCCCACTTGTATCGGTGTCTACCTCTTGCTCGCTGGCTTTCAGCAAGCCACATTAAAAGACTTAAAACAAGGAATCCTGCAATCAACCCCAACCCCAGCTTGATTTACTAGGCAATTCTACTTTAAATGGTTTGCTATTTCTTTCTGAACGAGAAGTCAACTTATAATTAAAATTGTGCTGTGTTCTTCTCCAGTCTTTTAGATGGTTGATTTTTAGTTTCCAATCATATATGTGGATGGAAATCAGCTGATTATGACTTGTAATCACAGTGATTGTTTTTCATTATTAGTTTGTGGGGAATAAAATTACAACAGTGATTGATTTTCACCATTGAGGTGGGGAAGAAATAATTAAACAACAAATGATTTTCATTATCCAAATTTTCGGGGAGAAATAATTACAACAGTGATTGATTTTCATTACCGCAATTGTGGAGAAGAAATTATTATGGCAGTGATTGATTTTCATGTTCAGATTGTGAAGAATAAATCATGACAAGAGTGCTTGATCTTCTGTTTTCAGTATGTCACAAATGAAGGGACAGTTTTTACATTCAAGACCAACTTGAATGCCTCTCACTACAAGCTGATCAACATTGACCTGAGCAAGCCAGAGCCCGTGAGTTGGGTCATCCATGACAGTTATAATACATTTGTTGACTAACATACACTGTCTACTACACAGATATTGACTAACATCTCAGTTTATTACACAAATAGTGACTATTAAACCACTTTATTGTATAAATATTTACTAATATCAAAGTTGTAATACATCTATTGACTAATCTCAGTTTATCATACATATATTGGCTAATATCCCAGTTTATGAAACAGATATTGGCTAATATTCCAGTTTATGATACAGATATTGACTCATATCCCAGTTTATGAAACAGATATTGACTAATATCCCAGTTGATGAAACAAATATTGATTAATATCCCAGTTTGACACACATTGACTAATGTGAACGCTGTCATTTCCCACAATTCTAGTATGATTTCCTTCATTGACACAGGAACACTGGGCGACCTTGGTGGAGGAGGACAAGACAGCAGTGTTAGAGTGGGCAACCTGTGTCAATCAAAATCGACTGATCCTGTCTTATCTTCGAGATGTCAAGGTTCACTTTGTTTTCTTATGTTTATTCATAATTTATAACATCCCTGATATTTAGAAAAAGAACACAAAATGAAACAGAAAGAAGAAAAACAACCCTAAACTACATATAGATAAAAACAATAGAAAATAGAGGATGAGGAATTTTCCTGAATCTAAAAGATAGAACAAAGAATACAAGTCAGTGGCAGCTGGAAACTTCAGAACAGAGGTAGAGGCCTTGAAAACTGCAGCAGAAATACTGTTGACAGAAAAACAAAGATAAGTGCATAGCTCTCTTAACAGATGCAAAGTCATTTGTGTCAATACAGAAGAGCTGAAATAATGCAGAATTAACAGTTCTAAGAGTAGCACTCCATGGACTATGTCTGCAGTTCAAAAGGGCTGTAATACACTGGATCCCATCACATTGCAACATACCTGGAACTGAAGAGGCTGAAAAATTGGTAATGGAAGATGGAAGACTACCCCAGCCTGATCATCTCTAAGGCCAAGAGATTTATAAGAAGTACTTATAAAACTCCTGGGAGATGTTTCAGGAGACTCCTGGGAGTTGGTGCTGGAGCTACGGAGTTCGTGCTTTGTGCTGCGCTTTCAGCGGGTCGCCCTGCAGAAAGAGACTGAGCCATGTCAGAAAACCGGGGTCAATGAAGTCTTTCTCGTGACTGCTAATTCCATTGACGATGGAATTTTTGTGGATGACTTTTGTGTTGGCATTCTGGCGGCGGCATTATGCACAGTACCTGTCCAGGCTGTTGGATTGCCAAGACTCCTGTCTGTTCCACTTGTCACATTGGACAGTGAGGAGCATTTTGTGTGATATTCACTGGCACAGGAATGGAGCATAATGGGTACGACCCGTTGTCGTGAAGTTGGAACCTTGACTAACTAACTTATAAAACTAAGTGGGAATCATAGAATCCAGGCCATCCAGGAAAGTTGTCATCTACTGCCTATAGTACCTTGTGGGTAGAACAAGTGGGTCTTGAGCCTGAGTTATTCAGACCACCTGGCTAGTGCAGTCGCTACAAAATGTGCAGATTAGGGTTTCCCCCCAACAAAAAAAAATCCACACCTTACCAAGGATTCGAACCTGGGTCTCCCAAAAGAAAACCAGACATTCTTAACCACTTGCCCAGCTGCGCCTCATCACAAACTTGGCCAAAGTGAACAAGTAGTAATCTTCAGACTCTTAATCCTACCAGACCTGAGGCCCTAACCCTAACTGTCCCCTATACCTGGTTTCCTGAGCATTAAAGAGAAAAAAAACCAACATGATGTAGAAAAATGTTAGTTACATGCAAACAAGTGGTTAGAATAAGATGTAACTTGGAGACATTGTAGAAAATAGGTCTACCTTTTATCTAGCGCTGATATTCCACCGTTGTGTGCCAATCCAGTCTGAATAAACCAAAGTATTGATCACCTGTTGGACTGTGAAAAGCCTAGACCTACTTTGCTTTCTTGTTGAAGTGCTTGGTTCATCAATCGCTCGTTTCATTGTGAATTTTCATAAATTCTTCACGTTAATCCACACAAAGTCAATTCAAACCTATGGGGGCAGACATTTGCAATGGCTAAACATGAGTTTTGACCACGATTGGTTGGTTATTTTTAGTTTGTGACACATATTTATCACGAAATAGGCAAAATGCCGAAAATTAGGGACAGTGGTATAGCGGCAGATTCGGAAATTTCTGAAAATCGGTACAGCGGTCTGGTAGGGTTAACAGGGTTCAACAGGCTGAAATATTCTTGCTTAATACAACAAAGATATGAAATACTGATGAAAGAAACGGTGGAGTAAAACGTTAGCTAAACATTAGTCCAAGGTACTATATGCCTGTGAATCATGGACACTGAATGACAAGGGTAGAAAGCAACTGGAGGCCACAGAGATATGCTGATTCTTTCTAGACTGCTGAGATTCCCATTGTCGGCCAGTGAATTAATCACCACATACCAAAATACGAGAAGTAAATGGCAAGCTTTACTAGAGCATGATCACAAGTTACAAAATTGACATTGTGGCTAAAGTTTTCATAAGCACACAAACAACAAACACACACTGATACAACTACATGATAAACTCTACATGAATATATATAGATATAGACAAGTTACTCATCTGGTTCCATGTTGTGGGCTGGACACGTGTGTGGTGGAATCTTAGTTTATGATTATAACAAAATGGCTAAACTGGAAACGTAGCTTTGACAGGAAAGCTGGGGTCAAGGGGCTAAAGGTCAAATGTGCCATGCCCCTTGACGGCTGAGAAGACTAAGTACTGAAAGTGTTAACTTCACAAAAATTTCCACATGAAGGCAAGGCTGTGATCTTTCTATAGTTATCTTATTGAATGTGAGGGTCTGGAGATAGTTGTTGTGATCATGAAGATTACAATCACGAAGATTACAATAATTAAGGTTACAGTCATGAAGATCAATCATGAAGATTACATTCATTGTGACAAGACCGCCGGGGCTTGGACTGGTTTGCCACGATAGATACTATCCCCTGCCTTTGCTCCAACCACCTCAATAGCACTCTACATCTACCAGGCCCCACACAAGCCGGGACAGCTTAACCTTCCCTCCCTCACCTAGGGTTCCAAACCCCAAGGGGGCTCGGACCAGACCCCAGTCATATCACTGCACAAAGTCATAGCTAAGAGAACAAAAATTTAATTCTGAACTACGTCAACCACAACACAGAGAAGGATAGCTGAAAGCCAGACTAGAAGAACTATGTACAAGATCAAAGACGCAGATGAGTATTCATCATGGAGGCGGACGATAGCTCGTGCGGTTGTCCAGTCATGGTAGCGACTCACCCAGGCTCCTCCAGTGGACTGGAACTCCAAGGTCTGCTGCCTCTCCAAAGTTCCCTCTTCACCCAGAGAACCAAGCAAGGGTTGATCAAGGGCAGTACCACTGCCTAACTGACACTGCACTGATGAACAAGGATCCTTCCTTGCTGTCGTACTATTTCCCTCGTCACACTCTTGATGAAGTCTGGGCCGACCCTAGAACATTAGCGGTCTCCCACTTGCAGAAAAAATACATGTAGCGCCGTCTCAAAATACACAAGAGCCAGGTCACTCTTCTATCTCATCAGTGACCCACACACTGATATGTCACTTACACAATAACGGTTGCTCCACCCGAACACACAATGTCACTGGTAAAGTCTATCAGGTGACTAAACACTTCACCTTAGTTCCATGTCCTTGGACAATAGATCTTCACACAGTATTATGTACCTACCCTGATCCATGGGTAGTAATCACAACCTAGCATACACTGTCAACAGTTCATCACGTTGGCATGAAGTAGCTCCCTACCGTCACAAACATTGTCAACAGTTCATAACGTTGGCATGAGGTAGCTCCCTACCTTAAACATTTCACTCTGGTGTTTCCACCCATGTTGTAATCAATGTCCTAGTTCACTAGACCACATGTTGGCTTCATAAAGGTAACCAATGTAAAAACACTATGTAAGCATCAACTGATACATGGTGTCCCATAACCCAGCCGGGCCAGAAGCATATAACACAGGTCATGGCGACCGGTAACAATGATCACTCTGCACAACTTGAAAGGTCACTACCTTGCAATTACCAAGGTTTACACAGAGACTGAATGTCACCAGTGCTTCACTGGCTTGAATCACCAGACGTTTCAGTGTTGGATCCTCTCAGGATCGGATGACACTCGTCGGACTCTTGACGGAGGTCCTAACCTAGACCTACCGACTTATTCAGCACTCAGCTCCTTCCAACATTGATCTCGCAGACTCAGACAACCACTCCCAGTATAGCCTCAACTTCTGGATAGGCACTGGAATGAGTGGGCCCATAGAGCTCATGGTGCAGCTCTTGAATCTTCTTCTGTATAGTAATAACAGATCCTGAAACACGGAGAGGTTGGTGTGAGTACTCAACTACAACAAAGACTACCAGCATCTCCACCCTGTCACCTGCCTCTCAGACATTCCTCATGTCTACCAACATGAGTATGAAATCATCACATCATAGAACTACCTAGTCACTATAATATATAGGCATAATGATGGTAGAAAAAGCAATAGTACACCTGTTCAGTCAAGTAACACTTCTGGGCTACATATAACCCCTAGCACCAGAGTCGACTGTATGACTCTGTCAAGCATCCTTCGCCTGGTGCCAGTTCAATCCGGTTTCATCTTCCATCATCAATCAACATATACACTTACTTTCCTTTCAGTGTAGGGATTACTGTATCGAGAAGGTGTCCAGCCGGACATCTCCTTCCTGACAGACTCATCAATTCATCAATCCCTTCACCCATGGACTGATGAATTACACACAGTAATAACTATATGTCCATAATGAATTATACTCCTGATAATTCATTACTATAGCATTAACTAAGGAGAACTCATGACTTGTTACACTTAACTAACAAAATCATATCACAGCCATAGTGTCAGGTCTGGGATCCCTGCCCCAGATCCTGAGTTGCCCTTGTATTCACTGACTATCTTTCAGGTCAGTCATCCCTGTGCCGGTCGAGCACAGCTGTGGTGGCCATCCACCACTACACTTTCCCACAGCTACTGTGGGTCTCGTGTACCTTGTCCCGTGACGACTTAAGTCACGTCATCCAATGTAGCAAACCTCCAGACTCCACTATGCCCCTCCCAACTACTACCTCACGGCAGTACTCCAAGTACTCCATGAACCGAGTCAGGGTTCCAGAAGAGTAGAATATTAGAGACAGAAATGGTTAGGTTCAAACCTCGATCTATCTAGACACCTCGGCCTCGAATTACGGAGCGCCGCATCACCCTCGATCGGGTATGTTCATCCATTGCACATGCACGATTGCATTGGGTCGGACCTATTACTGATCGGGTTGGGGGTACCGGCCTACCTCCCGCTGCCTAGACAAACGTAAGATGGAACACGCACGGTCATCCTTGCGGACGGACATGACAACAAGCAGTAACAATAGTATCATGAATACTTATTATCAATTGTTATCCTACCGATGCAACGCCATTCGGCTTACGCGGAATAACAGTGCTATCTGCACACAGCAAATACACCACTGCTGATTTCACCTTGATTCCTCGAAACATCACCATCACTGATAGAACAATTACGTTACCATTCTAATGGCACGAAGCACATTACACATCTCTAATAATAAGCTCTACCTTATCATTTACAGCGTCTAGCATGTTGATGTCATGACGGACAAACTGTCGCCTTGCCTGCTTAATGAATAAACCAAACCCGTAACTGCTACACACTGTAACGCACATCGTTCGGCCTATGTTATTTACACACCACTCGCGGTGGAATACGGCTTGTTCCGTCAGGTAACACATTACATTGCTGATCGATAAAGCCTACTTAAAAATGCAAACCGCCAACTGTAACGGATAACGCTACGCGACAACTCAATTTTACGACGGCAATTAATTCATTCCGGGAATCAGCACGGCATCACGACAACAATTAAATAATAGAATAAGTACTCAACTAACCTGTGATTGAAGAATCACAACCTTTGACTGCAGATGTCCGCTCTGGCCGCGACTATTGACATCCAAATTACTGCAGCCTGCTGGCCATGATCTCTCCACGCTGAGGTCTGGTGGGCGACTGACTCCGACAACGTCAGTCCGCCTTCCACTCGCCTACACGGGCTGCGTGATTTTCATGATTCATGAAGAAAACCAGAGTCACGATGGATTCCTCCAACCCGTGCTGCACAACGCACTCGTGAACTTAGAGATCAAAACCACGTACGCACTTGGGGGGAACCTTCTAGATTCTTCTATAAATAACTAGAATAGCTCCGCCCCCGCACTACTTTTCTAGGGAACTCCCCTATTAATTGACATTAAATTAAAGGGAGACCAACGCATGGCACTCCCTTCAAAGGGCTATTATGCAGAGATCTTACGATATTTATCCGTTTCGTCACATAGGCCCCCACTTAAGATGGTCGACCCGGTCGAACTCACTAGACAAAGATCGGTCTGAACTCTGAACCTCTACTCTATCAAGATTGGATTCCCAGGAAAAGACGTTCCATAACATTCACTTTCCCTGCGGAGATCCACCAGAATGGTATGGATGCTGAATCACCAACCACCGCCTCAAACCTACGTTATCTCCAGCGATTAGGCCCGAAACGTAACGGCCTGGTGATTGGCTTACAGGATCTGTCTACACTGGACCGTTCCGCATCCACCTGTTGCAGGCCATCGGTTACTTTACTGAAGGTTCGTCACCATCGCATGAGGTAGCTCCCTACCTTAACAAACCTGTCCGACCTCGATTCCCAGTGTGCTTAACACCATGGGCCTCTACCCGACGGAGCCCGTTCGCCCTATCTACGGTTGAACGCTCAGGAGACCGCAGACCCTCCCCACAGGATGTACTGCGTAGGACTGAGTCTTCCTCGCCCTCGTCTGGACCCAGAACCGAATCTAGCGCGATGGTAGTCGCACTATCTTGTGGAGAAACTACCTCGGACCTCTCCAAATTCTGAAGGAGAGTACAATGGAACTTACGCAATTCCCCGCGGACCTTCACCTCATACGTGGATCGGGACATTATCCGCTCCACAGGAAAAGGGCCCTGCCATCCGAGTTCGAATTCCGCCCCCTCGATTGGGAGAAGCGCGAGAACCCTATCTCCAATCTGCAGAGATAAACCGTTTTTGGTCTTGTGCTTTGGTGCTGCCAGACAACACGTTGGGCACGACCGGATATATCTCCGCACGTCGCCTGTCATTCCAGGCCAGTGGTAGTGGCTGGAAAGACACTGGACTGTTGTCCCCACATCCTTATGTCCGGTTAAGGATAAGGTATGCACTCTATGTATCAAGCGGGATCTGTAGTCAGTAGGGACTACCATCTGACCGTACTGGCTATCCCCTTGCCCGGCTCTACGATAAAGCAACCGGTTTTCTACATAGAACTGACCCGGAGTTGGCGGGACAGAACTTTGGGACACTTCCAGTAAGTAAGGACGCAAAGTCGGGTCCCTACTTTGAGCACTGCTCACTAACCTCGCAAGAGAATGGTCTATTTCCTTACCACACTGCCTTTCTCCATCCTTAGCCCTGGCCTGCCTAGCGCTCACTAGACAATGTTCCCTGGGGTCCCCCAGGAATACATGCGGACGACCGAGGATCAAAGGGTAAATAGGATCAGGCAGCACAGCCGCCTGGATGCTACCCGTAACGTACCTGCACCGAATGTCAATCCGAGCAATCGGCAAGTCCATAGCTACGGAGCTCCTCATGGCTAGCTGAAATTCTCTTGTCTCGCCGGTGAGCTGCCCTGGGCTCACAAGGTGGGATGAGATTACAGCTTCAAACTGCAATCCTGTATCGTATAGACATTCCACCTGCTTCCCATTCACCTCTATCGTTTCGATCACAGGTGATTTCTCAGACTTTGGTTTCTCCCGACCCTTAGGTGTGGTCTCGCTAGGTCTACCTCTAGTAGAGGCGAGACACGCAAAGTGCAAGTCCTTTGGCTTCCTCAGACAATCTACAGTATTATGGGAAGGAGACTTACAGTGCTTACACCACCACTTACTCCACTTCCGTTTTGGGGAGGCGGGAGGGCTTTGCTTATCGGGTTTCTTACCAGAGTCTTTTACCACAGGATCTGCTACATTGGATGATTCTTTGGGACCTTTGGTCTTGGGCTTCTGATCAAGCCCCTTCTGCCTTTTCTGTGAATCAGTCTGACTGGAATCCCCAGTCTCACCATAGACTTCCACATACCTTTCAGCCAACTTATTTACTATGTCTAGCCTTTCCGCCCCATTTTCCCCTAAGAAATTTCTTAAAGGCTTGGACATCTGCATTTTCATTTGATCCACCACCATCAACTCTCTCAGACTCTCATAATCCTCTTTGAAATTGGCCAATGCCATCCACTTCAACAGGTATGAGTTCAACCTCACACTATAGGCCGAGAACATCTCACCTGGTTCTCTCTTGGAAGTTCTGAACCTCCGTCTATAAGCATGGGCTGTCATTTCGAATCTTTTCAAAAGAGCCGATTTCAGGGTTGGATAATCATTTTCCATCCCTGGGGGAAGACGCGCATACACTTCGTACGCGGTGCCACGGAGTCCTTGTGAAAGCTTAAGATTCCAACGCTCAGGCTCTAACCCCATAGCTTTACACATTGCCTCGAACTTCTCTAAGAATTGATCTATCTTCTCTTGGTCCGGTTCAAATGGTGGAAACGGCCATTTCATAGCATGGTAAGCTGGTCTGCTGGCTACTGATGAGCTAGGTAAAGCTACTCCACCTACTGCTCCCTCAGACTCACCAACCGATTTAGCCTCTACCTCAAGTTGCTTCATACGGAACTCATGTTCCATTTCCAACTTCCTAGCATCTAATTTCTTAGACTCTAGGTCAGCTGCCAGTTTTTGTGCTTGTTGGTCTGCCACCAACTTTTGCTCTTCAAGTGCTACCTTTCGAGCTTCAAGCTCAATTTCTGACTTTCTTCTCTCCCTCTCTTCTGCTCTCAAGTCTCTCTCTACTTCCAGTACATAGGCCTTAAACTCCTCACCTTCCAATCCCAACTCAGTTGCAGATGCCCGCACCTTAGCTAAATCTAACGTACGAGTAGCCATGCTTAGTGTAACTTAGTATCAGTATAGATATGCAATAGCCAATCACAATGCTAACTGTACTCCAACCAACACTGTAACTATGTATCTATACTAACTTAACTAAATGTCTGTCCACGTCGAAGAGAAAGGTTTCAGTAGCCCTACTCGTCAAGTAGATAATAGGTATAGGACAGATGACACTATAACCTATTCCTACGAGAGGTCAGAACAAAGAGAAGATCCCGGACGGGCCCCCACTCTATCTTGTGACAAGACCGCCGGGGCTTGGACTGGTTTGCCACGATAGATACTATCCCCTGCCTTTGCTCCAACCACCTCAATAGCACTCTACATCTACCAGGCCCCACACAAGCCGGGACAGCTTAACCTTCCCTCCCTCACCTAGGGTTCCAAACCCCAAGGGGGCTCGGACCAGACCCCAGTCATATCACTGCACAAAGTCATAGCTAAGAGAACAAAAATTTAATTCTGAACTACGTCAACCACAACACAGAGAAGGATAGCTGAAAGCCAGACTAGAAGAACTATGTACAAGATCAAAGACGCAGATGAGTATTCATCATGGAGGCGGACGATAGCTCGTGCGGTTGTCCAGTCATGGTAGCGACTCACCCAGGCTCCTCCAGTGGACTGGAACTCCAAGGTCTGCTGCCTCTCCAAAGTTCCCTCTTCACCCAGAGAACCAAGCAAGGGTTGATCAAGGGCAGTACCACTGCCTAACTGACACTGCACTGATGAACAAGGATCCTTCCTTGCTGTCGTACTATTTCCCTCGTCACACTCTTGATGAAGTCTGGGCCGACCCTAGAACATTAGCGGTCTCCCACTTGCAGAAAAAATACATGTAGCGCCGTCTCAAAATACACAAGAGCCAGGTCACTCTTCTATCTCATCAGTGACCCACACACTGATATGTCACTTACACAATAACGGTTGCTCCACCCGAACACACAATGTCACTGGTAAAGTCTATCAGGTGACTAAACACTTCACCTTAGTTCCATGTCCTTGGACAATAGATCTTCACACAGTATTATGTACCTACCCTGATCCATGGGTAGTAATCACAACCTAGCATACACTGTCAACAGTTCATCACGTTGGCATGAAGTAGCTCCCTACCGTCACAAACATTGTCAACAGTTCATAACGTTGGCATGAGGTAGCTCCCTACCTTAAACATTTCACTCTGGTGTTTCCACCCATGTTGTAATCAATGTCCTAGTTCACTAGACCACATGTTGGCTTCATAAAGGTAACCAATGTAAAAACACTATGTAAGCATCAACTGATACATGGTGTCCCATAACCCAGCCGGGCCAGAAGCATATAACACAGGTCATGGCGACCGGTAACAATGATCACTCTGCACAACTTGAAAGGTCACTACCTTGCAATTACCAAGGTTTACACAGAGACTGAATGTCACCAGTGCTTCACTGGCTTGAATCACCAGACGTTTCAGTGTTGGATCCTCTCAGGATCGGATGACACTCGTCGGACTCTTGACGGAGGTCCTAACCTAGACCTACCGACTTATTCAGCACTCAGCTCCTTCCAACATTGATCTCGCAGACTCAGACAACCACTCCCAGTATAGCCTCAACTTCTGGATAGGCACTGGAATGAGTGGGCCCATAGAGCTCATGGTGCAGCTCTTGAATCTTCTTCTGTATAGTAATAACAGATCCTGAAACACGGAGAGGTTGGTGTGAGTACTCAACTACAACAAAGACTACCAGCATCTCCACCCTGTCACCTGCCTCTCAGACATTCCTCATGTCTACCAACATGAGTATGAAATCATCACATCATAGAACTACCTAGTCACTATAATATATAGGCATAATGATGGTAGAAAAAGCAATAGTACACCTGTTCAGTCAAGTAACACTTCTGGGCTACATATAACCCCTAGCACCAGAGTCGACTGTATGACTCTGTCAAGCATCCTTCGCCTGGTGCCAGTTCAATCCGGTTTCATCTTCCATCATCAATCAACATATACACTTACTTTCCTTTCAGTGTAGGGATTACTGTATCGAGAAGGTGTCCAGCCGGACATCTCCTTCCTGACAGACTCATCAATTCATCAATCCCTTCACCCATGGACTGATGAATTACACACAGTAATAACTATATGTCCATAATGAATTATACTCCTGATAATTCATTACTATAGCATTAACTAAGGAGAACTCATGACTTGTTACACTTAACTAACAAAATCATATCACAGCCATAGTGTCAGGTCTGGGATCCCTGCCCCAGATCCTGAGTTGCCCTTGTATTCACTGACTATCTTTCAGGTCAGTCATCCCTGTGCCGGTCGAGCACAGCTGTGGTGGCCATCCACCACTACACTTTCCCACAGCTACTGTGGGTCTCGTGTACCTTGTCCCGTGACGACTTAAGTCACGTCATCCAATGTAGCAAACCTCCAGACTCCACTATGCCCCTCCCAACTACTACCTCACGGCAGTACTCCAAGTACTCCATGAACCGAGTCAGGGTTCCAGAAGAGTAGAATATTAGAGACAGAAATGGTTAGGTTCAAACCTCGATCTATCTAGACACCTCGGCCTCGAATTACGGAGCGCCGCATCACCCTCGATCGGGTATGTTCATCCATTGCACATGCACGATTGCATTGGGTCGGACCTATTACTGATCGGGTTGGGGGTACCGGCCTACCTCCCGCTGCCTAGACAAACGTAAGATGGAACACGCACGGTCATCCTTGCGGACGGACATGACAACAAGCAGTAACAATAGTATCATGAATACTTATTATCAATTGTTATCCTACCGATGCAACGCCATTCGGCTTACGCGGAATAACAGTGCTATCTGCACACAGCAAATACACCACTGCTGATTTCACCTTGATTCCTCGAAACATCACCATCACTGATAGAACAATTACGTTACCATTCTAATGGCACGAAGCACATTACACATCTCTAATAATAAGCTCTACCTTATCATTTACAGCGTCTAGCATGTTGATGTCATGACGGACAAACTGTCGCCTTGCCTGCTTAATGAATAAACCAAACCCGTAACTGCTACACACTGTAACGCACATCGTTCGGCCTATGTTATTTACACACCACTCGCGGTGGAATACGGCTTGTTCCGTCAGGTAACACATTACATTGCTGATCGATAAAGCCTACTTAAAAATGCAAACCGCCAACTGTAACGGATAACGCTACGCGACAACTCAATTTTACGACGGCAATTAATTCATTCCGGGAATCAGCACGGCATCACGACAACAATTAAATAATAGAATAAGTACTCAACTAACCTGTGATTGAAGAATCACAACCTTTGACTGCAGATGTCCGCTCTGGCCGCGACTATTGACATCCAAATTACTGCAGCCTGCTGGCCATGATCTCTCCACGCTGAGGTCTGGTGGGCGACTGACTCCGACAACGTCAGTCCGCCTTCCACTCGCCTACACGGGCTGCGTGATTTTCATGATTCATGAAGAAAACCAGAGTCACGATGGATTCCTCCAACCCGTGCTGCACAACGCACTCGTGAACTTAGAGATCAAAACCACGTACGCACTGGGGGGGAACCTTCTAGATTCTTCTATAAATAACTAGAATAGCTCCGCCCCCGCACTACTTTTCTAGGGAACTCCCCTATTAATTGACATTAAATTAAAGGGAGACCAACGCATGGCACTCCCTTCAAAGGGCTATTATGCAGAGATCTTACGATATTTATCCGTTTCGTCACATTCATGAAGATTAAATTAATTAAAATTACAATCATGAAGATTATAATCATCAAGATTACAATCAGAGACTAAAAAAGGTAGTTGCATATCCTTAACAGGACGTATAAGTCTTCTCAAGCATTTTTTTGGCTGTTCGTGATTCCTGGGTAAGTTTATGTTCAGTATTTTGCCATTGTTTTCTGAACGACCGGAACCCATACCATTTCATAAAAAAACCAGCATACGGCAATCTGCTCCCAAATCGCCCACAGCTGTGTTTTGAACGTGGTATGAGGGATTATGAACTGCATCTGTAACCCCTCCGCCACGGGGACTAAAGCACTTATGAAAGTATCTGAGTGTGGTGAAGTTGATTCTCTACAACCTTTCACCTTGCAGTTAACCGATGTCCACAGTGCACATCCCTGTGGCCTTAACTTTCCCTCATGACTGTGGGCTAGGCTTACCACAGAAAACATGGGCCTGGCACGATATCCCCAGTGTGAGTTGGTGACATGATGAATGGCATACATTTACTGTGTGATTGTAGCTGTGCTGACACATGTGTTCAAACCCCCAATATGAGTTAGTGACATGTTGAGTGGCATTCATTTACTGTGTGATTGTAGCTGTGCTGACAGTCAGAGGTCATGTGTCCGAGTCTCCATAGAGGCAGATTGTTTTATAATGTACCTAGGTTTCCAGGTAGACCCATCTGAAACTGGGGAGCAGAAAATCACCTGGGACATAAATGTGGCCAGTGGGACATAAATGTGGCCAGTGGGACATTGTCTATATTATCTATCTATGCTTACTGATATACCCAATATGCCACAAGATATGTTAAAGGTCCTTTATTTTATTTTGACGGTAGTTAGCCATTTGTTTCTTCTGAGGAAACAACCAGGCGGACAGATTGGCTGGACCTGCACCCATTGGTTGGATGTTGGTTCATGATAAGGTAGGCATGGTCGGGTAGGCATGGTCGGGTAGGCATGGTCGGGGCCCTTAGGGATCATGTGTATAGAAGAACAGATCATGGATTGGAGAGAATGGTGCTGCAGGGAGTGACCAGAAGATCTGGCCGACACTCAAAATGAAAGGCCAGATGGACATATAATCAGACTGCTACTGGTACCATTAGTATTGGGAATCTTTGCTGGCTGTTGCAGATAAGGACGGAGCACATAAGGGAATGTCCTGAGTGTGGGTTCTTAACTCAACTCAACTTGTTCTGTGTTTTGGGCTTAACGTCTCTAAAACTGCCTCTAAGTACTCAAAAACGGCAACCAATTGTAATCATAAATGTTGGCTTTTCTGCGTATTTGAAATAGAATGAGCTCTATGTGTATGACCTGGCCAGTGGAGAAAGACAGTTCCAGTTCCAACTGGATGTGGGCAGTATTGTAGGGTTTTCTGGCAAGAAGAAGGGAACGGAGATTTTCTACCAGTTTGTCTCATTTCTGACACCTGGCATCATCTACCACTGTGACATGGACACTAGTGACTACAAGCCCACGGTAAGTTCACTGTTTCTGTCTGTGTGAAGGCAAATTTAATCCTTATTGATTATGAAAACTCTATGATGTTTCTCCTATATATGTATAGCTTGTACATTGGACAAGATCACCTGAGCACAAGAGTATGCTGAAGAATTTGAAGACTAAAAGAAGTGCACATAGCTGATCATGTCTTAACGTTCATTATAATAATGCGAATCCAACTGTGGAAACATGCAGATAGTGGGCACAGAGACAAACACCTACACAGAAAAGATCAGAGAGTCATCAGATCAGGGATGGAGATAATGCAGTGCTTCTCAACCAGTAAGGAATTCCCCCCCCCCCCCCCCCCCCCCTGAAGAACCGATTACTTAATTTTGTTTTTCCCTCCATACTTTATGGTTGTGTACTTCTCGCCCTTCTGAAATTTGTTTTATAGCGTAGGTAGACCCGCAAATCACATTTTGTGTAGACGTCTAGACTTGTTCTAGTATGTACTATTAAATTTAGCTTTCATTTTTATGTATACAATGTGTGTGTGTGGGGGGGGGGGGGGGGGGAGGATGAATTTATAGGGAGGATATACGAAAGGGGGGAATGACATTCTTAACATATAGAGAAGGGGTTCATGAGCTACAAAAGGTTGAGAACCACTGAGATGCTGAGTCTGTTCAGCTTGAGGCTCTGCAGGACGAAGTCAGGCAAATCTCAATCATGACCTTATTTGGACATCATCATAGCTGAATGGATAAGACCACTCGTTCTTACACTTCCAGTGTGCTGATGCTGAGGTAGCGGGTTCATCCTCTACACCGGCCATTTGGACTAAAAATGTTGACTTCTTGTCCTTGACTTGGGGATGTAAATTACAAGTGCTTCAGAAATCGGAGTGAGTTTGCCTGATGGCGAGGCACACTGGTAATAGGGAAAGCTAATCCACACACAATCAGTCCGGTGCACTCGATGTAGCAAGTGTATGGACTATGCTTGAGTTCAAAGCAAGCGAGCAGAACAAAAAATGACCTTCCATGTTTGAATTTGGCAAGGCAGTCTCAAAAAGAATAAATCCTGTAAGAGTAGAGCCGGGTTTAATTGCTTTTAGTAATGATAGACATAAGCTCATATGGTCACTGGAAGTGTTCAAACATGTCATGACTGGAGCTGAGTAAACCACAAGCTGTGAGATGTGTGTGCTGTTGTGTATGATGCAGGTGATATGACTTTCAATGGAGAGTTGTATGTGTTTACATTTGGTTTATTTCAATTAATTCTATAGTCAGATGTTTTTTTTATTTATGTAGGGGCATGAAGCAAGAAGAAGACAATGAGATAAATACCTAGATGATTGCGCATAAAGGTGCAACTGAGACATTAACACAGTATATGGCTGTGCATAAAGGTGCAACTGAATCAGGAATACAGTAGATTATTGTAAATAAAGGTGCACTGAGACAGGAATACAGTAGATTATTGTAAATAAAGGTGCACTGAGACAGGAACAGTAGATGGTTGTGCATAAAGGTGTAACTGAGACAGGAATACAGTAGATTGTTGTAAATAAAGGTGCACTGAGACAGGAACAGTAGATGGCTGTGCATAAAGGTGCAACTGAGACAGGAACACAGTAGATGACCATTATTGTTATTATTAAATCAATCATTGTAACGGAATTCCTTTACCAGAGAGTTTGAGTATAGAAAACTAGCACATGTCATTTTGTTCTTCTACCAGGTGTTTAGAGAAATCTCTGTGAAGAATTTCGATGCCAATAACTTTGTTACTGAGCAAGTTTTCTACAAGAGCAAGGATGGAACCAAGATTCCAATGTTTATCGTACATAGAAAGGTCAGTCTTCCCATCACGTCAATTATTCCATTTTTATCATGCACATGAAGATCAGTTTTCCAATAGTTATAATTTTCCGCATTGATTAAAAGTCAGTTTTGCCCAGCGTTGGTCAATTTTCCTACAATACTGAGGTGAGTCTTACCTTTTTAAATTGCTAAATTATGCAGATTATCTGTCATATCCCTTAGCTTCATTTAAAAAAATGTACATCAAAGTTAAACAAATAAGAAAATATTTCGACCACAAATGACTATATGTGTGCATGCATGTGTGCACACATGAGAAATCAGGGTAAAGTGTGTACACACATAACAATAGATTTAGACCAAGGATGGATAAATAATGAGATTTAAATCAAGGTTAGATAAATAATAATATGTGGATCAAGGTTAGACAAATAACAAAAGATTTAGGTCAAGGTGAGATAAATAAAACAGTAATCTCTTATTAGTTTTGTGATGGAATGGGTTGAGTTACAATATGAGGAGTTTATTTATTTATGGACTTAGGTGATCTTATAATATTGTGAATATATTTGTGATGGGGTAAATTTATATTATTACAATACTAGCTGACCCTGCCCGGCTTCGCCCAGACCCTGGTGGGGAGCATCTCATTTAATTCATATAAGTAGTCATATAAGTTCTCGTTCCCGTTACCGACTATCTGTCTGTCTGACTGTCTGTCTGTCTGTCTGTCTGACCCAGCCCGTCTTCGCCCAGACCCTGATGGGGAGCATGTCATTTAATTCATATAAGTAGTCATATAAGTTCCCGTTCCCGACTGTCTGTCTGTCTGTCTATCTATCTATCTGTCTGTCTGTCTGACCCAGTCCAGCCCATGGTGGAGAGCATCTCATTTAAATCATATAAGTAGTCATATAAGATCCCGTTCCCGACTATCTGTCTGACTGTCTGTCTGTCTTGGGTAAATGGAGGAGGGAGGAGGAAGAGGGAGGTGGAGGAGGGAGGAGGAGGGCGGAGACAGGAGGAGGAGGGAGGAATAGGAGGGAGGAGGAGGGATTAGGAGGAGGAGGGGGAGGAGGAGGGAGGAGGAGGAGGGAGAAGAAGGAAGGAGGAGGAGGAAGGAGGGAGAGGAAGGAGGGAGGAGAAGGAGGGAGGAGGAGGAATGTGAAGGGAGGAGGAGGAGGAGGGAGGAAAAGGGAGGAGGAGGAGGAGGAGGGAGGAAAAGGGAGGAGGAGGGGGAGGAGGAGGGAGCAGGAGGAGGAGAGGGAGGAGGAGAAAGAGGGAGGAGGAGGAATGTGAAGGGAGGAGGAGGAGGGAGGAGGAGGTAGAGGGAGGAGGAGGAAGGAGGAGGAGGGAAGAGGAGGAGGAGGAAGAGGGAGGAGGAGGAAGGAGGAGGGGGAGGGAAGAGGAGGAGAGAGGAGGAGGGATAGGGAGGAGGAGGGAGGAGGAAGAAGGAGGAGGAGGGAGGATGAGAACGCAGGAGGAGGAGGAGGAGGGAGGAAGAGGGGGAAGGAGGAGGGGAGGGAAGAGGAGGAGAAGGGAGGAGGAGGGAGGATGAGAACGCAGGAGGAGGGAGAGGGAGGAGGATGAGGAGGAGAGAGGAGGTGGAGAGAGGAAGAGGTAGAAGGAGGAGGGAGAAGGAGGGGGAGGAGGAGGAGGAGGAATGATGAGGAGGGAGGAGGAGGAAGAGGGAAGAGGAGGGATGTGGAGGACGGAGGAGGAGGGAGGAGGTAGAGGGAGGAGTAGGAGAAAGGAAAAGGGAGGAGGAGAGAGGAGGAGAAGTGAGGAGGTAGGAGGAGGAGGAAGAGGGAGGAAGAGGAAGAGGAAGAGGGAGGAGGAGGATGGAAGAAGGAGGAGGTAGAGGGAGGAGGGGGAGGGGAAGAGGAAGAGGGTAGGAGGAGGAGGAAGAGGGAGGAGGAGGATGGAGGAGGAAGAGGGAGGAGGGGAAGAGGAAGAGGGTAGGAGGAGGAGGGGAGAGGAGGAGGAGAAGGGAGGGAGGAGGTAGTAGGATGATTGATTGCCATCCCACCAGGTTAATATGTTATCGCGGACCTCAGAGAGAAGTGTCTATGTAGAAGACCATTTCCTGGACGTATGTATTTTGGGAGGGGGAGGAGGGAGGAGGAGGAAGAAGAAAAAAAAAATATGACAGTTGGCTGCTCTGGAATGAAAGGAAGGCGTGTAGAAAATTTCATCTCAATCGGATGGGCCGTTCGCGAGCGCATAAAGGACAGACGGACATACAGACATACGGACAGACAGACAGACAGACAGACAGACAGACGGACGGAGATTCTTTTTTATATATAAGATGAAGAAATTACTTTCCATGGAATGGGTTTCTATTACAAAATGAGGAATTTATTTTGTGATTTTATTTTCTTAGTTTATGTTACAATATGAGAAATGTATTTTGTGATTGGACGTGTTTATATTACAATATAAGGAATTGACTTTTGAACATACTGTTCTTTAGGGACTGGAGCTCAATGGAAACAACCCAGTACTTCTGTATGGCTATGGAGGTTTCAGCATTTCCATTCCTCCATCATTTTCCCCATCACGAGTTGTCTTCCTTCAGAATTTGGGAGGTGTCTACGCATTGGCAAACATCAGAGGGGGCGGGTCAGTGCAGTGTTCTCTCTTTGTGTCTATCTGTCCATTTGTCTCTCTGTATATATCTTTGTCTGTTCCTGTGTGTGTCTCGCTCTCTTTCTCTCTGTAACTTTGTTTCTTTCTCCTGCTGCTTGCTATGTGTGTACACACTTTACCCTGATTTCCTTTGTGTGCACACATGCATGCACACAAATATACAGACACACACGCACACACTTATTTTTATCTCTCCCTCCCCCATCTCTCTCCCTCTCCTGTCTCTCTTTTCTTTTCTGTATGTCTGTTTTCTATATGTTTATTTGCATTTCTGTCTTTTTCTGTTTCTCTGCCTCACATTTTTTATATGTTTTTCTAGTTTTGTCCCTTTTTACATTTCTGTCTGTATGTCTTAGCTTCTGTCTGTCTCTCGGCATTTCCGCATTCTCTCTCTGTTTCATACACAATTTGTATAATATCTCCTCCCTCTTCTTGCTTCCCTTCCCCTTGCTTATTTCATTTGTGTCTTTTCTTTTGTGCATTTATTTATTTTTATATTTCTATTTCACTCCCGCCGGCTCCATAGTGAAGGGGTTATGGACGCGGTTCGTGATCCCGCATACCCGCATTTGAAGCACAGCTGCGCGCAATTTGGCAGCACACCGCGTTGCGCTGTTTTTTTACGAAATGCTATGGGTGCTGGTCATTCATAAAGCAATGGCAAACTACTGAACGTAAACTTGCCAAGACATCACAACAGCAAAAAATGCTGGTGTTGACTGCAACATCCTGTAAATGTTATACAACTAACTTTTTTTTAAATTTTACTCTCACACACACACTGTTTTTAGACAATTCCCTTTTTGTGTCCCTGCATACTTTTCTATATGTCCATTGTCATGACTCTCTCACCCTCCCCTCCCTTCACCCCCCCCCCCCCCCACGCCTCTCTCTCTCTCTCTCTTGGTGTTCATGTCTCCTATCCCTCACTCATTTGTGTGTGTGTGTTTATCAATAAGAATGTTAGTAATACAAATACATTTTCACAGTGAATATGGAGAAACCTGGCACAAGGCAGGATCCCTAGGGCACAAGCAAAATTGTTTTAACGACTTCCAGGCAGCTGCAGAGTACCTCATCGACCAAGGTTACACTAACAATAAGAAGTGAGTGGTCACCTTGTACACTGAACCTTTCTAGCATCTTCGTCAAGCCTATTACAGATCTGATCATTCTCTGGTGCTTTCCCAGCTATTGTGGGCTAACATGCCTCGTTACAGACTTCATGCCTAATAATGTGCATCAGTTCTATCAGTGGATGAGAAGCTTCAGTGTGTGCCTCTAGCTCAGAGCTGGCCCTGTCCACTTGCAGGATAGAGCTGGACATGTTTACAAGAAGTGTTGGCTTTCTTCTGATGTCACACTTTCCCCTGATGTCACACTTTCCCCTGATTCACACTTTCCTCTGATGTCACACTTTCCCATGATTCACACTTTCCTCTGATGTCACACTTTCCCCTGATGTCACACTTTCTCCGGATGTCACACTTTCCCCTGATGTCACACTTTCCCCCGATGTCACACTTCCTCTGATGTCACACTTTCCTCTGATTCACAATTTCCTCTGATGTCACACTTCCCCCTGATGTCACACTTTTCCCTGGTGTCACACTTTCCCCTGATGTCACACTTTCCCCCTGACGTCACACTTTCCCCTGATGTCACACTTCCCCCTGATGTCACACTTTCCCCCTGATGTCACACTTTCCCCCTGATGTCACACTTTTCCCTGCTGTCACACTTTTCCCTGCTGTCACACTTTCCCCTGATGCCACACTTTCCTCCTGATGTCACACTTTCCCGTGCTGTCACACTTTCCCCCTGATGTCACACTTTCCCCCTGATGTCACACTTTCCCCCTGATGTCACGCTTTCCCCTGCTGTCACACTTTCCCCTGCTGTCACACTTTCCCCTGATGTCACACTTTCCCCTGATGTCACACTTTCCCCTGCTGTCACACTTTCCCCTGCTGTCACACTTTCCCCTGCTGTCACACTTTCCCATGCTGTCACACATTCCTCTGCTGTCACACTTTCCCTTGATGTCACACTTTCCCCTGATGTCACACTTTCCCTGATGTCACACTTTCCCCTGATGTCACACTTTCCCCTGATGTCAGACTTTCCCTTGATGTCACACTTTCCCCTGCTGTCACACTTTCCCCTGCTGTCACACTTTCCCCTGCTGTCACACTTTCCCCTAATGTCACACTTTCCCCTGCTGTCACACTTTCCCCTGCTGTCACACATTCCTCTGCTGTCACACTTTTCCCTGCTGTCACACTTTCCCCCTGCTGTCACACTTTCCCCTGCTGTCACACTTTCCCCCTGATGTCACACTTTCCCCCTGATGTCACACTTTCCCCCTGATGTCACACATTCCTCTGATGTCACACTTTCCCCTGATGTCACACTTTCCCCTGATGTCACACTCTCCCCTGATGTCACACTTTCCCCTGATGTCACACTCCCCCCTGATGTCACACTTTCCCCTGCTGTCACACTTTCCCCTGCTGTCACACTTTCCCCTGCTGTCACACTTTCCCCTGCTGTCACACATTCCCCTGCTGTGACACATTCCTCTGCTGTCACACTTTCCCCTGATGTCACACTCTCCCCTGATGTCACACTCCCCTCTGCTGTCACACTTTCCCCTGCTGTCACACTTTCCCCCTACTGTCACACTTTCCCCTGATGTCACACTTTCCCCTGATGTCACACTCCCCCCTTATGTCACACTTTCCCCTGATGTCACACTTTCCCCTGATCTCTTGGGTAATAGATAAGACACATAGCCTTCGTGAGTTAGGGCAGAAAAGATCCAGTGTGTAAGTTGTGCAAGCAACAATTCTTTAGGATGATAATTGTAAAGAAAAGGCCATAAGGTCATTGCCTTGACAAAACTGTAGATCTGTTATACCAACAGTAGTTTAAAATTTAACACAAATTTCAAATTTGAATTTATTGAAATTAACATGGGAATACAAAAGCTCCACATTCGAACAATACTTGTGACTATTTGTTTTAATTGTTTCATCTAAATTATTATCTATTCCCTCTTTTCATATGATATATAACTCTGCAGTATGCACCTGGCGAGATGTCGTGAAATATGTCAGGCAATCAATCGTGCACCATATTGTTTGTGTCTTCTGTGTTTACATTCACCAAGGAAATACATTGTTTTGAATTCATTATGTATTATTTTATTGACTAACAGAATTGTAATCAATGGTGGTTCCAACGGTGGTCTACTGGTTGGCGCTTCACTCAACCAACGGCCAGATCTGTTTGCTGCAGGCATTGCTCAAGTTGGGTATGTGCATTGATTTCCTATGCCTCACAGTTTACTGTGATTGTGTTGTTGTTTTTTCTTTCCTTTCCTGCACAACTAGGTCTGAAATCAGTCATGCACTTCTTTAAAGAACAACAGATGAAGTGGTTTGGCAACCTCACAAGAATGCCCTGGTACCATCTACCATAAAGAGCCACACTGAAGAAATATAATGGATACAGAACAAGGGGAAGATCACGTAAAAAGTTGGAGTGATCATATCAAGAATAACCTTGGAGAAATGAATACCAACTTACAAAGAGCATATAAAAGATCTGTACATCTTTCCCCCAATACTTCACTGAGGTAAAAAGAGGAATAGAAGAAGAAGGAAGAACTGCATGAGTAATTGTAATCATTCACTTATTACTTTCTTTCTACAGTGCTGGGTTTTATCGAGTTTCCTTGAAGTATTGACATTTCAGGGATAATGTTGGTTGGTTGTTGTCGGTTGGTTGGCTGGTTGCTTGATTTGCTGGTTGCTTGGTTGGCTGATTGGTTGCTTGGTTGGCTGGTTGCATGGTAGTTTGTTGCTTGGTTGGCTGTTTTTTGGTTGGTTGGTTGGCTGGTTGCTTGGTTGACTGTTTTTTGGTTGGTTGGTGAAACCTCAGTAAAACTGAGTTTTGACTCTTAAGTCCACTGCTTTGGCATTCAGGTCTGTTGAGCCTTAATCTGTCCTTGCATCTGTAGGAGTTAGATTAGTGTAGAGACTTCCTTACCACCTGGTTACAAAGTGCCATCACATGGGGACTGTCACAGAGCTTGTCCCAACCAGGTATGCTAGACCAGTACTGGAACTTCAGGTCTGCAGAGAGGCATATTGGGATGTCAGAAAATAAAGGACGAACGAATGAACGAACAAACTTCAAAAGGGTAACAAATTGGGCACGCAGGCCCATCTTACATTCGGCCCTTTCAATCACTCATCTTTCATTCATCAAATGTGCATGTTACATTTACATAGGGAAAAACAAACATTGTCAAATGGATTTTGTAAGCATAAACAATGCATATTACGCATGATGCATTCACATGGGGGAAAAAAATTGTCAAATGAAAGTTGTGAACATAAACAGTGCATATTGCAATGATGTGAGACACATTCCCCATCCACCCACACATCCCGCAGCCACCCTAACATCCCCCACCCACAACACCTCCCCCACCCACCCACACATAACCTCCACGCACTCACACAGACCCAGGCAAACATACATGCCGTCACCCTCCCACTGATCCCCCACCCACACACATTTCTCCACCCACACACACATCCCCCACCCATCCCATAACTGACATGCACACACCCACCCACATATTCTCCAACACCCACCCACCCACCCGCAACCACCCAGCAAAACACACATCACAAAACCACGCACACATACCCCCACCAAACCACACATCCCGCACCTATCCACACACACATCCCGCACCCTCACAATTTTCCCCACCAACCCATACACACATCAGCCAACCCCACTCACCCACCCAATATCCGCCACCTCTCAACTACACATCCCCCACCTATACACACATCCCCACCCACAAACACATCTCCCCACCTGCCCACACGTATCCCCCACCCATAAACACCCAAAAACACACACCTCCCACCCACACACACCCCACCATCCACATATACCCCACCACACACATCTGCCGCTCACACATCTTCCCACAAACACACACATCCCCCACCCATACACTCATCTCTCACACACATCCACCCACTCACATACTCATCCATCAACCACTCACACCCACACATCACCCACCCGCCCATCAACACATGGATCTCTCATCTACCCTCCCACCCACACACACACTAACCACCCAGCCAAACACACATCCCCCATCGTCACATACATCCTTCATCCACCTGCACATCCCACACCTCCCCAACCTCTCACACATCTCCCCTCCCACACAAAACTAAACCCATGAACACATTCCCCCCCCCCCCCACACACACACAATCCCCCACATGCATTCCCCATACACATCCCCGCCCACACATCTCTCACCCACACACACATCTCCCCACCCACACATACATCCTCAAGGACCCATTTTCAAGGTGCCATGTTAAACACTGATTGTCATAGACCAGTATACACTCAGTGGGTGATGTGGACAGGAGCACGCCAGCCACCTTCACTTCCCAAGACTGTTCCTGGTACCCAAGTTAGGCTGGGTCGTCCTGGCATCTCGGGCCACTAAAAATGTGAATCCACCTTCATCCAGATCGAAGCCATGATTATCTGGCCGGCAGGCTAACATCTAGCCACTATGCTACCCTAACTGCCATGTTCTGTGTGCCAGGTGTACAAGTAGAGATGGGACAGTTCTCTCAGATCAAACCCATGATCAGCAGGCTAACATCTAGCCACTATGCTACCGCAGCTCTCATGTTCTGTGTGTCAGGTGTACATGTGGAGGTGGGACAGTTCTCTCAGACAAACACCTGCCACATAAGACTATGTCTGTTTGAAAGTTATGTTTGATTCTGTTGAGTTGTTACTTTCCCATATTGGCCAGTGTTCTGTGTGCTAGGTGTACATGTGGCCATGTTCTGTGTGCCAGGTGTACATGTGGCCATGTTCTGTGTGCCAGGTGTACATGTGGCCATGTCCTGTTTGCCAGGGATCATGTGGAGATGGGACAGTTCTCTTAGACAAACACCTCCCACATAAGACTATATCCGTTTGAATGTTATGTTTGATTCTGTTGAGTTGTTACTTTCCCATATTTGCCAGTGTTCTGGACATGCTGCGCTTCCACAAGTTTACTATTGGACATGCTTGGACCTCAGATTATGGCTCTTCTGATGACCCAGAACAGTTCAAGTGGCTCATCAGGTACTGTATCTATAGTTGACTAATGGCAATGTCATGGTTGAGGACTTTGATTGCTTATTCTTCCACAGGAAGCTCAGGGGCCACTTTGCAAGCAGACAGTATATATTCTAACGTCTGCTTCCTTTTCAGAGGGGACATGACGGATCGTGGACTTACCCCATTTCACCAGTTTGGCCATTGTGGTGCTCTCCTCGATGGCTTGGTAGCTGATCAAGCTGACATTCCATACAAATCGAGAATCAAGGAGTAGCGCACCTTCAAGATGGAGACACACAGTGACATGGTTGCAAGTCAGAGACAGGATAGGTACAGTCAGGCTATGCACCATAGAGGTAGATACAAGAGGCCAGTTAAGTCCATCCTCTATTTGGAGATAATGAATGAATCACCCAAAAAACGAGAAGTAGATTATGAGCTTTACTAAAACACGACTACAAGAGACAAATTGGACGTTGCGGCCAAAGCCTTCGTCGGCACAGGACAAACAAATACAAACCAACACAAACCTACATGAAACAACTATGACAATATTAAACTAATTAAAGGTACTTATCTGAATCCCTTGCTTGGAAAGATTGACACGCTGTTAGTGGAATAGCCTATTTTCTATTTGGAGATAGGATGGTAGAAGAAGAAGAGAATGACCTTTGCAGTTTTTTCTTTTAGTTCTGCCATTATTTATGACCTGGGATGGAAGCATGTCATGCAGGTGGCATATCCTGGAGTGGCCTCTAGATATAGAGGTTAGCCCTAAATATCCTGTAAGCAACCGTTGACTCACACATGTGGTGGTCTTTGAGAGGAGGCAAGTTTGTTGCGTGGAGTAGCTAACTCTAGGAAATAACTCAAATCTGTGTGATATCACACTGCGGGTAAGAGATGCCATAACCTCCCCGCACCTACTGCCTTGCAGAATTACTCCTTCAGACAATGACAAGTGGAATTAATTTGTAAACAGGCCGACAGAAGGCAAAGCAAACCCATTATTGTGCATCCCTAGTACATTATGGCCGGTCTCCCTGGCCTAGGGGTTAGCGACTTTCTCCGTAATCTTGTTTTATCCACGCGAGCAAACGCTGCTGCGCGAGAATTGGTAGCGTTCTCACCGCACCCATTACTTACGGGATATGTGAGCCGGCTGCTCAGAAAGCAGTGGCAAACTACTGTGCGTAATCTTGCCAAGAAATCAACAACAGCGGTAAAATGCTGGTGTTGACAGCGATGTCCTGTAATAGGATATGCGGGGGTGGTGAAGGAGTGCATTATGATGAAAACCGTAAATTGATTAAGGAAATCCGATGTAGACAGTCAAGACTTTGTGGATATGTTATGAGGAAAGTAAACTTACAACCTAGTGACAGCTGGCACATTTGATTGAGCTGGCACATTTGATTGGAAAACCTAGTGACAGCTGGCACATTTGATTGAGCTGACACATTTGATTGGAAAAACTAGTGACAGCTGGGACATTTGATTGGAAAACCTAGTGACAGCTGGTACATTTGATTGAGCTGGCACATTTGATTGGAAAACCTAGTGACAGCTGGTACACTTGATTGGAAAACCTAGTGACAGCTGGCACATTTGATTGGAAAACCTAGTGACAGCTGGCACATGTGATTGGAAAACCTAGTGCCAGCTGGCACATTTGATTGAGCTGGCACATTTGATTGGAAAACCTAGTGACAGCTGGTACATTTGATTGAGCTGGCACATTTGATTGGAAAACCTAGTGACAGCTGGTACACTTGATTGGAAAACCTAGTGACAGCTGGCACATTTGATTGGAAAACCTAGTGACAGCTGGCACATTTGATTGGAAAACCTAGTGACAGCTGGCACATTTGATTGAGCTGGCATATTTGATTGGAAAACCTAGTGACAGCTGGCACATTTGATTGTAAAACCTAGTGACAGCTGGTACATTTGATTGAACTGGCACATTTGATTGAGCTGGCACATTTGATTGAGCTGGCACATTTGATTGGAAAACCTAGTGACAGCTGGCACATTTGATTGGAAAACCTAGTGACAGCTGGTACACTTGATTGGAAAACCTAGTGACAGCTGGCACATTTGATTGGAAAACCTAGTGACAGCTGGCACATTTGATTGGAAAACCTAGTGACAGCTGGCACATTTGATTGAGCTGGCACATTTGATTGGAAAACCTAGTGACAGCTGGCACATTTGATTGGAAAACCTAGTGACAGCTGGTACATTTGATTGGAAAACCTAGTGACAGCTAGTACATTTGATTGAGCTGGCACATTTGATTGGAAAACCTAGTGACAGCTGGTACACTTGATTGGAAAACCTAGTGACAGCTGGTACATTTGATTGAGCTGGCACATTTGATTGGAAAACCTAGTGACAGCTGGCACATTTGATTGGAAAACCTAGTGACAGCTGGCACATTTGATTGGAAAACCTAGTGACAGCTGGTACATTTGATTGAGCTGGCACATTTGATTGGAAAACCTAGTGACAGCTGGCACATTTGATTGGAAAACCTAGTGACAGCTGGCACATTTGATTGGAAAACCTAGTGACAGCTGGTACATTTGATTGAGCTGGCACATTTGATTGGAAAACCTAGTGACAGCTGGTACACTTGATTGCAAAACCTAGTGACAGCTGGTACATTTGATTGAGCTGGCACATTTGATTGAGCTGGTACATTTGATTGAGCTGGCACATTTGATTGGAAAACCTAGTGACAGCTGGCACATTTGATTGGAAAACCTAGTGACAGCTGGTACATTTGATTGAGCTGGCACATTTGATTGGAAAACCTAGTGACAGCTGGTACACTTGATTGGAAACCTAGTGACAGCTGGTAAATTTGATTGAGCTGGTACATTTGATTGAGCTGGCACATTTGATTGGAAAACCTAGTGACAGCTGGTACACTTGATTGGAAAACCTAGTGACAGCTGGTACACTTGATTGGAAAACCTAGTGACAGCTGGTACACTTGATTGGAAAACCTAGTGACAGCTGGTACACTTGATTATAAAACCTAGTGACAGCTGGTACACTTGATTGGAAAACCTAGTGACAGCTGGCACATTTGATTGAGCTGGCACATTTGATTGAGCTGGCACATTTGATTGGAAAACCTAGTGACAGCTGGTACACTTGATTGGGCTGGCACATTTGATTGGAAAACCTAGTGACAGCTGGGACATTTGATTGGAAAACCTAGTGACAGCTGGTACATTTGATTGAGCTGGCACATTTGATTGGAAAACCTAGTGACAGCTGGTACACTTGATTGGAAAACCTAGTGACAGCTGGCACATTTGATTGGAAAACCTAGTGACAGCTGGCACATGTGATTGGAAAACCTAGTGACAGCTGGCACATTTGATTGAGCTGGCACATTTGATTGGAAAACCTAGTGACAGCTGGCACATTTGATTGAGCTGACACATTTGATTGGAAAACCTAGTGACAGCTGGGACATTTGATTGGAAAACCTAGTGACAGCTGGTACATTTGATTGAGCTGGCACATTTGATTGGAAAACCTAGTGACAGCTGGTACACTTGATTGGAAAACCTAGTGACAGCTGGCACATTTGATTGGAAAACCTAGTGACAGCTGGCACATGTGATTGGAAAACCTAGTGCCAGCTGGCACATTTGATTGAGCTGGCACATTTGATTGGAAAACCTAGTGACAGCTGGTACATTTGATTGAGCTGGCACATTTGATTGGAAAACCTAGTGACAGCTGGTACACTTGATTGGAAAACCTAGTGACAGCTGGCACATTTGATTGGAAAACCTAGTGACAGCTGGCACATTTGATTGGAAAACCTAGTGACAGCTGGCACATTTGATTGAGCTGGCATATTTGATTGGAAAACCTAGTGACAGCTGGCACATTTGATTGTAAAACCTAGTGACAGCTGGTACATTTGATTGAACTGGCACATTTGATTGAGCTGGCACATTTGATTGAGCTGGCACATTTGATTGGAAAACCTAGTGACAGCTGGCACATTTGATTGGAAAACCTAGTGACAGCTGGTACACTTGATTGGAAAACCTAGTGACAGCTGGCACATTTGATTGGAAAACCTAGTGACAGCTGGCACATTTGATTGGAAAACCTAGTGACAGCTGGCACATTTGATTGAGCTGGCACATTTGATTGGAAAACCTAGTGACAGCTGGCACATTTGATTGGAAAACCTAGTGACAGCTGGTACATTTGATTGGAAAACCTAGTGACAGCTAGTACATTTGATTGAGCTGGCACATTTGATTGGAAAACCTAGTGACAGCTGGTACACTTGATTGGAAAACCTAGTGACAGCTGGTACATTTGATTGAGCTGGCACATTTGATTGGAAAACCTAGTGACAGCTGGCACATTTGATTGGAAAACCTAGTGACAGCTGGCACATTTGATTGGAAAACCTAGTGACAGCTGGTACATTTGATTGAGCTGGCACATTTGATTGGAAAACCTAGTGACAGCTGGCACATTTGATTGGAAAACCTAGTGACAGCTGGCACATTTGATTGGAAAACCTAGTGACAGCTGGTACATTTGATTGAGCTGGCACATTTGATTGGAAAACCTAGTGACAGCTGGTACACTTGATTGCAAAACCTAGTGACAGCTGGTACATTTGATTGAGCTGGCACATTTGATTGAGCTGGTACATTTGATTGAGCTGGCACATTTGATTGGAAAACCTAGTGACAGCTGGCACATTTGATTGGAAAACCTAGTGACAGCTGGTACATTTGATTGAGCTGGCACATTTGATTGGAAAACCTAGTGACAGCTGGTACACTTGATTGGAAACCTAGTGACAGCTGGTACATTTGATTGATCTGGTACATTTGATTGAGCTGGCACATTTGATTGGAAAACCTAGTGACAGCTGGTACACTTGATTGGAAAACCTAGTGACAGCTGGTACACTTGATTGGAAAACCTAGTGACAGCTGGTACACTTGATTGGAAAACCTAGTGACAGCTGGTACACTTGATTATAAAACCTAGTGACAGCTGGTACACTTGATTGGAAAACCTAGTGACAGCTGGCACATTTGATTGAGCTGGCACATTTGATTGAGCTGGCACATTTGATTGGAAAACCTAGTGACAGCTGGTACACTTGATTGGGCTGGCACATTTGATTGGAAAACCTAGTGACAGCTGGCACATTTGATTGAGCTGGCACATTTGATTGGAAAACCTAGTGATAGCTGGCACATTTGATTGAGCTGGCACATTTGATTGGAAAACCTAGTGACAGCTGGTACACTTGATTGGAAAACCTAGTGACAGCTGGTACACTTGATTGGAAAACCTAGTGACAGCTGGTACACTTGATTGGAAAACCTAGTGACAGCTGGTACACTTGATTGGAAAACCTAGTGACAGCTGGTACACTTGATTGGAAAACCTAGTGACAGCTGGTACATTTGATTGAGCTGGCACATTTGATTGAGCTGGCACATTTGATTGAGCTGGCACATTTGATTGAGCTGGCACATTTGATTGGAAAACCTAGTGACAGCTGGTACACTTGATTGGGCTGGCACATTTGATTGGAAAACCTAGTGACAGCTGGCACATTTGATTGAGCTGGCACATTTGATTGGAAAACCTAGTGACAGCTGGCACATTTGATTGGAAAACCTAGTGACAGCTGGTACACTTGATTGGAAAGGAGAAACCTGGATCGCTTGGCCATATGGAATAATCAGGACAAGAACACAGACCTGATGTGAGACTCTTGTGTGCGTGTGAGATGATGAACCATGATTGCCTACACTTATCCCCATGGCACATGATGATGGTGATGACATACTTTTTTTTGTTTGCTCGCTTTTAACTCAGCGTAGTCCACACACATGCCACTACTACTGGGGGGGGGGGGGGGGTGTGTGTTTGCACTGGACTGATGTCTGCATGTGGATTAGCTTTCCCTATTACCAGTGTCTCTTGCCATCTTGTACTTCGAGTTCTAAGATGCTTGCAATGTACGTCTCCAAGTCAAGGATGAGAAATCAACATTTTAGCCCAACTGAACTGTGTTGGTGTTAAACCTGCATCCTCACCACCAGTGCACCAGAAGTTAAAGAGCAATTGTAACCTTTCGGTCATGTTGGTTTCCACTTACTTATACTGATACAAACTAAAAAAACTATTAAGTGTAGTGTTGCAGTTGTCATGTGATATATTCTTGCAGCTATAAATTCAACCAAGCTGTGGTAAATGAGAGTAATTATGACTCTCTTAAGATAGCCAAATGCCTTGTCATTTAATTAGTGACACATATGAATGGATTCACGAAATTCCCACTGTCCCTATCTACTATCTAGTGAAACCACAGCCAAGGGAACGGGCTTGGTAGACCCAGTTGAGCTTGACTCTAGTCCGACTTTGTGAAGACACATGAAGGGTGTAGAATAGGCATCTCCAGACACTTGGTCAATGGCTCTCAGCTGAGGGATATGGCTGAACGCCTCTAAGTAAGAATTCCTCCGGATGTGAGAGCCTGGCCGTTACTCAACTTCTGCTGCATGGAGGTGCGATGCTAAGCCTGCGGCATCTGCAGCCTACCTTATTCCAGATGTACTGGTCATCCTTTCCTCTGGAGAAAGCAAGGCAGGCCGAGAGAGGGATCATATTGCATGTTCTCTGAATCCAGCTCAGGCATTGTGTGATGGAGTTTTAGATCCTGTTCACATACTTTCGTCTGTAAAGTCAAGGTGCGACTACTATTCCCCCTTGCACACAATCAACCTCCACATACATATACTGATACAAACATATTATAACCAGTTATGTGTGTAATGTTTCAGTTGTCATGTGATATATTCTTGCAGCTATTCCCCCTTACACCGGTCTCCATGGTCTAGAAGTTACACGACTTTCTCCGTAATCCTGTATACTCGTGAGTAACGTGACATGCATGAGAATTGGTAGTGGTTCTCTCCGCATCGGTAACTTATGGGGTATGTTAGCTGGCCGTTCAGAAAGCAATGGCAAACTACTGAGCATAATCTTGCTAAGAAATCAACAATCAGTTGAAAGATGCTGATGTTGACAGTGATGTCCTGTAAAGGATATGCGGGGGGAAAAAAAAATTCTCCTCTTACACACAGTCGACCTCCACATACTTATAATGATACAAACTAACATATTATCATCAGTTATGGGTGTAATGTTGCAGTTGTCATGTGATATATTCTTGCAGCTATTCCCCCTTACACACAATCAACCTCCACATACTTATACTGATACAAACTAACATTATCATCAGTTATGTGTGTAATGTTGCAGCTGTCATGTGATATATTCTTGTAGCTATTCTCCCTTACACACAATCAAGACGCCTGAAGACAGCCACCAGTACCCAGCCCTGCTGTTGTTGACAGGCGATCATGATGACAGAGTTTCCCCCCTTCATTCACTTAAATTCATCGCAGAACTGCAGCATTCTCTGGGTGGTCTTGAAAAACAGGTACTTTTGTTCATTATGTTAGATTAATACAAGCAAACTGTTTCTTGTGATCATTTATCCTATAGTAATGTAGGGGACACAATTATCCAATAGTAATGTAATTAACAGGGAACACAGTTATCCAGTAGTAATGTAACTAACAGGGACATAATTATCCAATAGTTGTGTAACTAACAGGAGACATAATTATCCTATAGCAATGTAACTAACAGGGGACATAATTATCCTATTGCAATGTAACTAACAGGGGACATAATTATCCTATAGTAATGTAACTAACGGGAAATAATTATCTTATAGTAATGTAACTAACAGGGGACATAATTATCACTAATAGAGGCAAGGTAGCACATTTGCTAGCCCACTTGCCACGTGGTCATATATTCGAATCTCCATTGAGGCAGGAATTTCTGGTAAACTTTATTTAGGCTCCCAGATCAACCCAGTGATTTATCGTCTCCCCTAACACTGAAGGCCTTGACTGTTTGGCACTTTCAGGAGGTGGACCCACCCGAGTCATGACTTCAAGGTGTCTTTCTCCTCTCATGCGTTTGCACATCCAGCTTTGACCTTGGTTTACTTTTGCTTGGGTGGGAGACCTGTTGGACCCTGCCTTACAGACAGAGATCTGGACCATTTTGCTGCATGGATTCATCCCATTCATTGTTCCACTAGTTCCACCTTTTCAGCAGCTTCGCCCAATCTTTTTAAGTGCCAAAATTCTGTATTGTCCTTTTAGACTCAACTGCTTCAGCACATTGTTCATGGAGTTAGAAACCAACCTCCTGCATCTACCTCTGTGGTGACCTACCTGACTGTACCTACCCTGTCTCTGTCTTATGACCATGTTACTGTTCATCTCCATCTTGGAGGTGTGCTGCTCCTTGATTCTTGATTCAGACACAGTTTAGTTAGTTTAGTTTAGTCGACCGATCAACATCACGGCACACGGTTGTAACCCATAAGTGCTCCATTCTACTCCTAATTCAAGCCTGAATCCAGAGAATCTCAGCTCAGTGCATGAACTCTGTAGGTAGCACCGGCAAGGATCCTGAAATACTTTGGGTAGATTTTTCACTTGAAATAATTTTGCCCAGGCAGCACCGTTAGGCTACTCTTTTTTGATTTCCAACTGCCAAGGGATGTTTTACATTGCAACAATACACACAGGCATCCGATCTCACTACCCAGAGACCAGGGAACATTTTGTTACTAGAAGTCCACATGAAAAAATCCCAGCCCTCACTAGGGCTTGAACCCAGAACCTCCAGTACTTGAGGCGGACACCATACCTCGAGACTACTCAACCCCCCTTATTCAGACACATCAGCTGCCTAACCATTGAGAAGAGCCCCTCAATGGCCAGCCTGGTATAATGGGTTAAGGTCTATGATCCGGCATGTCCCGTCTATAAAAGGAAGCAGACACTGGTGTATGAAGTCTACAGAGTGGCTCTTGAGCAAGGCCAATTTACTTATCACTTCAACAAACTGCTGACTGAGCTGGCAGCCACTGTGGATTTGGCAGAAACTTGTAGCAGGTTTCTAAAAGGTAGCTCAGATATTAAAAGTGGATATGAGAATAACAAACGGAGGAAAGTTGACAGCGGGGAAGAGTTGGAGGATGATGGGGCTAGTGAGAGGTCATGTGGCAGTCAGAGGAGTGGTGACAGTAGATGCAAAAGCCACAGTATTGGTAGGACTAGGAGCAATAGCCCAAGTGACTGCACAGTAATGGTGAAGCAGAAGAAAGCCAGCATTAAGAGGATGAAAGAGAAATTAGTAGTTGAGAGGATAGTGATTCACCGGTGAAGAGTTACTGGCACACATAAAGTTACTTTCTTTCACATGCATTGTACCTTAATTGAAGAAGACAGAAATTACTCAAATCAAGACAGAGGAATGAGGATTTTTTTAGTTTGAAAAAAAAAATTGTATTGACAAGTAAATTCAAGTTTTATACAGATGTCGTGTTTCCTCTATTGATGAGTCCGCAGTTCCCTTTGTTTTAGAAAAAAACAAACCATCAGGACAATATCTGAACATAAGTGAGAGGGTTAACAAACAACAACAAAATGGAATTTATAAACAAGCTCCATTAATGTTTCTAATAAGACACATTTTTCCTCAGTTGTACGTACATTTAATAGGGGAAGTAATAATAAACTTTTTTTTCAACTAAGGGGCATAACTAGTCAACATTATTTACAACATTTTTTTGGAGATTGAAAATATGTAATGTTTATTCCTGATAAAAATAAAATTTCTTTTTCATGAAGAACATTATCTGCGTATATATTTATTAATATATTTTGGAAAACTTGCAAACTGTTTTATAAATAAGAATTGCTATTTTTTACAATACAATTTTACTAGTATATTGTGCTATAAGATATTGGTTTCTCAAATTCAAAAGGGATAAATCATTGTTGCCTTTACGCACTTATAAAAGTGCCCCAGAACATTTTCTGATTATTTATTTGAAGAGTGTTTACGCTCCCATATCATAAAAGATTATTGCCTACCTTTCTTACACTCTCAGGAGGCAAGGGCTTTTGTCTTGTGTCCTTGTTTATTGTTTAGTTGAGTTAAGTCAAATCAGCACACCTGTGTAACCCATAAGTGCTCTTGTTCTATTCCTAACTCAAGCCTGAGTCCGGATAATCTCAGCTCAGCGCACAAACTCCTGAAAATACTTTGAATCCTGAAATACTTTGGGTAGATATTTAACTTGAAATTTTGCCCGCAATGCTGTTAGGCTACTCTTTTTCGAATTCCAACTGCCAAGGGATTTTTTACGTGTTTAACAATAAACAGAGGCGTCCGATCTCATTATCCAGAGACCAGAGGAAATTTTATTACTAGAAGTCCATGTGAAAAAAATCCCAGCCCTCACTAGGGCTTGAATTCGGAACCTCCAGCACTCAAGGTGGACACCATACCTCAAGACCACTCAGCCCCTTTGTTTATTGTATTGGCCTACAGGCAGCACTGAATAGGAGGTGCAACAACAGATTCATGACAACTTGTGCCCAGATGTAATCATCTACATGCATGGATCTGTGCTAAGAGGCAAAAGAAGTGCCTGGGGTTTCATAGTGAAGGTTAATGGACAGTGTTTAGTGCAGGAGAGCCTGGCATATGATACCACAACATCTAGTCTGAGAATGGAAGTGGAGGCAGTCATTGCTGTGTTCTGCTGGTTGGAGGATAAACAGCACACACATACAATGATTGTAACTGACTCACAGAGCATGTTAGGTGTGCAAAGTGGCTTGCTCAATTAGTTAGTTAGTCATGGTTCCAACTTTACGGCAACGGGTCGTCCCCATTATACTACATTCCTGTGCCAGTGAATATCACATAAAATGCTCCTCACTGTCCATTGTGAAAACTGGAACTGACAGGAGTCTCAGCAAGCCAATAGCCTGCACAGGTACACTGTGCATAATGCCGCCGCCATGATTCCAACACAAAAATCCTTCACGAAAAATACAGTTCATCGTCGATGGAATCGGCAGTCACCAGAAAGTTAGTTAGTTGCAGGATGTTGCAGTCAACACCATATTTTTTGCTGTTGTGATCTCTTTGCAAGTTGATGTTCAATAGTTTGTCATTGCTTTCTGAACGACCGGCACCCATACCATTTCATAAAATCCCAACGCAACGTGATCTGCTGCCAAATCGCATGAAGCTGTGTCCCCCGGAAAGAGGAATCAAAAATAGGAAGAAATCGCCTTCTGCAGATATAATCAGAGTTGTGGGACAAGGATGTGTATTATCCGGATGCCTTGATGTCACAAAAAGAGTGAGTCGTCAATCGTCACAGCCTCATCAGGTTTGTATAAATGTGAGTCTCAAAATTAAGTGTTGTAGTCCCTCCAGCCTAGAGATACTTTAGGGCACCATCACTGTCATATATTTACACATGAGGTCAGCATGCTGATGCCGAGGTAAGGAGTTCAACCCCTACACCGGACAGTTGGACTAAAATGTTGACCTCTCGTCCTTGGTTTAGGGACTAAATTACAAGTACCTCTGAAGTCGGAGTGGGTTTGCCTGATGGCAAGGGGCACAGCTAATAGGGAAAACTAATCCACATACAAAATTCAGTCCAGCACTACTAGAAGTAGTGTGTATGAACTACGCTTGAGTTCAAAGCGAGCTAGTGCAAAATAAAATATCTTTACATTAAACTTGACAACTCAAATAGCAAACAATAATATTTGGTTCACCAACTGTTGAAAGCATTTGCAGTAAATAAAGTTATTTCTGGGTGATCTTTCAGACTAATCCACTAATAATCTATGTGGATACTAAATCCGGCCATGGACAGGGAAAGCCAACAGCTAAAGTGGTAAGAATATGTTTTTGTTTGGTTTACAAACTCATTTTTTGTCATGTTAATGTTTTGTTTAGAAACTCTCCTGTATTGTCATGTTAATGTTTGGGTTGGAAATTCTCCTGTATTGCCATGTTAATGTTTTGTTTAGAAACTCTCCTGTATTGTCATGTTAATGTTTGGTTTAGAAACTCATTTTTTGTCATGTTAATGTTTGGTTTACAAACTCTTCTTTATTATCATGTCATGTTAATGTTTGGTTTACAAACTCTCCTGTATTGTCATGTTAATGTTTGATTTAGAAACTCCTGTATTGTCATATCATGTTAATATTTGGTTTAGAAACTCTCCTGTATTGTCATGTTAATGTTTGGTTTAGAAACTCTCCTGTATTGTCATGTTAACGTTTGGTTTAGAAACTCTTCTATATTATCATGTCATGTTAATGTTCGGTTTAAAAGCTCTCCAGTATTGTCATGTCATGTTAATGTTTGGTTTAGAAACTCTCCTGTATTGTCATGTCATGTTAATGATCAATTTAAAAACTCCTGTATTGTCATGTCATGTTAATGTTTGGTTTAAAAACTCTCCTGCATTGTCATATCATGTTAGTGTTTGGTTTAGAAACTCTCCTGTATTGTCGTGTTAATGTTTTTTGTAGAAACTCTTCTATATTATCACATCATATTAACGTTTGGTTTAGAAACTCTCCTGTATTATCATGGTAATATTTGGTTTAGAAACTCTGCTGTGTTATCAAGTCAGGAAGTGTTTTCAACGTATATACTTCACTAAGTCTATCTCCATCACTGCCCTTCAACTGCTTCTTGGAAAAATATTAAGGTGGTATTATTTTCCAGATCTGAAACTGAAGTCCTTCTATCCCAGTTGTTATTGAATAGTCACATGTGCCTCAGTGTCTGGTTGGTTGATACAGGAGAGCAGTACAGAGCTAGGCCATAATAGTACAGGCAGATGCTTTGATTGAAGAATGTCCACAGTAAAGCAATTACCAACCTGATCTAGAACGGATGGATGTACAGTGACAGTATCAAGAATAATGACTATCAGTTGGTGGTCAGCACATTTGAAAAATGAATGCAGAAATCTGTATGATAGCACAGTAGATCTGAACATTAAGCAGAGGATAAATTCTCATGTAGAGATGATGACACAATTGTGTACACCGATGGATCTGTATTGGCGTGATTAAATTGCAGAGCTGGAGGTTACTATCATCCTCTGTCCACCACAGCCTCTTTTTCCAGGGACCATCACTGTTCATTCGAAATACTGTCGTGCTTAACATGGCCAAAGTATTTTAGTTTCCAAGTCATGCTGCTGTTTATGAGTAAGTTTTCTCCAATATTCAGGTCTTGTAGAATGTTGTCTTCTGTTTGATGCCAGATTTTGTGGGAATGTTTCCATAACATTGAAGTTATCTTCTGGAGATTAGACTGATGATATCTTCTCATCCAGGGATACTCTTCTCTTCCAGGGAACTTCTCATCCTGGGATAATGGGTCAATCAGTGTGAGAGGCCCAGACATTCCTAAGCAGGGATGTCAGCATGATCGAATGGATAAGAACGCCTGCGCTTAAACTTCTGGCATGCTGATGTTTAGGTGGCAGGTTGGACTAAAATATTGATTTCTCATCCTTGACTTGGGGTTGTAAATTACAAGTACCTCAGAAGTTGGAGTGGGTTCACCTGATGGTGAGGGACACTGGTAATAGGGAAAGCTAATTCACACATAAAAATGAGTCCAGTGCACTAGAAGTAGAAACACGTGTATGGACTACGCTTGAGTTCAAAGTGAGTGAACGCAACCCAAAATAAAATTCCCAAACAGAATGGAGTGTGTCAAACTACTACTGCGTAAGGAGTACTACTGCGTAAGGAGTACTACTGCGTAAGGAGTACTACTGCGTATGAGTAAGGAGACTGAAAGTTTCCACTGCAGCCAGGAATTAGCCGCTGACGATTTCTTAAATCTTTGCCTTCATTCTGCCTGTTATCTGCCTCAAAGGGGATTCAGATGCATGACTGCTGGGCTAGCAGATGTCATGATCACGGTGACCACATGGTTCAGTGAGCAATCAGTCCTTTCTTGTGGAAGGTATGTACTCTCTCCTTAAGCAGTGGGATGCATGTCTGAAAGCGTATGGTGACTTCTTTGACAGAATGTCAGATGGGCCTGCGTGCCCAATTCTTAACCCTTTAAAAATAAAGATAAAGATTTTCGTTATTTGGGCAAGCTAAGGTGCAAGCTTGCTTCCTACCAGTTGCTTTGTTTAGTTCTGCCACACCTGCTGTTATACCTTTCATGGGTTGGTAATAGAGCCTTTGGGACAGATCTCAGCTGATCATGCCTCGTGCCTTATTGTTGTGTCTAGCAATTGCTTGCCTGTTAGCAAGTTGCTTTTTTTTTTTGTCCCCAGATTGAGGAAATATCTGACATCTACAGCTTCATCTACCAGACCATTGGACTTGAGTGGGCTGACAGCTGACCGGGCACAGGCTAGCTTCGCTTGATGCTGGTTGTACTAGGGATTATGATGTGATTATGAGTTGTTGAAATGTTATCAAGAAGCTAGTTATGTGATGTGTTGATGATACTTATGCTAGTGCAATGTTATCAGAGATGATAACCAGTACCATATATAATTTTATGGATTAGTATACTGCAGATGCTAGAGGCTGGCCTACTGATCAGGTAGTCATGGGTTGGAACCCACATAAAGGCAGATTTTTAAAAAACTGACCTGGTTTCCCAGGTCAACCGAGTCTGACATGGGCACTAGGACATGTCTGGGGAATTAAAGTTCTGGTCGACTGATGCTGCAGATTGAAGGGGGGGGGGGGGGGGGGGGGGGGGGGGGGGGGGTGGACTGACTGATGCTACAGATCTAGGGGGCTGGTGGGCCTGGACTGACTGGTGCTGCAGATCTGGGGTGCTGGGCTTTTTGGGGGTTGTGGGCTTAATTAGGGAATGCATTGCATGTCAATAGCTGTACAGTAGACTGGTGGTATCTGGCACCGTTAGGCTAGTCACAAGTGATAGAGGAGGTGACATCAGGGGATTACAAACACGTGAAACCAATTGCAATGCTGTTCCACATACTTCACTATCGTGTGATTCTTTTAACATTTTCTCTCGAATGTGTTGGCCTTGAGAGTTGACTCTACAAGTATTTCTGGAAACTTTCTTGCGATCTTGGGCCACATGGTCCTGCAGATCATTGTTATTGAGCATCTCTTTTGTAGATTAGATCACAAATTGATATCATTCCAGTACTTATTTTGCAATCTTTTAATTTTTTTGTTACTCCCACCCTTCTAGTTTGTCATCCTCTCATTGGTTGTTGCTCAGGTGATGTGTACTCAGGAATGTCCTTGTTTAGATGTGTGGTGTATATGAGAACTTGTAAAAGTTCCCGTTAACTTTGTGTGATTGTTTGTCTATGTTGCTCTGATGATGTGTACTCAAGAATTCCATTGTTTCGATGTGTTGCCGTATATGAGAACTCATAAAGGTTCCCATGAACTTTGAGTGAATGTTTGCCTATGTGGGCCAGTATTGGGTCCACATTTGATGAAGCGTATGGCAGTCTTGAAGAATATGTTCCACTGTCTGTTCCATCTCTCCACATGTGGGTGGGCATGGATGACGGGACCAGTTTCAACCTACGCGGCTGTTCAGTCTGTGTAAGTCATTGTTCAGTCTGTGTCATTGATTGTTAAGTCTGTGTCATTGATTGTTCAGTCTGTGTCATTGATTGTTAAGTCTGTGTCATTGATTGTTCAGTCTGTGTAAGTGGTTGTTCAGTCTGTGTCATTGATTGTTCAGCCTGTGTCATTGATTGTTCAGTCTCTGTCATTGATTGTTCAGTCTGTGTCATTGATTGTTCAGTCTGTGTAAGTCATTGTTCAGTCTGTGTCATTGATTGTTCAGTCTGTGTAAGTCATTGTTCAGTCTGTGTAAGTCATTGTTCAGTCTGTGTAAGTCATTGTTCAGTCTGTGTCATTGATTGTTCAGTCTGTGTAAGTCATTGTTCAGTCTGTGTAAGTCATTGTTCAGTCTGTGTAAGTCATTGTTCAGTCTGTGTAAGTCATTGTTCAGTCTGTGTCATTGATTGTTCAGTCTGTGTAAGTCATTGTTCAGTCTGTGTAAGTCATTGTTCAGTCTGTGTAAGTCATTGTTCAGTCTGTGTAAGTCATTGTTCAGTCTGTGTCATTGATTGTTCAGTCTGTGTAAGTCATTGTTCAGTCTGTGTCATTGATTGTTCAGTCTGTGTAAGTCATTGTTCAGTCTGTGTAAGTCATTGTTCAGTCTGTGTAAGTCATTGTTCAGTCTGTGTCATTGATTGTTCAGTCTGTGTAAGTCATTGTTCAGTCTGTGTAAGTCATTGTTCAGTCTGTGTCATTGATTGTTCAGTCTGTGTAAGTCATTGTTCAGTCTGTGTCATTGATTGTTCAGTCTGTGTAAGTCATTGTTCAGTCTGTGTAAGTCATTGTTCAGTCTGTGTAAGTCATTGTTCAGTCTGTGTCATTGATTGTTCAGTCTGTGTAAGTCATTGTTCAGTCTGTGTCATTGATTGTTCAGTCTGTGTAAGTCATTGTTCAGTCTGTGTAAGTCATTGTTCAGTCTGTGTCATTGATTGTTCAGTCTGTGTAAGTCATTGTTCAGTCTGTGTAAGTCATTGTTCAGTCTGTGTCATTGATTGTTCAGTCTGTGTAAGTCATTGTTCAGTCTGTGTCATTGATTGTTCAGTCTGTGTAAGTCATTGTTCAGTCTGTGTCATTGATTGTTCAGTCTGTGTAAGTCATTGTTCAGTCTGTGTCATTGATTGTTCAGTCTGTGTAAGTGGTTGTTCAGTCTGTGTCATTGATTGTTCAGTCTGTGTAAGTCATTGTTCAGTCTGTGTCATTGATTGTTCAGTCTGTGTAAGTCATTGTTCAGTCTGTGTAAGTCATTGTTCAGTCTGTGTAAGTCATTGTTCAGTCTGTGTAAGTCATTGTTCAGTCTGTGTCATTGATTGTTCAGTCTGTGTAAGTCATTGTTCAGTCTGTGTCATTGATTGTTCAGTCTGTGTAAGTCATTGTTCAGTCCGTGTAAGTCATTGTTCAGTCTGTGTAAGTCATTGTTCAGTCTGTGTAAGTCATTGTTCAGTCTGTGTAAGTCATTGTTCAGTCTGTGTCATTGATTGTTCAGTCTGTGTAAGTCATTGTTCAGTCTGTGTAAGTCATTGTTCAGTCTGTGTAAGTCATTGTTCAGTCTGTGTCATTGATTGTTCAGTCTGTGTAAGTGGTTGTTCAGTCTGTGTCATTGATTGTTCAGTCTGTGTAAGTCATTGTTCAGTCTGTGTCATTGATTGTTCAGTCTGTGTAAGTCATTGTTCAGTCTGTGTAAGTGGTTGTTCAGTCTGTGTCATTGATTGTTCAGTCTGTGTAAGTCATTGTTCAGTCTGTGTAAGTGGTTGTTCAGTCTGTGTAAGTCATTGTTCAGTCTGTGTAAGTGGTTGTTCAGTCTGTGTAAGTCATTGTTCAGTCTGTGTAAGTCATTGTTCAGTCTGTGTAAGTCATTGTTCAGTCTGTGTAAGTCATTGTTCAGTCTGTGTAAGTCATTGTTCAGTCTGTGTAAGTCATTGTTCAGTCTGTGTAAGTGGTTGTTCAGTCTGTGTCATTGATTGTTCAGTCTGTGTCATTGATTGTTCAGTCTGTGTAAGTGGTTGTTCAGTCTGTGTCATTGATTGTTCAGTCTGTGTAAGTCATTGTTCAGTCTGTGTCATTGATTGTTCAGTCTGTGTAAGTCATTGTTCAGTCTGTGTAAGTCATTGTTCAGTCTGTGTCATTGATTGTTCAGTCTGTGTAAGTCATTGTTCAGTCTGTGTAAGTCATTGTTCAGTCTGTGTAAGTCATTGTTCAGTCTGTGTAAGTCATTGTTCAGTCTGTGTCATTGATTGTTCAGTCTGTGTAAGTCATTGTTCAGTCTGTGTAAGTCATTGTTCAGTCTGTGTCATTGATTGTTCAGTCTGTGTAAGTCATTGTTCAGTCTGTGTAAGTGGTTGTTCAGTCTGTGTAAGTCATTGTTCAGTCTGTGTAAGTCATTGTTCAGTCTGTGTAAGTCATTGTTCAGTCTGTGTAAGTCATTGTTCAGTCTGTGTAAGTCATTGTTCAGTCTGTGTAAGTGGTTGTTCAGTCTGTGTCATTGATTGTTCAGTCTGTGTAAGTCATTGTTCAGTCTGTGTAAGTCATTGTTCAGTCTGTGTAAGTCATTGTTCAGTCTGTGTAAGTCATTGTTCAGTCTGTGTAAGTGGTTGTTCAGTCTGTGTCATTGATTGTTCAGTCTGTGTAAGTCATTGTTCAGTCTGTGTAAGTGGTTGTTCAGTCTGTGTCATTGATTGTTCAGTCTGTGTAAGTCATTGTTCAGTCTGTGTAAGTCATTGTTCAGTCTGTGTAAGTGGTTGTTCAGTCTGTGTCATTGATTGTTCAGTCTGTGTAAGTCATTGTTCAGTCTGTGTAAGTCATTGTTCAGTCTGTGTAAGTGGTTGTTCAGTCTGTGTCATTGATTGTTCAGTCTGTGTAAGTCATTGTTCAGTCTGTGTAAGTCATTGTTCAGTCTGTGTAAGTGGTTGTTCAGTCTGTGTCATTGATTGTTCAGTCTGTGTAAGTCATTGTTCAGTCTGTGTCATTGATTGTTCAGTCTGTGTAAGTGGTTGTTCAGTCTGTGTCATTGATTGTTCAGTCTGTGTCATTGATTGTTCAGTCTGTGTAAGTGGTTGTTCAGTCTGTGTCATTGATTGTTCAGTCTGTGTAAGTGGTTGTTCAGTCTGTGTCATTGGTTGTTCAGTCTGTGTCATTGATTGTTCAGTCTGTGTCATTGATTGTTCAGTCTGTGTAAGTCATTGTTCAGTCTGTGTAAGTGGTTGTTCAGTCTGTGTCATTGATTGTTCAGTCTGTGTAAGTCATTGTTCAGTCTGTGTAAGTGGTTGTTCAGTCTGTGTAAGTGGTTGTTCAGTCTGTGTAAGTCATTGTTCAGTCTGTGTAAGTGGTTGTTCAGTCTGTGTCATTGATTGTTCAGTCTGTGTCATTGATTGTTCAGTCTGTGTCATTGATTGTTCAGTCTGTGTAAGTCATTGTTCAGTCTGTGTAAGTGGTTGTTCAGTCTGTGTCATTGATTGTTCAGTCTGTGTCATTGATTGTTCAGTCTGTGTAAGTCATTGTTCAGTCTGTGTAAGTGGTTGTTCAGTCTGTGAAATTGATTGTTCAGTCTGTGTAAGTCATTGTTCAGTCTGTGTAAGTCATTGTTCAGTCTGTGTAAGTCATTGTTCAGTCTGTGTAAGTCATTGTTCAGTCTGTGTAAGTCATTGTTCAGTCTGTGTAAGTGGTTGTTCAGTCTGTGTCATTGATTGTTCAGTCTGTGTAAGTCATTGTTCAGTCTGTGTAAGTCATTGTTCAGTCTGTGTAAGTCATTGTTCAGTCTGTGTCATTGATTGTTCAGTCTGTGTCATTGATTGTTCAGTCTGTGTAAGTCATTGTTCAGTCTGTGTCATTGATTGTTCAGTCTGTGTAAGTCATTGTTCAGTCTGTGTCATTGATTGTTCAGTCTGTGTCATTGATTGTTCAGTCTGTGTCATTGATTGTTCAGTCTGTGTCATTGATTGTTCAGTCTGTGTCAGTGATTGTTCAGTCTGTAAGTAACTGTTCAGTCTGTTATGTTCTGTTCTGATTCAGAACAAAGATCACCTGTTCTGCTCAATCAAGAAAGTAATAGTTCTCAGGTTCTTGCCTGGGTGATCTAATAGACTTGGTTAGGGGTGTCTTGTCATGAAAGGTGAATGTTCTCTTTGGTGGTGTTGTGCTCATTCGTTGGCTGACATCTTCTATGAGAACTCAAGGATCCAGCAACACCATAAAAAACATGATTGTTTATGTTAATCAGCTGTGTTGTAATGAGGATGACAATAGATTGTAAGCATAGAACAGATGATTGTGATATGTTGTCATTAAGATGACAATACATTGTAAGCGTAGAAAACATGTTTGTGATATGTTGTATTGACGTTGACAGTAGATATGTACAATAGAAAAAAATTATGATTTTAGCTGTGTTGTCTTAAGGTTGACTAAAGATAATAGACAACACAACAGTGAGTTAATTTATCATAGAAGACATGATTATGAATGAGTTAGCTGTTGTAGTGAAGATGACAATAAATGTGTCAACACATTCTCAGATTTGGTTTGCTCTGATTTATCAAGAATCACTTTAAATGCAGATTAAAGTTCCTCATCGCACACCATAGATTACACAAGGATCACCCATCCACCTCCCACAGATTACACAAGGATCACCCATCCACCTCCCACAGATTACACAAGGATCACCCATCCACCTCCCACAGATTACATAAGGATGACCCATCCAACTATCACAGATTACACATGAATGACCGATCCACCTCCCACATATTACACATAAATGACCCATCCACCTACCACAGATTACACAAGGATGACCCATCCATCTACCACAGATTACATAAGCATGACACATCGACCTATCATAAAATACACAAGGATGACCCATCCACCTACCATAGATTATACAAGGATGACCCATCCACCTACCACAAAATACCCAAGTATCACCCATCCACCTCCCACAGCTTACACAAGGATAACCCATCCAACTACCACAGATTAGTTTAGTCGATGGATCAATATCACGACACATGGGTGCAACCCATAAGTGCTCCGTTTTCCTCCTAACTCAAACCTGAGTCTGGAGAAACTCAGCTCAATGCACGAACTCTGTAGCACCAGTGAGGATCCTGAAATACTTTGTGTAGATTTTTAACTCGAAATTTTGACCGCAATGCCGTTAGGCTACTCTTTTTCGAATTCCAACTGTCAAGGGATTTGGTACATGAGCAACAATACACACGGGCGTCCGATCTCACTACCCAGAGACAACAATACACACGGGTGTCCGATCTCACTACCCAGAGACCAAGGGAATCTTTATTACTAGAAGTCCATGTGAAAAAATCCAGATCCTCACTGGGGCTTGAACCCGGGACCTCCAGCACTCGAGGCGGACACTATACCTCGAGACCATGCAGCCCCACCCACACTGATTAAACAAGGGTGACTAATCCAACTACCACAGATTACACAAAGATGAACCATCCGCCCACTATAGATTACACAAGGTGACCCATCTACCTACCACAGATTACACAAAGATGACCCATCCACCTACCACAGATTACACATGAATGACCCATCTACCTACCACAGATTACACAAGGATGACCCATCTACCTACCACAGATTACACATTAATGACCCATCTACCTACCACAGATTACACAAGGATGACTCATCTACCTACCACAGATTACACAAGGAGGACCAATCTACCTACCACAGATTACACATGAATGACCCATCTACCTACCACAGATTACACAAGGATGACCCATCTACCTACCACAGATTACACAAGGATGACCCATCTACCTATCACAGATTACACATGAATGACCCATCTACCTACCACAGATTACACAAAGATGACCCATCTACCTACCACAGATTACACAAGGATGACCCATCTACCTACCACAGATTACACAAGCATGACCCATCTACCTACCACAGATTACACAAGGATGACCCATCCACCTACCACAGATTACACAAGGATGACCCATCCACCTACCACATATTACACAAGGATGACCCATCCACCTACCACAGATTACATAAGGATGACCCATCCACCTACAACAGATTACACAAGGATGACCCATCCACCTACCACAGATTGCACGGGGATTACCCATCCACCTACCACAGATTATACACGGATGACCCATCCATCTACCACAGATTACACAAGGATGACCCATCCATCTTCCACAGATTATACAAGCATGACGCATCCACCTACCATAAAATACACAAGGATGACCCATCTACCTACCATAGATTACACAAGGATGACCCATTGACCCACCATAGATTATGCAAGGATGACTGATCCACATACCATAAATTACACAAGGATGATTATAAATTAATCCAGTTGGTGTCGGTTCAATATGCAGCAGGTCATTTGCACAGCATCATTTATATTACAGCCAAAAAGTTAGTTTCTCTGAAGTGTGCATTTGCATGCATAAGATGTCTTCGTTTATTATCATGTTTGTGCTAGCCAATCCCTCACTGTTCTTGAAGGAGGCACGCTTTCCGTCACTGTTGTTTCCAAACCATTGTAATGTTTAACTTGGCCAAACTATTTCAGTTTCATTATGTTTTTATGAGCCAGTTTTCTTCAATAGTCAGATTGTGTAAAATGTCAGCCTTCTTCTTCATCATGGACCAAGATATTCTTCGATGGTCAGATTGTGTAAAATGTCAGCCTTCTTCTTCATCATGGACCAAGATATTCTTCGATGGTCAGATTGTGTAAAATGTCAGCCTTCTTCTTCATCATGGACCAAGATATTCTTCGATGGTCAGATTATGTAAAATGTCAGCCTTCTTCTTATTCATGGATCAAGATATTCTTCAATGGTCAGATTGTGTAAAATGTCAGCCTTCTTCTTATTCATGGACCAAGATATTCTTCGATGGTCAGATTATGTAAAATGTCAGCCTCCTCCTTCTTCATGGGCCAAGATATTCTTCGAGGTCAGATTATGTAAAATGTCAGCCTTCTTCTTATTCATGGACCAAGATATTCTTTGATGGTCAGATTGTGTAAAATGTCAGCCTCCTCCTTCTTCATGGACCAAGATAATCTTCGATGGTCAGATTGTGTAAAAGGTCAGCCTTTTTCTTCTTCATGGACCAAGATATTCTTCGATGGTCAGATTGTGTAAAATGTCAGCCTTCTTCTTATTCATGGACCAAGATATTCTTCGATGGTCAGATTATGTAAAATGTCAGCCTTCTTCTTATTCATGGACCAAGATATTCTTCGATGGTCAGATTGTGTAAAATGTCAGCCTTCTTCTTCTTCATGGGCCAAGATATTCTTTGATGGTCAGATTATGTAAAATGTCAGCCTTCTTTGATGGTCAGATTGTGAAAAATCTCTCATATCTTCCACATTTATAAACATAATTTATATGTACAGGGAAAAACAGATCTGGAGACATTACACATCCCTGTCTCACACCTCTCTTAATAGGCTGATATTGACCTACTTCATTACATTATCAATCCTTACGGCAGCTTGTTGTTTCCAATACGTGTATTTCACAAGACTGAGGTGAGGTTATAGTACATAACCTGCCTTTTTTTTTAAAATCGTCATTTGTGAATTTACTCATGACTCGCCATTTCACTCGATCACCAGAGCGTGGATAAGCTTAGTGTTCCTGTCTCGACCATGCATTGTGGCCAAGCCATTCAGGTATTTACTTCTCGGTCTTCCTTTGGTCTGTTCCCTTCGATCTCGCTTGCCAGTTGTCACCAAGTTATCCAATTCATTTCTTTTCATAACATGTCCAAAAAAAATTGACTGTCTACGTCTAATTTCTCTAATCAATTTACGATTTTCATTTGTTTTAACACCTGCGAGATGAGATGCCTGAGGAGAGCTGCTAACTTAACAATACGAGAAAGAGTAAGAAATGCTGTTATCAGACAGACAGTGGATTCAACACTGACAACACCTTGTGCCATATTTATTGAAAGACAGAAGATAGTTGGTTTGGCCATGTCGTTAGAATGCAACACCAGCAACTACCATCACTGGCCTTACATCAAAGATCATCTGCGACGAGACCAAGAGAACTCCAAGAAGAAGATGGATTGACGACATCAAAGACATTGTACAATCACACGGAATGACACCATCCAGTGCCGCCACCAGGCCCTGGAGCGCAAATTATTCCTCCTCACGACGCTTGACGGCAGAAGTGGAAGATGATGATGATGATGTGTTTCCTGTAGTACTTGGTCATTGGTTTTTCTGTCTGTCCATGGTATTCTTTGCATTCTCCTCAGAAACCACATTTCTACAGCCACCAGATGTTTTTCAGCTTGTCTTCTCATTATCCACGCTTCACATCCATACAAAAGTACAGGTTCTATGTAGCACCTTAACACTATTTTTCAGAGCAGAGAATGCTTTTCACACTATACCAGCACTTTTTCCTCTCAGTAATAGATTATGGATTAGGACTGCTCACTGTCTCAGAGAGTCAGCTGGTGAAGCTAGAGCGCATACAGAACGAAGCTATGCGGGTCATTCTGGGATGCACTAGAGACACCCCATTAGTGTGTATGAGTTACATCCTTGGTCTGCCGACTGTTGCTGGTAGGCTCAAGGTGATGCAGGCGAAGGCATACCTCAGAGTAGCTGCAGACACAGACCACCCACTGCATGAGGCGCTGGACGCAGTTAAGGGTCAGAGACTTTTAAGAGGGAAATCATGGACGGCTCAGGTGGAGGATACGATCAGACAGGTGTGTATCTTGGAGAACATTAGGAGAGGAGTGGGTCAGAGTGCCAGCGGAGCAGTCAGACTTGTGCAGAGTTATAATCACATTAAGCCGGGAGTGCAGGGAGTGGCCAGCAGGAGCCACGGAAGTGGAAATCCAGCAACTAATTCAGGACAATGCTCACTCGGGTGATGTGATTATCTACACAGATGGTTCGGTGTCAAGAGGTGAGAGAAGTGGCTGGGGGTTCATAGTCAAAGCTTATGGTTGACGTTTGGTGCTGGAGAGCCTGGCATATGATACCACAACATCTAGCTTAAGAATGGAGGTGGAGGCAGTCACTGCGGTTCTCCGCTGGATGGAGAATATGACACACACACACACACACACACACATCGTGATTGTAACTGACTCAGAAAGCATGCTGATGAGGGTGAGGACGGGCAGGCTTCGTGCGGAGTGGCTTGCTTCGCTTCGGAGATCACGGGTGACAAGCATCGCCTGGATCTTCTCTCCGGGGCATGCTGGTGTTCTGGGAAATGAACATGCGGACAGATTGGCTGGCTCTGCAGAACTTGGTGGAGTATTGATACATGACAAGGCAGACGTGGTTGCGGCCTTGTGGGAGCACGTGTACACCTCGGAGGAGCAAATGGATTACCATGGTCTGGCAAGAATAAGACAGCGAGGAGTAACGAGGGTATCTGGCCGACGATCAATGCTCAGAGGAAAGGCGAGACGGACATATAATCAGATTGCTACTGGTACTATTGGTGTTGGAACTCTTCGCTGGCTGCTGAGGATGGGGACGGATCGCTTATGGGAGTGCCCTGAATGCTGTGATGTTGATTCCTAAATCAACCAATCAATCAATCACTATTTTTCTAGAAGCAATTGACATCTTTTTATTGGTCAGTATGTTTTTCATCTTGCAAAAGGCTACCTTTGTCATGGCGATTCTTGTTCTAATCTCTTCAAGGCATCTCCTATCAGATGTTATGACAGTTCCGAGATAATTGTACCGATTCACCTGTTTAAGAATATTCTGATTTACTTGTATATTACATTGTGGTAATGTCTTCGTCCTAGTGACGACCACAATCTGTGTCTTCTTACAATTCAATTCTAACCCTAGTTGTTCGCTGTGTGCAAATAACCGCATCTACTAAATGTTGCAGATCCTGCTATCAATCATAACCACCTCATATCACTGTAAAAGTAAATAAAATCTATCCAGATGGCGACAGATTGAATACTGCCATTGCCACAATGAGTCTGGCTTGGTTCAACCTCGACCGCGGTCCTGCTCCAATTGCCTGATTTAGGAAAGATCAGTTTTAAGAGAGACCGTCAAAACTTGCTTCACACCGTAAGTGCTGTTCCATAGCACTCTGCCCCAACCTCACAAGTTTCTCACTAGCACGGTGGCTCGTCTTCGTTCTCGGTGTAAGATTTGCCCACATGTCCTTCAAACCCAGAGTCTTGCATTCCCTAAGACCACTTTCCACATCCGTGAGGGTTTCTCATGCACGTGTCGCAACGTTATCTATGCAATCATCTGCACACGTTGTGACATGAGATATATTGGAGAAATAGATCTACGACTTGCTGACAGATTTAGTCAACACTTCTCTGATATCAACAGTGGTTCCCAGAAATCGGTATCAATACACTTCAACAGTTCTTACCACTGTGGCGTGGCCGACACACAGGTCACGGCGATCAAATCGTGCGCATCTCACGAACGCGATCGTAAGACGTTGGAAAACCGTCTCATCTTACAGTTGGGTTCACTCTCCCCTCACTGCCTCAATGTCCAACACAGTTTCATTTAAATTCCATACCCCCACTCCTCCCATCTCTGCAGTTGTATAGTCCACTATAACAGTTAGTTGCATGTCCTTCACAGGAAGTCGTAGTCAGCCCCAATATTATTTTTGCTGTATGTGATTTCTTGGCAAGATTGCGTTCAGTGGTCTATCATCGCTTTCTGAGCGACAGGCACTCATACTATTTTATGAGAGCCACCGCGGGATGGTCTACATCAAAATCTCCCGCAGCTGTGTTTAGAGCACGGGATGCGGAATTGAGAACTGCGTCCAAGACACCTCCGACACAGAGCATGCTATAGTGCTTTACTAATCTCAATCTCACCTTTTCGCTCACATGGGGCGTCCCCCTTTCCCTCAAGCGCGTGTCCCCCATCGGGCGGTTTAGCCAATCCTTGAGCTTCTGGCTGTACTGACCATTATACCATTGACCACCTATACCACATATCCGGTTATTTCAATCCACTTACAGTCGCTCAAGCCGTAATCAGCTAAGTAACCTTAATATTTTCGTGTAGTTGTGTGTCTGTTTGTTCTGTGCTGACGAAGCTTTAGCCGCAACGTCCATTTTGCTTCTTGTAATCGTGTTCTAGTGAAGCTCACAATCTATTTCTCGTATTTTTGTGATTCATTCACACCGTAAGAAGTACACACGCTTCCACGTGATCGGGAACTCACATTACAACTTACGACAGAAGAGCGTCAGAGGGGGACACGCCCGGCGTGCTACTTGGCCAATCATCTTCACCTTTCATGAGCAGGGCGGAGTATCTAATGGCTTGTCCTTAGTGCCGTGGCGTTGATTATTACAGCTAAGAGGAATTGCATGTCGATGTTCATCAACAATTATTTTTAACAACGTTAGTTGCATGTCCTTTACAGGACGTCGCAATCCACCCAAACATGTGTAGCTGCTTGTGATTTTCTAGGCTATCTTATATCAGTCGTTTGAAATTGCTTTCTGAACAACGGACGCTCATACCAATGGTAAAAAAATCAACACAAGACAGTGTGCTTCCAAATCACATGTAGCTCGGGGGCTACGTGGTCTCGAGGTATGGTGTCCGCCTCGAGTGCTGGAGGTCCCAGGTTCAAGCCCCGGTGAGGACCGGGACTTATTTCACGTGGACTTCTATAATAAAATTTCCCCTGGTCTCTAGGTAGTGAGATCGGACGTCCGTGTGTATTGTTGCGCACGTAAACAAATCCCTTGGCAGTTGGAAATCGAAAAAGAGTAGCCTAACGGCGCTGCCTGAGCAAAATTTCAAGTTAAAAATCTACTAGTATTTTGGCCAGGCTCCAGGCAAGGCTTGCGAACGCGGTTCGCGAGCAGGGTACCAGGCGTTCGAAACTCAGCCGCGACCTATTTGTGCAGCAGACCGTGTCACGTTGTGTTATAACGTGCTGGTATGGGAGCCGGTCGTTCAGAAAGCAATGGCAAACTACTGAACGTAAAATCTTGCCTAGTACATCAAAGGCAGCTGAAAAATGCTGGTGTTGACTGCAACGTCCTGCAAGGGATATGCAACATTTAAAAAAAAGTATATCAGGATCCTCGCCGGTGCTACGGAGTTCGTGCACAGAGCTGAGTCTCTCCAGATTCTGGTTTGAGTTAGGAGGAGAACGGAGTACTTATGGGTTACACACGTGGGCCGTGATGTTGATCCAACGACTAAACTAAACTATCACCTGTAGCTGATTTTGAAACCGGTATGCGTGATTGTGAAACGCTACCCATTAGCCACAGACGGCGGTCATGAACAATTAATAATTATGCAGCCCATTAACCGATGGGTAGGAGTTAACATAAAATGCAGATTCAAAGTGCTGCATGTGGCCATAAAACTAACGGAATTGAATGCAAATGTTAAGATCTTTTTCAAAGACTAATTAAAAATATCCCAGACATGAAGATAACACCACCGATACGGTTATTGTTTTCTATTTTACGCGGGTGGGTAGTTGCATGCATCTGCTGTCCTAGCTCAGTTTTATTAAAGAAAAATAGCCAGTAGTTAAAATGAGCATGTATAATAACCCTGCGAAAATAATACATGCAGATTGAGTGCTTAGCATACCATTTTTATTTTTAAACCGCTTGACCTAATTTTCATGGTTAGAACATTGGTGACGATCTGATAAAGTTAAAGTTTAGTGCATATCATTTGCAGGACGTCGCAGTCCACCCCAAGCTTTTTTTTTTTGGGGGGGGGGGGGCTGTTTATAATTTCTTGGCAAGTCCTTACTTTCTGAACGACCGGCAGCGACACCATTGTATAAAATATCAACGCAAGGCGGTCTGCGTTCAAATCGCCCGCAGATGTGTTTCGAACACGGTAGACAGGATTGTGAACTGCGTCCGTAACCGCCTCGCCACAGAACTTGTTGATTTAACAAACCACCGATATCAATATTTATTTGTGCGCAGTCGTGTATGATTACATAAATGATTTCAATATTTATTTGTACGCGGGCATGCATGATTACATACATGATTTCGACAATTATTTGTACGCAGACATGCAGTAACATCCACGTAAATGGGGAAAGTCTGAAACAATTGAATCAGTTCAACTATCCTGGTGTATACGGTGAAACGTGTCTTGTGAAAAGGATGAACAAAGGAAAGTTGGAAAACATACTCACTAATAAAAAGTTATCAGTTGTTACAAGTGTTAAAGTGCTATACAGAAATTATACTGCTCTATACATGTGAAACATGAACAAACAGCTGAAAAAAATCTAATACAGCAGAAATGTTGTTTCTGAGAATAACGCAAAGAATACTATGGACCAAAACATGAGGCAGATGTTCATGAAAGAAGAAGATAACATGGCATGCTATGAAACTCAGTGACAAATGGCACAATAGATTGGAAAATGAACAAACAGTGAGATAAATACCTGGATGGCTTGACCACGTGACATAACTGGGACATGAACACAGACCTGCCCATAGACTCCACTGAGTCCATAATAACACAGACCTGCCCACAGACTCCACTGAGTCCATAATAACACAGACCTGCCCATAGACTCCACTGAGTCCATAATAACACAGACCTGCCCATAGACTCCACTGAGTCCATAATAACACAGACCTGCCCATAGACTCCACTGAGTCCATAATAACACAGACCTGCCCATAGACTCCGCTGAGTCCATAATAACACAGACCTGCCCAGAGACTCCACTGAGTCCATAATAACACAGACCTGCCCATAGACTCCACAATAACACAGACCTGCCCATAGACTCCACAATAACACAGACCTGCCCATAGACTCCACAATAACACAGACCTGCCCATAGACTCCACAATAACACAGACCTGCCCATAGACTCCACAATAACACAGACCTGCCCAGAGACTCCACTGAATCCATAATAACACAGACTTGCCCATAGACTCCACTGAGTCAATAACACAGACCTGCCCATAGACTCCACAATAACACAGACCTGCCCATAGACTCCACAATAACACAGACCTGCCCATAGACTCCACAATAACACAGACCTGCCCATAGATTCCACAATAACACAGACCTGCCCATAGACTCCACAATAACACAGACCTGCCCATAGACTCCACTGAGTCCATAATAACACAGACCTGCCCAGAGACTCCACTGAGTCCATAATAACACAGACCTGCCCATAGACTCCACTGAGTCAATAACACAGACCTGCCCACAGACTCCACAATAACACAGACCTGCCCAGAGACTCCACAATAACACAGACCTGCCCATAGACTCCACAATAACACAGACCTGCCCATAGACTCCACAATAACACAGACCTGCCCATAGACTCCACTGAGTCAATAACACAGACCTGCCCACAGACTCCACAATAACACAGACCTGCCCACAGACTCCACAATAACACAGACCTGCCCATAGACTCCACAATAACACAGACCTGCCCATAGACTCCACTGAGTCCATAATAACACAGACCTGCCCAGAGACTCCACTGAGTCCATAATAACACAGACCTGCCCATAGACTCCACTGAGTCAATAACACAGACCTGCCCACAGACTCCACAATAACACAGACCTGCCCAGAGACTCCACAATAACACAGACCTGCCCAGAGACTCCACAATAACACAGACCTGCCCATAGACTCCACAATAACACAGACCTGCCCATAGACTCCACTGAGTCAATAACACAGACCTGCCCACAGACTCCACAATAACACAGACCTGCCCACAGACTCCACAATAACACAGACCTGCCCATAGACTCCACAATAACACAGACCTGCCCATAGACTCCACAATAACACAGACCTGCCCATAGACTCCACAATAACACAGACCTGCCCATAGACTCCACAATAACACAGACCTGCCCAGAGACTCCACTGAATCCATAATAACACAGACTTGCCCATAGACTCCACTGAGTCAATAACACAGACCTGCCCATAGACTCCACAATAACACAGACCTGCCCATAGACTCCACAATAACACAGACCTGCCCATAGACTCCACAATAACACAGACCTGCCCATAGATTCCACAATAACACAGACCTGCCCATAGACTCCACAATAACACAGACCTGCCCATAGACTCCACTGAGTCCATAATAACACAGACCTGCCCAGAGACTCCACTGAGTCCATAATAACACAGACCTGCCCATAGACTCCACTGAGTCAATAACACAGACCTGCCCACAGACTCCACAATAACACAGACCTGCCCAGAGACTCCACAATAACACAGACCTGCCCATAGACTCCACAATAACACAGACCTGCCCACAGACTCCACAATAACACAGACCTGCCCAGAGACTCCACAATAACACAGACCTGCCCATAGACTCCACAATAACACAGACCTGCCCATAGACTCCACTGAGTCCATAATAACACAGACCTGCCCATAGACTCCACTGAGTCAATAACACAGACCTGCCCACAGACTCCACAATAACACAGACCTGCCCACAGACTCCACAATAACACAGACCTGCCCATAGACTCCACAATAACACAGACCTGCCCAGAGACTCCACTGAGTCCATAATAACACAGACCTGCCCATAGACTCCACAATAACACAGACCTGCCCATAGACTCCACAATAACACAGACCTGCCCATAGACTCCACAATAACACAGACCTGCCCATAGACTCCACAATAACACAGACCTGCCCATAGACTCCACAATAACACAGACCTGCCCATAGACTCCACAATAACACAGACCTGCCCATAGACTCCACAATAACACAGACCTGCCCATAGACTCCACAATAACACAGACCTGCCCATAGACTCCACAATAACACAGACCTGCCCATAGACTCCACTGAGTCAATAACACAGACCTGCCCACAGACTCCACAATAACACAGACCTGCCCAGAGACTCCACAATAACACAGACCTGCCCAGAGACTCCACAATAACACAGACCTGCCCATAGACTCCACAATAACACAGACCTGCCCATAGACTCCACTGAGTCAATAACACAGACCTGCCCACAGACTCCACAATAACACAGACCTGCCCACAGACTCCACAATAACACAGACCTGCCCATAGACTCCACAATAACACAGACCTGCCCATAGACTCCACAATAACACAGACCTGCCCATAGACTCCACAATAACACAGACCTGCCCATAGACTCCACAATAACACAGACCTGCCCAGAGACTCCACTGAATCCATAATAACACAGACTTGCCCATAGACTCCACTGAGTCAATAACACAGACCTGCCCATAGACTCCACAATAACACAGACCTGCCCATAGACTCCACAATAACACAGACCTGCCCATAGACTCCACAATAACACAGACCTGCCCATAGATTCCACAATAACACAGACCTGCCCATAGACTCCACAATAACACAGACCTGCCCATAGACTCCACTGAGTCCATAATAACACAGACCTGCCCAGAGACTCCACTGAGTCCATAATAACACAGACCTGCCCATAGACTCCACTGAGTCAATAACACAGACCTGCCCACAGACTCCACAATAACACAGACCTGCCCAGAGACTCCACAATAACACAGACCTGCCCATAGACTCCACAATAACACAGACCTGCCCACAGACTCCACAATAACACAGACCTGCCCAGAGACTCCACAATAACACAGACCTGCCCATAGACTCCACAATAACACAGACCTGCCCATAGACTCCACTGAGTCCATAATAACACAGACCTGCCCATAGACTCCACTGAGTCAATAACACAGACCTGCCCACAGACTCCACAATAACACAGACCTGCCCACAGACTCCACAATAACACAGACCTGCCCATAGACTCCACAATAACACAGACCTGCCCAGAGACTCCACTGAGTCCATAATAACACAGACCTGCCCATAGACTCCACAATAACACAGACCTGCCCATAGACTCCACAATAACACAGACCTGCCCATAGACTCCACAATAACACAGACCTGCCCATAGACTCCACAATAACACAGACCTGCCCATAGACTCCACAATAACACAGACCTGCCCATAGACTCCACAATAACACAGACCTGCCCATAGACTCCACAATAACACAGACCTGCCCATAGACTCCACAATAACACAGACCTGCCCATAGACTCCACAATAACACAGACCTGCCCATAGACTCCACAATAACACAGACCTGCCCAGAGACTCCACTGAGTCCATAATAACACAGACCTGCCCATAGACTCCACAATAACACAGACCTGCCCAGAGACTCCACAATAACACAGACCTGCCCACAGACTCCACAATAACACAGACCTGCCCACAGACTCCACAATAACACAGACCTGCCCATAGACTCCACAATAACACAGACCTGCCCAGAGACTCCACTGAGTCCATAATAACACAGACCTGCCCATAGACTCCACAATAACACAGACCTGCCCAGAGACTCCACAATAACACAGACCTGCCCATAGACTCCACAATAACACAGACCTGCCCATAGACTCCACAATAACACAGACCTGCCCAGAGACTCCACTGAGTCCATAATAACACAGACCTGCCCAGAGACTCCACTGAGTCCATAATAACACAGACCTGCCCATAGACTCCACAATAACACAGACCTGCCCATAGACTCCACAATAACACAGACCTGCCCAGAGACTCCACAATAACACAGACCTGCCCATAGACTCCACAATAACACAGACCTGCCCATAGACTCCACAATAACACACACCTGCCCAGAGACTCCACAATAACACAGACCTGCCCAGAGACTCCACAATAACACAGACCTGCCCATAGACTCCACAATAACATAGACCTGCCCAGAGACTCCACAATAACACAGACCTGCCCATAGACTCCACAATAACACAGACCTGCCCATAGACTCCACTGAGTCCATAATAACACAGACCTGCCCATAGACTCCACTGAGTCCATAATAATACAGACCTGCCCATAGACTCCATAATAACACAGACCTGCCCATAGACTCCACAATAACACAGACCTGCCCATAGACTCCACAATAACACAGACCTGCCCATAGACTCCACAATAACACAGACCTGCCCATAGACTCCACAATAACACAGATCTGCCCAGAGACTCCACTGAGTCCACAATAACACAGACCTGCCCATAGACTCCACAATAACACAGACCTGCCCATAGACTCCATAATAACACAGACCTGCCCAGAGACTCCACAATAACACAGACCTGCCCAGAGACTCCACAATAACACAGACCTGCCCAGAGACTCCACAATAACACAGACCTGCTCATAGACTCCACAATAACACAGACCTGCCCATAGACTCCACAATAACACAGACCTGCCCATAGACTCCACAATAACACAGACCTGCCCATAGACTCCACAATAACACAGACCTGCCCAGAGACTCCACAATAACACAGACCTGCCCATAGACTCCACAATAACACAGACCTGCCCATAGACTCCACTGAGTCCACAATAACACAGACCTGCCCATAGACTCCACTGAGTCCACAATAACACAGACCTGCCCAGAGACTCCACTGAGTCCACAATAACACAGACCTGCCCATAGACTCCACTGAGTCCATAATAACACAGACCTGCCCATAGACTCCACAATAACACAGACCTGCCCAGAGACTCCACAATAACACAGACCTGCCCATAGACTCCACAATAACACAGACCTGCCCATAGACTCCACTGAGTCCATAATAACACAGACCTGCCCATAGACTCCACAATAACACAGACCTGCCCAGAGACTCCACAATAACACAGACCTGCCCATAGACTCCACAATAACACAGACCTGCCCAGACTCCAAAATAACACAGACCTGCCCATAGACTCCACAATAACACAGACCTGCCCATAGACTCCACTGAGTCCATAATAACACAGACCTGCCCATAGACTCCACTGAGTCCATAATAACACAGACCTGCCCATAGACTCCACAATAACACAGACCTGCCCATAGACTCCACTGAGTCCACAATAACACAGACCTGCCCAGAGACTCCACAATAACACAGACCTGCCCAGAGACTCCACAATAACACAGACCTGCCCATAGACTCCACTGAGTCCACAATAACACAGACCTGTCCAGAGACTCCACAATAACACAGACCTGTCCATAGACTCCACAATAACACAGACCTGCCCAGAGACTCCACAATAACACAGACCTGCCCAGAGACTCCACAATAACACAGACCTGCCCAGAGACTCCACAATAACACAGACCTGCCCAGAGACTCCACAATAACACAGACCTGTCCATAGACTCCACAATAACACAGACCTGCCCAGAGACTCCACAATAACACAGACCTGCCCAGAGACTCCACAATAACACAGACCTGCCCATAGACTCCACAATAACACAGACCTGCCCAGAGACTCCACAATAACACAGACCTGTCCATAGACTCCACAATAACACAGACCTGCCCAGAGACTCCACAATAACACAGACCTGCCCAGAGACTCCACAATAACACAGACCTGCCCAGAGACTCCACAATAACACAGACCTGTCCATAGACTCCACAATAACACAGACCTGCCCAGAGACTCCACAATAACACAGACCTGCCCATAGACTCCACTGAGTCCACAATAACACAGACCTGCCCAGAGACTCCACAATAACACAGACCTGCCCATAGACTCCACTGAGTCCACAATAACACAGACCTGCCCAGAGACTCCACAATAACACAGACCTGCCCAGAGACTCCACAATAACACAGACCTGTCCATAGACTCCACAATAACACAGACCTGCCCAGAGACTCCACAATAACACAGACCTGCCCAGAGACTCCACAATAACACAGACCTGCCCATAGACTCCACTGAGTCCACAATAACACAGACCTGCCCAGAGACTCCACAATAACACAGACCTGCCCATAGACTCCACTGAGTCCACAATAACACAGACCTGCCCATAGACTCCACTGAGTCCACAATAACACAGACCTGCCCATAGACTCCACTGAGTCCACAATAACACAGACCTGCCCATAGACTCCACAATAACACAGACCTGCCCATAGACTCCACTGAGTCCACAATAACACAGACCTGCCCAGAGACTCCACAATAACACAGACCTGCCCATAGACTCCACTGAGTCCACAATAACACAGACCTGCCCAGAGACTCCACTGAGTCCATAATAACACAGACCTGCCCATAGACTCCACTGAGTCAATAACACAGACCTGCCCACAGACTCCACAATAACACAGACCTGCCCAGAGACTCCACAATAACACAGACCTGCCCATAGACTCCACAATAACACAGACCTGCCCATAGACTCCACTGAGTCCATAATAACACAGACCTGCCCATAGACTCCACTGAGTCAATAACACAGACCTGCCCACAGACTCCACAATAACACAGACCTGCCCACAGACTCCACAATAACACAGACCTGCCCATAGACTCCACAATAACACAGACCTGCCCAGAGACTCCACTGAGTCCATAATAACACAGACCTGCCCATAGACTCCACAATAACACAGACCTGCCCAGAGACTCCACAATAACACAGACCTGCCCATAGACTCCACAATAACACAGACCTGCCCATAGACTCCACAATAACACAGACCTGCCCATAGACTCCAATGAGTCCATAATAACACAGACCTGCCCATAGACTCCACAATAACACAGACCTGCCCAGAGACTCCACAATAACACAGACCTGCCCATAGACTCCACAATAACACAGACCTGCCCAGAGACTCCACAATAACACAGACCTGCCCATAGACCACAATAACACAGACCTGCCCATAGACTCCACTGAGTCCATAATAACACAGACCTGCCCATAGACTCCACAATAACACAGACCTGCCCATAGACTCCACAATAACACAGACCTGCCCAGAGACTCCACAATAACACAGACCTGCCCATAGACTCCACAATAACATAGACCTGCCCAGAGACTCCACAATAACACAGACCTGCCCATAGACTCCACAATAACACAGACCTGCCCATGGACTCCACTGAGTCCATAATAACACAGACCTGCCCATAGACTCCACTGAGTCCATAATAACACAGACCTGCCCATAGACTCCATAATAACACAGACCTGCCCATAGACTCCACAATAACACAGACCTGCCCATAGACTCCACAATAACACAGACCTGCCCATAGACTCCACAATAACACAGACCTGCCCATAGACTCCATAATAACACAGACCTGCCCAGAGACTCCACAATAACACAGACCTGCCCATAGACTCCACAATAACACAGACCTGCCCATAGACTCCACAATAACACAGACCTGCCCAGAGACTCCACAATAACACAGACCTGCCCAGAGACTCCATAATAACACAGACCTGCCCAGAGACTCCACAATAACACAGACCTGCCCTGAGACTCCACTGAGTCCATAATAACACAGACCTGCCCATAGACTCCACCGAGTCCATAATAACACAGACCTGCCCATAGACTCCATAATAACACAGACTTGCCCATAGACTCCACAATAACACAGACCTGCCCATAGACTCCACAATAACACAGACCTGCCCAGAGACTCCACAATAACACAGACCTGCCCATAGACTCCACAATAACACAGACCTGCCCATAGACTCCACTGAGTCCACAATAACACAGACCTGCCCATAGACTCCACTGAGTCCATAATAACACAGACCTGCCCATAGACTCCACTGAGTCCATAATAACACAGACCTGCCCATAGACTCCACAATAACACAGACCTGCCCATAGACTCCACAATAACACAGACCTGCCCATAGACTCCACAATAACACAGACCTGCCCAGAGACTCCACTGAGTCAATAACACAGACCTGCCCATAGACTCCACCGAGTCCACAATTGCCCACTCTTATTGTCATACTGGCTCCGAGGTGAAGAAGTTACGGGCGCAGCTCATAATCTCGCATACCTGCGTTCGAAATACAGCTGCAGGCAATTTAGCAGCAGACCGCCTTGCGTTGAGTTTTTTTACGAAATGGTATGGGTGCCGGTCATTCAGAAAGCAACGGCAAACTACTGAACGTAAACTTGCCAAGAGATCACAACAGCAAAAAACTGCTGGTGTTGACTGCGATGTCCTGTACAGGATATGCAACTAACTAACTTATTCGCTTGGCACATGATGATGATAGATCAATGAAAATCAAGTTTATTGCAAATCTCAACAGTAGTTAACAACTGATACACCTATAATCTACACGACACAGAAAAATAAATTCAGCAAAAGTATTTAACTGAATATGTATATACTGCCCAACAGGCCAGATTTCTGTGTATATAAGAGTGAAACAAGAATATAGTTTTTACAATCACCCAACAGTTAAAGCCAAAATTTTAAACACATCTCAAAGATAATGAGGAAGACAGCAAACATGTTAGTGGTCAATTAAGGTAAAACGTTAACTCAGTCTTAGTTATAGTGTTAACTCTTGTTATGCCAGGACACTCATCATGTATTTATTCAGGATATATATGTCTTACCTTCTTCTGTCCCTTTCTTCTTTGATGTTAATTCACTCTCCAACAACTGTTACTGTCACACCTTCTATCCCATTGTCATATTATTTTAAGACTCAACAACTGTTGCTTTAAAGAACAAAGACTTTGACAGAAAGTGCTGAAGTAACATATGCCAGATATTGACAGAAATAAGTTGATGTACTGTCCCGCTGTTATTCAAACAAATTGTTGCTCTAAAGTATAACAACTATGACAGAATGTGCTGAAGTAAAAACTGCCTGAGATTGACAGAATTAATATGATGTTATCTCTCACAACAGGTTTAAAAGTGATACTTTACCCCACCTTTACAAGTCTGAAACTAAGAAATGGCTCGTTCCTGCTCTAAAAGTGATACTTTACAAGTCTAAAACTAAGAAATGGCTCGTTCCTGCTCTAAAAGTGATACTTTACAAGTCTGACACTAATAAATGACTCGTTCCTGCCCTCAAACAGCAAACCTTCAAGTCAAACACCCCACCTCTCTCACACAGCAAACCTTCAAGTCAAACACCCCACCTCTCTCACACAACAAACCTTCAAGTCAAACACCCCACCTCTCTCACACAACAAACCTTCAAGTCAAACACCCCATCTCTCTCACACAGCAAACCTTCAAGTCAAACACCCCATCTCTCTCACACAGCAAACCTTCAAGTCAAACACCCCATCTCTCTCACACAACAAATCTTCAAGTCAAACACCCCATCTCTCTCACACAGCAAATCTTCAAGTCAAACACCCCATCTCTCTCACACAACAAACCTTCAAGTCAAACACCCCATCTCTCTCACACAGCAAATCTTCAAGTCAAACACCCCATCTCTCTCACACAACAAACCTTCAAGTCAAACACACCATCTCTCTCACACAGCAAATCTTCAAGTCAAACACCCCATCTCTCTCACACAGCAAATCTTCAAGTCAAACACCCCATCTCTCTCACACAACAAACCTTCAAGTTAAACACCTCATCTCTCTCACACAGCAAATCTTCAAGTCAAACACCCCATCTCTCTCACACAGCAAATCTTCAAGTCAAACACCCCATCTCTCTCACACAGCAAATCTTCAAGTCAAACACCCCATCTCTCTCACACAGCAAATCTTCAAGTCAAACACCCCATCTCTCTCACACAGCAAATCTTCAAGTCAAACACCCCATCTCTCTCACACAGCAAATCTTCAACACCCCATCCACTGACTCAACAAGCCTTCACTAACCTAATCATCATGCCATGCTGATAAACATGTCGGCCATGTTTCACCATCTCACACGATCATCAGAGTCGTGGATCAGCTCTGTGTTTTTGACTTCATTATGCCATGTAGCCAAGCTATCTAGATATTTACTTCTCTGCCTTCACTTTGTTCTTTTCCCCTCAATCTTGCCAGTTGTCACCAAGTTCTCCAGTTTATTTCTTCTCATAATGTGTCCAAAAAATCTTGGCTGTCTATATTGAATTTCTCTAATCAGTTTACAGTATTAATTTTTTTCTTGAAAGACTTGCTCAAAGGTTTTTCTGTCTGTCCATGGTATCCTTTGCATTTCCCTCATAAACAATATTTCCACTGTCATTAGCTTGTCTGCTCTTTGTCCATGTTTCACATCCATGCAAAAGTACAGTTTCAATGTAGCACTTCAACACTCTTACTAAGACAACGGGCAGACATAAAGACAGATAAATGAAGTAGAAGAATAAGAATACATTCTTGGATGAAATGAGAGAAAGATGAAAAATAGTGTCTACAAATTTCTGATATTAAAAAAAGTCGCTTAAAAGTCGACAGGGTCGACTTCATTGCACCGGGTTTTATCCCATATGGCTCGGTCTCTTTCCACAGCACGGAAAGCGTCGCACAAACCACGAACTCCGTAGCTTTTAGCGACGACCCACAGGAGTCTCCGAAATATTTAACTCGTAAACCGAAGGACGCGGCCCGGAATCGAACCCACGACCTTCGGAGCACGAGTCAAACGGCTTGACCACTTCGCCACATATATTATAGTCTTGTACAACTAAAGATCTATACTTCATTGCTAAACATATAATACATCATAGCTTTGAGGTGTGCGGTAACCAATTCCTTTCCTCATTAACTTTTTTCTCCCAAACTCAAGGAAAAGTCAGGTAACAATCAGCACACTGATGCAGTATTTTGACCTGATTTCAAACTCATCACAACAGACACAAAATCTACACCACCATTTAGCCAAATGATTCAGAAGCCCCATGTTCAACTGCCTTATTGAAACATTAATTTAGCAGAAAACATAACTGTGTAATAATCATCACATGTCAGATAGAACTTGTTTTGCTTTATGGCAGTGAATCTTGGAACATGAATGAACAAATTAAGAAAAGCTTGGAAGCAACAGAGATGTGGTTCCTGAGACAAATGTTGTGAATACCTTGGATTGCCAGAGTAAATAACAAACAAATATTCAGAAGAGGCTAGTGAAACTAGAAAATTATATACAATTATAAGAAAGAGACAAACAGCATTCTTTTGTTCATGTGATGAGAAAAGAGGCATTAGAGAATATTGTGACAGCTGGAAAGATCAGTGAGAAGAGAGGCTGAGGCAGACCAAGAGAAATGATGCTGGATGGACTGAGACGGTGGCATGAAGGAATATCATCAGCAGAGCTGACCCAGAACACCAAAGACTGAGATCTGTGGAGAGCCATGAACGCCTACGCCAGCTCTCAAGGCACATTATCATTATGATCATCATCATCACAAAGATATTGCTGTTTGATGTATGCCCTGGTCATGACCAGGAGACTACAACAGACACAAATGTCATTAGGTGCTGGAAACAAACTAATCATGGTCCCATTCTCAAGCTGCAGCTTCCAGTTAGTGTTTTGACTGACAATGATGCAATGTATAGCTTTCACTGAATTAGGAATGCCACCCTAAACAGCTGCTAAATATATTCATTTAAGAACAAAATATTGTATCTCTCTGTTTATAATCTTCATTTAGGAATGACTCTCGAAATCCACTGTCTAAAATCATTTAAGCATGATATCTTAATCCATGTTTCATATGGCAATTGAATAATAACATGTTAGCTGACATCATGCAATCTTCATTTTATAAATGACACCTTACAGCTACTGCTTATAAAATTTTATGAATGACACCTACCTTACAGCTACTGCTTATAACATTTTATAAATGACACCTTACAGCTACTGCTTATAACATTTTATGAATGACACCTACCTTACAACTACTGCTTATAACATTTTATGAATGACACCTTACAGCTACTGTTTATAACATTTTATGAATGACACCTTACAGCTACTTCTTATAACATTTTATGAATGACACCTTACAGCTACTTCTTATAACATTTTATAAATGACACCTTACAGCTACTGCTTTTAACATTTTATGAATGACACCTTACAGCTACTGCTTATAACATTTTATAAATGACACCTTACAGCTACTGCTTATAACATTTTATGAATGACACCCACCTTACAGCTACTGCTTACAACAATTTATAAATGACACCTTACAGCTACTGCTTACAATTTATAAATGACACCTTGCAGCTACTGCTTACAACAATTTATAAATGACACCTTACAGCTACTGCTTACAATTTATAAATGACACCTTGCAGCTACTGCTTATAACATTTTATGAATGACATCTTACAGCTACTGCTTACAACAATTTATAAATGACACCTTGCAGCTACTGCTACATTTTATGAATGACATCTTACAGCTACTGCTTACAACAATGTATAAATGACACCTTGCAGCTACTGCTTATAACATTTTATGAATGACATCTTACAGCTACTGCTTACAACAATTTACAAATGACACCTTGCAGCTACTGCTTATAACATTTTATGAATGACATCTTACAGCTACTGCTTACAACAATTTATAAATGACACCTTACAGCTACTGCTTATAACATTTTATGAATGACATCTTACAGCTACTGCTTACAACAATTTATAAATGACACTTTACAGCTACTGCTTATAACATTTTATAAATGACATCTTACAGCTACTGCTTACAACAATTTATAAATGACACCTTACAGCTACTGCTTATAACATTTTATAAATGACATCTTACAGCTACTGCTTACAACAATTTATAAATGACACCTTACAGCTACTGCTTATAACATTTTATGAATGACATCTTACAGCTACTGCTTACAACAATTTATAAATGACACCTTACAGCTACTTCTTATAACATTTTATGAATGACATCTTACAGCTACTGCTTACAACAATTTATAAATGACAACTTACAGCTACTTCTTATACTATTTTATGAATGACATCTTACAGCTACTGCTTATAACAACTGATGAATGACATCTTACAGCTACTGCTTACAACAGTTTGAGAATTTAAGAATATAAATCATTGGTGAATATCTAATTCCATTACTGACATTAACTCTTTCGCTACCAAGGGCCAATCGATCGCTACAATCGACCGACTCTGGTGGCAATTGGTTATTCTATCGACACAGAATGATCAGTGGTTTATTTGATACATTTCTGCTCCATTTCGGAATTTTAAGTTACAGTAAACTGAAAAGTCACACAGCCGGAACATAGCTACATCATCATTGTGCAGTAAAACATTTGCCAACATCGGATTTTTGTGAATTTTTAATTTTTAAAGTAGCGTTAATTTGTTTGTTTGGGTTTTTCACAATGGAAACGCCCACCAGTATTCGTCCTCGTAGAATGACTTCAGATCAAGCTAGGTTATTGTTTGAAACAGTTTTAAACAATAGTGATTCCAATATTACTTATTAGTGAAGATTCAGACAGCAGTTTTAGGTGTGAGTCTAAAGTTTTAGCACGTGGTGATGAAGAAACCACTGCCAACGAAGCATGAAAGGCTGAAGTTTACGTCTGTCATTATTGCTATGGGACTTGATCCAAGACCATGTATCAAAGACTACTGGCGTACCAGTGCACATTTATATACTCCTTGGTATGCCACTATGTTTCCCAGGAATCGATTTGAATCTATTTATCACACCATGTTTCACGTATGTGAACAGAGGCAGCAGGTGCAAAAATAATCGATCCTCTTGTTGACATGATTCTGAAGAAATTCCAGGAAGCATTTTACCCAATTGAAGATGTGTCCATTGATGAAATGATTATTGGGTGGAAAGGCAGATTTCAGCAAAGACAATACAATGCAACAAAGCCTCACAAGTGCCACATCAAAACATTTGGCCTTTGTGATTCTGCGACTGGCTATGTGGTGAATTAAAAAATTTACTATGGAAGAAACACCTAATACAGTCCGAATTTAGATCCCACAACTGCTCATGCAGTGAAATGTTTGCCACACTACTGAATGTTCTCGGAGCTGGCCATCACTTCTTTCTACACTTCGAAAGCTCTGATTGATTATCTGCATTCCAACAATTTCAATTATACAGGGACACTGAATGTCAACCGAGTAGGCTTCCCTCCAAAGTTGAAGCATTTGTGACTTCAGCATCAAGAGATGAAGTGGTTTCTTGAAGGAGATAGAATATTGTGTGTGGCATGGAGAGATAAAAAAGCTAAAAAACCATGCATTGTTGTCTCTACCAAGTCTGTAGTTGGAACTGTTGATTCGGTGTCAATAAAGACTGTGTTTTTTCCAGCACTCGAACTAAACGACACAGATCATCTTTTGTTTGCTCCAGCTGCACTAATAGACCACACTTGTGCCCCAAAGTTTGCTTTGCAGCCTATCACAAATAGACTGCCACATATTGTAAATAAAAATAAACAGACAATGTATATATATATTAAATGTAATTAAATCTAAATCTGCCAGGTGTTTTCCTAATTTTAATTCCTTAAAATTCATGCTCCAGAATCTGCGGCCAAACTTCTTTTCGGATGATTGATTGGAAACAATTGTGTTTATATTTTAGAAAAGTGGTGTTTGTTCAGTAAATTCAACAGGATTAGCAGTGATTTAGCAGTGATCAGGATAACAACACCCCTTGGTAAGTGCAATGTTTTCATCATTTTTACCTCTTTTTGCCAAATTATTTTAAAAATTATATTATTATTTTTATTACATTTACAACCTATAGCAATAATTCCAATACCAACATATTCCTTGAATTTTGATATATAATACAACATTTCTGCTACAATTTTAACCATTTTCATAACATTATTGTGACACACCCCTACTTCCAGTTTTCTGCCATTATTTTTTTTCATTTTGTGTGAAAAAGACCAAAACTTCCTTTTGGGTAATTTTATTGAGCAATACTGTTTACATTGTTGAAGACAAGTGGTGTTTGTTTGATTATTCAGTAAATTAAACATGATTAGCAGTAGAGGAGTATAGAAAACACCTTATAAGTGCAATATTTTCATATTTTACCTCTTTTTGTCAAATTATTTTACAAATTATATTATTATTTTTATTATATTTACAAACCTATAGCAATAATTCCAATACCAACATATTCCTTGTGCAATCCCCTTTATTTTGATATATAATACAACATTTCTGCTACAATTTTAACCATTTTCATAACATTATTGTGACACCCCAACTTCCAGTTTTCTGCCCATTGTTTTTAATTTTTTGTGAAAAAGACATGGTTCAGAATATGCAGCAAAACTTCCTTTTGGGTGATTTTAATGAGCAATACTGTTTATATTCTTGAAGACAAGTGGTGTTTGTTTGATTATTCAGTAAATTAAACATGATTAGCAGTAGAGGAGTGTAGAAAACACCTTATAAGTGCAATTTTTAAAATAACTTTTACCTCTTTAATTTCAGTTATTATTAAACCTCTCATTATTGTCATAATATTTGTAGCCTATCAACTAATTATTAACACGGTCATGTTCCTTGTGCAATCTTCTTTAATTTCATATGTAATACAATATATCTGCTACCATTTTAACCATTTTAAAAGCATTATTGTAACACACCCCTACTTCCAATTTTCTGCCATGAATTTCTGTTTGGTCAGGACCCAATTTTTGTCTGGTAGCGAAAGAGTTAATCAATTGGGTGTCATCTCCACAATGAAGATTGGCTGCAATGGATCTCCAATACTGTCTGTCACTTGACTTGCTTGTCAGACTACCGTTTGTTTATCTCTTGTTGACATAATTACTCAGAAATGTGACATCTTAACGCAATGATTGTAATGTCCATTCAGAAATGCAACAACTGAACCTAATGTGTTTTTTAATTAGGAACTAAACTAAACCTAATGATTGAAATGTCCATTCAGGAATACAACAACTGAACCTAATGCGTTCTTTATTTAAGAACTAAACAACTAAACCCAATGATTTTACTGAATCTTTATTCAGGAATGCAACATCAAAACTCAGTGCTTACAATCCTGTTTTATGCACATCTGAACACATTGTTTCTAATCTTTAGCTAAGAATGACAGCAGAACCCACTGCTTATAATAAAGGATATTTCAAAAACAAAATTGGTAGTGTATACACATGTAACGATGGTTAATGAAAGCTTTGTAATAAAGGAAGGTGTTTAAAAGTGAGACCGACTTCATTGCACCGGGTTTTTATCCCATTTGGCTTGGTCTGTTTCTGGAGGGTGGCCTTTCAAAAGCATTGCACACAGCAGAAACTCCACATCTCCAGCAACGATCCCCAGGAGTCTCCAATACAACTGCACTCAAAAAATTAATGAGTAGTTCGGAATTGAACCAGCAACCTTCAGGGTCAGAGGCAGGTGCATAACCACTTCACCAAGATACTTTGTAATATAAAGTACGTATCAAACAAAAGTAAATTAACAAAGTTTAATCTCTCACACATTGAATCATGCCCTCTCCCACGCTATACCAAATGTGGACTTTATAATTTGATGGAAACCTATCATTTTTAAGGTCATTACACTAAAGCTTTACACCTTTAAAATAATTCTATTCTTTTTTAAATACCTGCATGTAGTTAAAAATTATTTCTGAAACCGTCAATTGCACTTTTCAGTCTTCGCATGCCACACTGACAGCAAAATTTGGCAGAAGGCACAGGAAATCGGACACCACAATTACAACAGAACTTAGCTTCAACAATCTCTAAATTACCCGAGGACCTAGCAGATTTAAACACGTTAGTATTTCCAAGACAACTATCTAAACTATCGGTATTAAAAGAATATGACAGAGGATTTGTTAGTGACATTGAAAATTTGTCGAGAACTTCCGGAAAGTTGTTTTTAGCATCTATATAATTGTTATACATTTTACATCCTGTATGCAGAATCTCATAAAGACTAGAATTATATCTGTGGAAATAATTATCGGCGGGACCTGCTTGATGTGGGTGGCGGTGGAGCTGTATGTTCGGTTGTAGTTGTGTGTACCCTGGCAAGAGTTCTTGATCAAGCAACTGCTGATGCAGAGACACGTGATGATGATGAAGCTGAGATGAAAGGTCTTCTGGGAGCCTGGTGACCTTCACTGGCAGGTTGCATACTGCTGGTGTTATGGTCATTCTTGGATCTGCTGCTTCAGGCTTTCCGTGCCTGTAGATTGTTGAAAACAAACACAATAAGGGTTGACATAAATACCTGTCATTTTCAGAATGACTCAAACAGGTAATACTATGACAGGTAATATCTGCAGGGCTCTTAGGCCTCCACACATACACTAGGTGTCACTGTATGAGATGAGGTGACCAGTTCCTGTCTTCCCCACCTTTTCCTCTCAGATAATTTACAGACATTTAATCAGTACTCATTTAACGCACACATACACACCCAACAAGGGTAACTTGAAACTAGAAGCAGGTGGTGGACTGAGCTTGAGAGCAACCAACAGACAACCCTCAACAGCCAGCAGAGGATCTCTACAAAGAAAATGGTTACGGTTCCTAACCAGTATGTTTATTGCCAAGACAGTTCTCGACAGCAGGTTGAGGATCTCTATATAGACAGTGGCTACTGTCACTAACCAGTACTGTCACTTCTAAGACAGTTCTCGACAGCAGGTTTAGGATCTCTACAGAGACAGTGGCTACAGTCCCTAACAAGTACTGTCACTGCCAAGACAGACAGCCCTCGGCAGCAGGTTGAGGATCTCTATATAGACAGTGGCTACGGTCACTAACCAGTACTGTCACTTCTAAGATAGTTCTCGACAGCAGGTTTAGGATCTCTACAGAGACAGTGGCTACAGTCCCTAACAAGTACTGTCACTGCCAAGACAGACAGCCCTCGGCAGCAGGGTGAGGATCTCTATAAAGACAGTGGCTACGGTCACTAACCAGTATGGTCACTGCCAAGACAGTTCTCAACAGCATATTGTTGATCTCTATAAAGACAGTGGCTACGGTCACTAACCAGTATGGTCACTGCCAAGACAGTTCTCAACAGCATATTGTTGATCTCTATAAAGACAGTGGCTACGGTCACTAACCAGTATGGTCACTGCCAAGACAGTTCTCAACAGCATATTGTTGATCTCTATAAAGACAGTGGCTACGGTCACTAACCAGTATGGTCACTGCCAAGACAGTTCTCAACAGCATATTGTTGATCTCTATAAAGACAGTGGCTATGGTCACTAACCAGTATGGTCACTGCCAAGACAGTTCTCAACAGCATATTGTTGATCTCTATAAAGACAGTGGCTATGGTCACTAACCAGTATGGTCACTGCCAAGACAGTTCTCAACAGCATATTGTTGATCTCTATAAAGACAGTGGCTATGGTCACTAACCAGTATGGTCACTGCCAAGACAGTTCTCAACAGCATATTGTTGATCTCTATAAAGACAGTGGCTATGGTCACTAACCAGTATGGTCACTGCCAAGACAGTTCTCAACAGCATATTGTTGATCTCTATAAAGACAGTGGCTATGGTCACTAACCAGTATGGTCACTGCCAAGACAGTTCTCAACAGCATATTGTTGATCTCTATAGAGACAGTGCCTACGGTCCCTAACCCATACTGTCATGGCCAAGACAGACAGCCCTTGACAACCAGCAGAAGATCTCTACAGAGACAAAGGCTATGGTCGCTAACCAGTATGGTCATTGCCAAGACAGTTCTCAACGACCAGCAGAGTATCTCTACAGAGACACTGGCTACAGTCACTGCCAAGACAGACAGCAATGGCAAACTATAGTATGTCCACATTTGTTTGCCTTCATTCACGATCAATTATTTTGAAAACTGTCTGTTGCATCGTTATGACATTTTTCCAGCCGTCTTATATTTACCCCCACCCAAGGAATATGTCTTTGATAGGTCCAAAAGCAACTTAAATCAATGAAAGCGGCAACATTTCTTTGATGTTTTGGGGGAAATGTAGTGAATTCACGCTAAAAAACTAGTCTTATAGTAAACCACGTTATTTCTTGTAAAGACACAAGTACAAGGCGTAGCCAGGTTCGTATGGGAGTGGGTGCAATAAAAAAAGTAGCTTAAAGTAGCATTGCACCGGGTTTTTATCCCATATGGCTCAGTCTCTTTCCGCAGGGCGGAAATCGTGGCACAAAGCACGAACTCCGTATCTCCAGCGACGACCCTCTGGAGTCTCCGAAAAAATGCACTCGTGAAATGAAGGAATCGAACATACAACCCTCGGAGCCCGAGTCAGACGGCTTGACCACTTCACCACGGAGATTCCCGAGAGGGGTGCAGTGTGTAATATTAGTAAAGACAAAGAATGTACAGAGGTATGGGGTAAATAATGTGTAAATTGACAGGAAAGTAGAAGGAATATATTTCTTACCTTATTTTTCATTTCCTTCTTGTTTCTTCAGCTGCTGGTTAATAATTGTACACAAGTATTCATGTTACTAGGATGCATTTAGCTTTTTATATTGAGCTCATGAAAGCTTCCAAATAGCTGTGCGTTAATGTGCGTATGGAGTGACCAGAAATGATACCGCAATTTAGTCATCATGTTTCCATTTTTAAGGATCTGTTCAGCTGTCTGTGTAGTTTGTTCACACGTACACATGGGTGACAGACCCGCTGTGAGTCTTCGTGACAGACAGACAGACAGACAGACAGACATATATTATTATATAGTATTCTTGAGCCAATCTCTAAATACATTACCATTAATCTTATTATGATAATCCCTATTGTCTGTATGCTTTGATACGAACACGAGCCCAGCATTCTGTTGCAAGCCATTATGCGTATTACCAGCATGGGCCATGACCAAAAGCTGTCCTATACTACTGGGCACATATCGCTTTATCTGTCCATCCACTGATTGCCATTCCTTATCACTTGTGTGGTGCGCATTGATCCACATTTCATCCAAACACACTATGCCATAATTTTCTTTGCGCATTTCCCTTATTTCACGTAGGTATCTGCTTCTCATGGCTCCTAAATGCGGTTGCTCGCAAAGATTATTTCTACCGCCCTTGTACTTTCAAATAGTGAAGATAATGTCCTTATAATTTTCCACAAAGTTGTTTTGGATAGCTCTATGTTATTGTTCTTTCTGAACCAAACCCTAAGTTTTCTTACGGTCGCTGTTTCTTTGGCATCCAGCATTTTTATAATGCTGGATAATCCTGGATATAAAATCCAAAATTTTTATAATTTTAGGAGTCTCTGTGACGAAGTGGTCAAGCCTTTTGACTCGGGCTCAAAACGTTGTGGGTTCGATTCCAGTTCACGAATTAAATTTTTCAGAGACTTCTGTGGGTCGTCGCTAGAGCTGCGGAGTTCATGCTTTGTGCGATGCTTTCCGCGCTGCGGAAAGAGACCGAACCATATGGGATAGAACCCGGTGCAATGAAGTCGACCCTGTCGTATATCAAGCGACTTTTTAAAGCATTTTTATAATAGCTCGCCTTATGACATCTTTGTCAAAACTGTCTATAATAATCTTTCTACCTACCGTTTGGTTATTGCGTGGTGGTTTAATTCCAGATTCTTGCACCCTTTGACAAAATGCCCGTTTACTCAAGCCCAATGCATGCATTGTTCTTTTTTCGGAATTTGTAATAGTATAAAACAGTTTCTTGCGATCAGCTTCTTGACAAAAATATGTGTACAACTTCATAGCGACTCTTTGAAGTGTACAATTTCGCATTAAAGCCCATTGAAAAATATTCACACATTTCAATGTTAGCGATAAGTGATAAGATTTAAAAAAAAAAAAAAAACATATTAATCAGGTTTCATGAAATAACCCACATTTTGAGACACCTCTGAACAGTCTTAGTTTGAACAATGCGGGGGGTTGGCAAAAGGCCAATCCTGTGAAAACACGTACAATATTCAAAATTGAGCCCTGATTGTCTGGCTACGCTGTAATACATTTAAAATTATGAATTTCATGTCAGACCCGCAAATTATATATCTCATATAAACAAACTTTGAAATCTGCTGTAAAATCTCCAGAACAAAAATTATTTTGTTGGGTGGACATAATGATAAGGTTATATACTAAATTTCATAATTTTCCCTCAGTTGGTTACTGAGATATTGATGTTTATATTGCGGCAAACAAATGTAGACATACTATAACTTCTGTACAGATGCCCAGTAAATTACTTCATGTAAACAAAAACTTCATCAAAGAAGGGTGATGTATGAGATGGTAAACATGATCACCCACGCGTATTTGCATGGCACATGATGAAGATAATGAACCAGTACTCAATTTACAACACTGATTTGGCCCTAAAGCTCCAAACAAAATTCAACCACAACTGTAGGCTATGATTTACTATGACAAGTAAGCTCTGATTTACTACAACTGGTAAGCTCTCATTTACTATAACTGATAAGCTCTGATTTACTACAACTGGTAAGCTTTGATTTACTATAACTGGTAAGCTATGATTTATTATGGCCGGTAAGCTACGATTTACTATGACCAGTAAGCTCTGATTTACTACAACTGGTAAGCTCTGATTTACTACAACTGGTAAGCTATGATTTACTATAACTGGTAACCTCAACCTCAAATAATTTAACACATAAATGCCTCAAACAATTTAACATGTACATGGCTCAAACAATTTAACACATAAATGCCTCAAACAAATTAACACATAAATGGCTCAAACAATTCAGAACTTCGTAAATGCCTCAAACAACTAAACCCTTGATGAAACTCCTCAACCTTCGTTAAACAGGAACGGTACCTCAAGTGATGCACAGATACTTGAGATTCATTCAGCGGAAGCGGAACAAGCGTTTTCACCAGATCCTCTTCACAACAATTTGGTTTTCTTTCTATACGAGAGCCTCGCTTTTTATGCAACCTTCTTTCCTTATTCGCAGACTTTGGAGACGAAGACTTTCCCAAATCTAGCCCATCAGTTTGACTCTCTCCACCCAGCAATTGCCTAGCTTCCGCAGCATCACCGTGGTCAACGCTGACAGAGAAATCACTTTCCGCTATAAATGACAACCTGGATATCATTTTGTATTTGGCCGGTCCAGTTCTATTAGGTCTCTCTGTGGCAATGACCTTAACCTTATCAAGATTTATAGGCTCCCCATGTTTCTAGGAACAGACAGATAATGAAGTAATGAACATCTGCAATCACAAATATATTTACGTTCATTAAATACGTTTGCCTGCTGTCCCGGAGGTAATGCCTTTAAATCCCCAGCAAAACACATTTTTTAAAAATTGATTTTAGCTTTTCTGTCATATTCCCTTTATGCTTCATCATCAGCATCATCATCATGTGCCATGCTGATAAGCGTGGGTGGTCATGTTTCACCATCTCACATGATAATCAGTCGTGGATCGGCTCTGTGTTCCAGTCTATGCCACGTGGCCAAGCTATCCAGATGTTTACTTCTATGCCTTCCCCTTGTTATTTTCCCCTCAATTTTGTCAGTTGTCACCAAGTTCTCCAATTTATTTCTTCTCATAATGATAAGCCTCAAGGTGTGTAATTGTTTCAGAGTTGTCCTTCCTGTTGTACACTAATCTGTACCAATGGCTCTGTGTCAAGAGGCACACACACAAAAACAGTACCTGGGGATTCATAGCAAAAGCAAATGGATGATATTTAGTAAAGGAGAGCTTGGCATATGATACCTCAACCTCAAGTCTGAGAATGGAGCTGGAGGCGGTTACTGCAGCTTTCCACTGGATGGAGAACAAACTGTATACACATGTCATGTTTGTGACTGAATCACAAAGCATGCCGACAAAGATGAAGACTGGCATGCTTCGTGCTGAATGGCATGGATTTATTCAGAGGCAGCAGGTTTGAGCATTCACTGGATCTTTTCTCCAGGACACTCTGATGTGGTTGGCAAAGAACACGCAGACAGACTGGCTGGTGCCGCATCATTGAGGGGTGATTTGATGCATCATTGAGGGGTGATTTGATGCATCACTGAGGGGTGATTTGATGCATCACTGAGGGGTGATTTGATGCATCACTGAGGGGTGATTTGATGCATCACTGAGGGGTGATTTGATGCATGATAAGGCAGATGTGGCGAAGGCCTTCTGGGAACACATGAATAATGAAGAAGAACAGACAGACTGTCATGGTCTAGAGAGAATGCGGCAGCAAGGGATGGCCAGAGGATTTGGTAGATAGTCGTCGCTCAGAGGTAAAGTATGACAGACATATAATCAGTTTGCAACAGTGCCATGATTGGGTTTATAGGATTACAGATCATGGCATCGTTCAGGAAAAAGTGCGGTCTGTATAAAGAGACCGTGCAAAGTGACCCACCACGAGTGTTGGTCCCAAGAGCGTGAAAAGCGCTCGGGACACTTTGTGAAAGAACAAAGCGTCACCTTCAAGATCAGTTGAGCTTGAGCCATGGTCAAGTGTGGACCTGGTTCTTGGTTTCAAGTAGCGATGACCACACACTGTGCCATTACATTATTAGTTAGATTTATAGTCATTGTGTAGACTCTAGGTATTGTGTAAAATTGATAAATGTGTGCATAAATGACAATGTGAAGTATACAATATTTAGAGACAATGTAACAGTTAAAACAGCACCAATGTTGTGTTATTTAGGAAATGTCCAGTTGTGTTCTGAATCGTTGGTTGTTATCAAATGTGCAGAGTGGAAGAGCTCAACAATAACCAAATATAACAATAGAGATGGATACAGTGATAAGACCTCGGCATCGCCAGACAGAAAGGCATTGGCACAGAAGTGCGACCGCACAGTAAGAAGTATACGTTGTTCTGTGGCAACCTACTTATAGCGCTGTAATAACAAGACACGCGAGCCGTAGCAAACGGGCACCATCAGTATTGGAACTCTTCATTCACTGCCTGTTGAAGAACTCAACTCAACACTGCCAATATAGTACCTTGCAGTGTATGGCAGGGGAGTCTTTGAGCCTGAGGAATTAAGGCCGCCTGGCTAGTGCAGTCGCCGCGAACTATGAAGGTTAGGATTTTCTTTTTTCCCCCAACAGAAAAAAATCTCACACCTTACTGAGGATTCGAACCCGGGTCTCCCAAAGGAGAATCTGGCATTCTAGCCACTTGGCCAGCTGCTGTTTTACTGCTGTTGTTAATGTCTTGGCAAGTTTACATTCAGTAGCTTGCCACTGCTTTCTGAACGACCGGCTCCCATACCAATTCATTAAAACCCAGCGCAACGTGGTCTGCTGCCAAATCACGGGCAGTTGTGTTTCGAACGCGGGTAAGTGGGATTACGAACAGCATCCATAACGCCTTCACCATGGAGACCGGCCATTGCACACATACTCGTCTTATAATACCACTAGAAGACGTTGAACCCCAGAGCACTGTGACGGTAGTTGGGTGTGCTACCAATCTGTCACACAGATGTCCAAGTTACAATCAGAATAGGGACATAGAAACATGCATTTCAAAACTCCCAGGCTAACATCACTGGTGCTGTTTATGTCATCTTCCGTTCCACATCTACTGATTTTTTCTTGTTTGTCTTCAAAACAATGACAAATTAAGTTGTATCTGACAGCAGATTCATTGGGTATGGTGTGTGTGAGGCAGTGGGCTCAGTGGGTGGAGTGTGAGGAGGTCCAGCCTGATCAAAATCATATTTATTTGTGTGCCAGGACACGCTGGTGTCAGAGGAACTGCACAAGCTGACAGAGTGGTGGGCTGGGCTACTGTACCAGGACACGTGGGTGTCAGAGGAACTGAGCAAGCTGACAGAGTGGTGGGCTGGGCTACTGTACCAGGACACGTGGGTGTCAGAGGAACTGCGCAAGCTGACAGAGTGGTGGGCTGGGCTACTGTACCAGGACACGTGGGTGTCAGAGGAACTGAGCAAGCTGACAGAGTGGTGGGCTGGGCTACTGTACCAGGACATGTGGGTGTCAGAGGAACTGCGCAAGCTGACAGAGTGGTGGGCTGGGCTACTGTACCAGGACACGTGGGTGTCAGAGGAACTGAGCAAGCTGACAGAGTGGTGGGCTGGGCTACTGTACCAGGACACGCGGGTGTCAGAGGAACTGAGCAAGCTAACAGAGTGGTGGGCTGGGCTACTGTGCCAGGACATGTGGGTGTCAGAGGAACTGAGCAAGCTAACAGAGTGGTGGGCTGGGCTACTGTGCCAGGACACGCTGGTGTCAGAGGAACTGAGCAAGCTAACAGAGTGGTGGGCTGGGCTACTGTACCAGGATATGTGGGTGTCAGAGGAACTGAGCAAGCTAACAGAGTGGTTGGCTGGGCTACTGTGCCAGGACATGTGGGTGTCAGAGGAACTGAGCAAGCTAACAGAGTGGTGGGCTGGGCTACTGTACCAGGACATGTGGGTGTCAGAGGAACTGAGCAAGCTAACAGAGTGGTGGGCTGGGCTACTGTGCCAGGACATGTGGGTGTCAGAGGAACTGAGCAAGCTGACAGAGTGGTGGGCTGGGCTACTGTGGAAAGCAGATGAGCAAGGGACTAGGCTGATATACTGAATATGGCAAGAGAGGCAGGGAGATTAAACAAATCAAGACTTTCACTGTGAATTTTTAACCTTGACCAGACTACAAGAAGAACATCAAGTGACAAGGAGTGAAGCCAGGCAGGAGCGCTATGTAGGGAGCCAAAGAAGAATAGTAGGTGACATAGGGTGAAACTGAGAGACAAAGATAGCGATGAGAAGGGGTATAAGGAGAAAGTAAGAATGAACAAATGAACACATCTTATTTTTAAAGGGCTAAGAATTGAGCATACAGGCTTGTCCTATATTCTGTCCTTTGTTTCAACAATCATATTAAACATGAAATCCCCAGTAATATGATATCCTTTGTTTCAACAATCATATGAAACATTAAGTCCCAAGTAGGACAATTTCCTTTGTTTCAAAAATGACATTTTTATTTTTGCTGGCTCGCTCTGAACTCAAGCGTAGTCCATACACACTACTTCTAATAGTGCTGGACTGAATTTTGTGTGTAGATTAGCTTTTACCTATTTACAGTGTCCCTCGCCATCAGGCGAACCCACTCTGACTTCAGAGGTAACAATCTTATTAAACGTGAAGTCCTTGGGTAGGACGATGTCCTCTGAAGAGTTCCAAATGTTCTAAAATTTGAGAGAAGTTACCCGTCCACATGATGCAAGAATGGGGATTTCAGTACAGGTACAGGTAGGGACTTCGTAACTAGGGAAGGACGCTGTTTTCAAAAAGTTCAAGGTCGTTGGGGTCACAGACGACTTCCTGTGGCTTGTAAACAGCTGTATACGAAACTACCCTGTCTTATTTCAAATTGGATAAATGCGAAACTGTTGCTCTAAAATCACGAATGTCAACTTTAACGAAAAGTCATATGGCTAATCTTTCATCCTGCATGGTTAGAAGAGGTTGAGATTTTCTGACTCTAAGCATAATTCTAATTGTCTGCAAAAGGTAAGAGAATTTATAGTTTAGTTTGTTTATTATCAATATATCCTTTATTTAGCGTGCATTTTCGAATTTTCTGTCCAATTCTACATTTAGGTGTCAACTTTCAACGAGATTCATAGTGCTGATCGTGAGGGGGGAAAATTCTTGTGTGTTCATGCTTCAATTGCTTGGTACCGTTTTATCAGAAAATTCATGGTGGCGTAAATCACGGCATATTGGACCGGTGTGTGTTCTTATTAATAGAACACTGGGGAATTTTAATGATAAAATTAAACAGAATAACAGTTTACTTTTAAATGCTTTTAATAATTCATTTTGTTGCTTTAATTATTGTTCATCATGCAGTATGGTTTTAAATTTTTGAAATTCATACCTGTCCAGGTTCCATGACTGGCATTTTCGACTGACTGTGACTGGTTTTCAGTTGCGTTTGTCTATTAATTATTGATTTATCCTTCCTTTATCATGCATTTATGAATTCTTTATCCATTTTTACACATAACTATGGAGTTTCAACATATTTCGTTATACTAATGTGTGGAAATGATCGTTTTTGTGAGACCACACTGGTTACATATTTAAGATTGGCAAAAAATTCACAATGGCGGCAGCCCTGCAAATCGGACCAGTGTTTGTTTATATTAAAAACCTTGGAGATTTAGATTTAGAATCAAAACATACAGTTAAATTAAATAGAGTAGCATTATACTATATTAATAAGTAATTTCTCTACAGTTAATGTTAATGTGATCTTGTTGCTGTAATTTTTCATCAAATTTGTTTGTCATAATTTCAAACCCGAACCCGTCCATGATCTGCAACTAACCAACTAAACTTAGTTGTAATATGAATCTGCATATTCTGTTGTTACATATTGTAAGTTAATTGTAATTATTGAAATCTGCAACCAATTTAGCTTTTATTCTTGTCTTTCTGATTATTAATATTATCAACTATGTTGTCTCTTGGATGCATTTTTACCTGACAACCCAGAAGATAGAATGGAAGATTATGTCTGAACCATCTCGTCAGCTCAAGTAATAAATGTGAATTTACTATGAACATTCTGTAAATTTGCAACCATGTTTTACTAAATTTTAGCTATTATTTCATATTTCATTATTTTAATTTCTCCTTAGATTTATCATGGCAAAACCAAAAAGGAATCTGGATGATCTGAGAGCACATCTGTCAGTGTTCGAAGCTGAATATCCCATACTGAAGGGCTTCCTCGCTCGGTCAGGTGGATGTGGCGAAAGGAATGTCCTCTTCAGATGGTCTACGACCCTTTGGATGCTGTGCTGTCGAACTGATCTATCAAATATCTAGACTGAGGTAATTCTTACAGAGCTTCTTTATCAACATAAATGTAAATCTCATATTAGATCTTTTTAAAACTTGATTTACTTACCTTACAAACTTCATGTATTTAAATTTAATAAATAATGTATTTTTTTTAAATTACTGAGGTAATTCTTACAGAGCTTCTCTATCAACATAAATGTAAATCTCATATTTAGATTCCAAAAAAACTTGATTTACTTACCTGACACACTTCATGTGTATATAATAAATAATGTACTTTTTAAAAATTACTGAGGTTATTCTTACAGAGCTTCTATCAACATAAATGTAAATCTCATATTAGATTTTTTTTTTTAAACTTGATTTACTTGAGTTACTAGTGTTTAAATGTGTACAATGTTTGTTTGGCAGGTATAAAGAAGGTTCAGGATTTTTGGAACTTTTTGAAGATGCACAACGTCCAGCCTAGCATCATTCTGCGGTATGTGAGAGCCATTGTGCAGACAAATGAGGTAGTATTTCCCTAATTAAGGACATTTTTCTACGGTGAGTTGAATTTATACCTTTATAGTTTTAATATCTATTTATTATACTGTAAAACAAAGGTTTTTTAATACACATTAAAATTAAAAAAATTGTTGTGTACCCCTTACGGAACGTTGCAGTCAACACCAGCATTTTCAGCTGCTGTTGATGTACTAGGCAAGTGTTATGTTCAGTAGTTTGCCATTGCTTTCTGAACGACCGGCCCCTATACCTTTTTTGAAAAAACCAGCACCACTGTGTTTCGAACTGGGTATACGGGCTCACAAACCGCGTTCGCAAGCCCTTTGCCACAGAGACTGTTTCTTTTCTCGTCAGATTTAAATTTAATAATTAATAATTTATAACTTCTTCATGTTATCTATCTTTATAATTTTAAGATCAATTTATTATAATGTAAAACATTTTTAAAATAAATATACCTTTAATTTCTTTTTCTTTTCTCCTGAGATTTAAAGTTTACAATTAATAATGTATAAATTCTTCATGTTATTTTACAGCATTTTTTTTATTTTTTCAGATTTAGTAATCTTTTTATTTTCTCTTTTCAGGTTCTGGAAGACAGAAGAGATATTGAATGCCAAGACAGGTCAGTCGCCAACAGAGGTAGTATTTCTCTAATAAAGGACATTTTTCTACGGTGAGTTGAATTTATACCTTTATAGTTTTAATATCTATTTATTATACTGTAAAACAAAGGTTTTTTAATACATATACAGTGTCATTAATTTCTTTTTCTTTTCTCGTCAGATTTAAATTTAATAATTAATAATTTATAACTTCTTCATGTTATCTATCTTTATAATTTTAAGATCAATTTATTATAATGTAAAACATTTTAAAAATAAATAGACCTTTAATTTCTTTTTCAGTTCTCCTCAGATGTAAAGGTTAGTTAGTTAGTCAGTCAGTCAGTCAGTCGACAGATTATTGCACATTGAACAATTCAGTCCATAAATGCTCGGTTTATTATTCTTCTTTGGCTTTCTGCATAGTGTTCTTATTTGCCAAATGTCTTTTAATTTGCTGTTCACGCATCCTGACCATGGTTGTAGATTCAGTTATTACTTGTCTCTGTCTCGAACTACGTTATTGCTTTACTTTCTGCCAGGACATTCATAGTTAGGTTACTTGTGTGCACTTCCTGTATAGTTGGATGCAAACTGAAAAAGACGTACAGAAATCTGAAATGCACAAATAATGATAATGTATAATAACTTCTTCGTGTTATTTTACAGCATTTTATTAATCTTTTTTTTTTTCACTTTCTTTTCAGGATCGTCATTTTCATTCAACTGATGTCACCTGTTGATTCCAGAAACTCTACCACATTATGCATATGTATTATATATGTTATATAATATTAATAAAGATTACTAACTGAAAAGAAAACTCTTTTAGTTTAGTACATTTTCATCTGTTGACACTTATGCAAATTTAGTAATTTTATTTTAAACGAACCTCATAACAACTATTCATCACTGCAATAATTATCGGTGGCCATTTTTAATTGCTAATTAGGTCACCACACATCATACTGACACAGCAAAGACACCATAAGGTCTGTAGCATCATTCCGCATATTACCAAATTCATCTTGTAATTTTTAAAGCTAAAATTAAGAAAACGTACGCTAATTTGTGAAATAGTAATTAATTAGCGGCCATTTTTAATTGCTAATTAGGTCACCACACATCATACTGACACAGCAAAGACACCATAAGGTCTGTAGCATCATTCCGCATATTACCAAATTCATCTTGTAATTTTTAAAGCTAAAATTAAGAAAACGTACGCTAATTTGTGAAATAGTAATTAATTAGCGGCCATTTTTAATTGCTAATTAGGTCACCACACATCATACTGACACAGCAAAGACACCATAAGGTCTGTAGCATCATTCCGCATATTACCAAATTCATCTTGTAATTTTTAAAGCTAAAATTAAGAAAACGTACGCTAATTTGTGAAATAGTAATTAATTAGCAAAATAATTAGCGGCCATTTTTACTTCCTAATTAGGTCACCAGACATAATATCAAAATATAAATAACATGACCAGTTAGGCCTTGCAACCCCGATCGCAGTGATGTATGGTTGCTAAGATGTTCGTTTATAAACAAAACAGATAGTCTCAAAAAACACCAAAATTTTGATAATCTGGGCCAGATTTTGACCAGGACGCAAAAAAATCCTCCAGTGAGCACTCTTTTGTGAAAATTTTAGTCCAAAGGTCACGACACTCAAATTTACATAACTCAGCTTAGAATTGAGACACATAACTAATTGAGGTACCGTTAGATTTGGTTTTTCAAGGCCTATCTATCTGTGGTTCTCCCAATAGTAAATGATCAATTTGAAAATCATGATCAGAAAGCCTAACAGGTACTCAACTATAACCACGCTAACACTGGCAAGTATCAATTCAAGCCATTTTTGCTCAACAGCACTACATTCAAGTTGGAAACCAGTTTAAGGTAATGATGCTGCAATGTATATTAGAAGACCGGAATCAAATCTGTGATTAGAATCTTGTGTAGCCATTTGATCTTTGTCAGAAACAGAACTATTATAGGGGATTTGAAAATGCCAAAGATGTTACATTTTTTAACCAAGAACAATCAAGACTTCCAGCAGTTTAACCAGCAACCAATTTATATTAAATGCCCAATTCTTAAACCGTCTTTCCTGAGCCAGTGATCTGAAGTTCTGTGGTCTGTGATGTTTTGTGGTCTGCGACATTTTGTAATCTGTGATGTTTTTGTAATCTGTGTTGTTTTGTGGTCTGTGACATAATGTGATGTATGATGTTTGTAGACCACAAAACAGGTTACAAAACATCACAAATAACCTGAAACTGGCTCAACCCCACAGAAATACTGGTCTGAGAAAATAACCCTGCAACTGCTGAGGATTGAACCCAAACCTTTGTCTTGACAAGCAAGTGCCCCACAACAACAATGCACATTACAAAACATGAACCTTGGAAATACACACATTTATGTAAAGTAGAGCTAGGCTATTTGTAAATTCTGACTGCCAGCATTCACAGATGACTACTTACAGCAACTGGAGCTGCCTTTCCTCTGGCCACTCCCCCAACAGGAATTCTCGTCGTCAATGCCACACCCCCCACAGGAATTCTTGATGATGGTGCTGCCCCTACAGGTATTCTTGTGGAGGGAGCTGCATTTCCCGAAGGTATTTTTGTTGAGGAAGTTGAACTTCCAGCAGGAATTCGTGAAGATGAAGGCAAGCTGCCTGCAGGTTTCTTTGTGGAGGAGGTTGCTTCTCCTGCAGGTATTTGAGCAGAGGCAGCAGGCCCTCCTGCCCCAAGCTTTGTTGATGGGGTGGCATTTGCTGGAGTTATCCGTGTTGTAGAAGCTGATCCACCAGCAGCTATCCGTGTGGAAGATGCTGATCCACTGGTGGCTATTCGTGTAGAAGAAGCGGATCCACCAGGGGCCATCCGTGTAGCTGAGGATGATACTCCAGTAGGCACTTTTGCTAAAGATGTCTGTCTTGTAGAAGAATTGGACCCTAGTGTGGAATTTTTGGGTAAGGAAGTTTGGCCTCCAGCGGATGTCTTTGTTGTTGGAGCTGGTCCCTTCAATGGGGCTTTAGTTGCTGTAAGTGCAGGCCGAGCTGAAGGTAAATGGATAAAGAAGAGAAGACAATCAAACATGAAAATATATTAGCTGAAGTTGGTTGGTTACAAATCCTCTGGAGTTTTGACTCTTTTGAAGTCCAATAGGTTTGACAAGAAGGTTGTCTCTGCATCTGTCTGAGAGACTGGTGTAGACACTCCTCGCAACATGTTACCATCATTAAAGGAACGGTATTGCAGTGCTCTCATTCTCCTCTCCAAGATTACAGACACTCTCCTTCCCCTGTACCAGCTCACAAACCAACAGGGTTGTGCAAGACCAGTACTGGAACTTCACATCCGCTGACAGGCATGGGAGTCCTTGGAACATTGGCTGTGGATCCAGTTTGTGGATATGTCACCCAACAAACAGATTTAAGGTCAGTGTGAAACCAGATCTTATATTATCTTGTGACCTTATCCACAAATCCAAGGTAGCTTAAATAATTAGCATATTATCACATATAATGAACCATCTTCTGATAGCCATATATATGCTGCTGGTAGACATGTAGAAGCTCAGCCTTTTGTGGCATGTAATGTCAGTTACTTCCAGAACAGATAGTGCTCCGTGCCATAACATCAAGCTGCCCAGCATCATCTCTCAGGGTCTTCTCTTGTCTCATTTCTCTACACCTTCCTCACAATACAGCTTCTTGGGGGAAATCCCTAGTAGACTATTTGGTTGTTTCGGGATTTGAAATTTAAATATTGAGCACAACCCACTACTGGCAGCGCTGATCGTATTCTGGCATGAACCTAAGGCCTATCCACGTCAATATGGAAGCACTATACTCGAGTTTCGCTCTCGTTTGAGCTCGTGAGTAGTGCATATCCCTGACCGGATCCGGAAACAAGCCCCGGATCACTGGCGTGTGAAGCGGGTGTGCAACCATGCGGCACATGCCAAATTATCACAACAGAATATCACAATGTCACCCATCGTAGGCTATGCCCAAGATTGCCCAATCGCCGCGACTGACGTCCGTCAATCGATGTGGACCCGAACGATCAGGACTTCCCACTGGCAAGGAACACCAGGCCTACCAAAATCCAGTGAGCAATAATCAAATTGAATATTTGGTTGTTTCGGGATTTGAAATTTAAATATTGAGCACAACCCACTACTGGCAACGCTGATCGTATTCTGGCATGAACCTAAGGCCTATCCACGTCAATATGGAAGCACTATACTCGAGTTTCGCTCTCATTTGAGCTCGTCAGTAGTGCATATCCCTGACCGGATCCGGAAACAAGCCCCGGATCACTGGCGTGTGAAGCGGGTGTGCAACCATGCGGCACATGCCAAATTATCACAACAGAATATCACAATGTCACCCATCGTAGGCTATGCCCAAGATTGCCCAATCGCCGCGACTGACGTCCGTCAATCGATGTGGACCCGAACGATCAGGACTTCCCACTGGCAAGGAACACCAGGCCTACCAAAATCCAGTGAGCAATAATCAAATTGAATATTTGGTTGTTTCGGGATTTGAAATTTAAATATTGAGCACAACCCACTACTGGCAACGCTGATCGTATTCTGGCATGAACCTAAGGCCTATCCACGTCAATATGGAAGCACTATACTCGAGTTTCGCTCTCATTTGAGCTCGTCAGTAGTGCATATCCCTGACCGGATCCGGAAACAAGCCCCGGATCACTGGCGTGTGAAGCGGGTGTGCAACCACGCGGCACACGCCAAATTACCACAACAGAATATCACAACGTAATCCATCGTAGGCTATGCCCAAGATTGCCCAATCGCCGCGACTGACGTCCGTCAATCAATGTGGACCCGAACGATCAGGACTTCCCACTGGCAAGGAACACCAGGCCTCCCAAAATCCAGTGAGCAATAATCAAATTGACTATTTGGCCTTAGGTTCATGCCAGAATACGATCAGCGTTGCCAGTAGTGGGTTGTGCTCAATATGTAAATCCCTAGTAGTTGCAGAGGAATTTGTTATCCCCAGCAGCTAAGCTCTGGAACTGTTCATGCTTGAGTCAACAGGCGCATGTCGTACTTCTAAGGCACTTGCCTGAGATAGTAGCTCTGGTTTATGTGTAGCCTTGAAAGGTACCACTGTGGCAATGGGGTTACAGACGCAATTCATAATCCCGCAAAACCACATTCGAAACACAGCTGTGGACGATTTGGAAACATACTGTCTTGCATTGGTTTCCTAATACAACGGTATGAGTGCTAGTCGTTCAGAAAGCAATGGCAAACTACTGAATGTAAACTTGCCAAGAAATCACGAACAGCCAAAAAATGCTGGGGTTGACTGCAACATCATGTAAAGGATATGCAGCTAACTTTTAAACTTTGAAAGATAATTGTGGTTATGATGATAGTATATGGCTTTTAAATATGATGCATGCCACTGGATGTAAGTCAAGCCTAGGGAAGCCAGCTGAATACAATGTGTACAGTGTTTTGTCTGGTTTGTAATATAAAAATACCATTAGATAGATTCATGCAATGTATACAGGCAATAACAATTATATTATAGGTAAACATTTAGCAAAAGACCCACTGTACATATCTAAAGGTGTATTTGGCATACAATGCCAACCCCATATTTGGTAGACCAATCGGCATCAACATAAATCACACCTGCCGCCTTCACTTGCCAAGACATTTTGGTCGCCATGTTTAGGTTTCATCGACCGGGGAGCCTAGGTGAATTTGTACAAATCCACTTTGATATAAATTAAAATCCAAAATCACTGGTCTGGCAGGCGTGTGTGAAGCCACCGAGCCATGGCAGATCCCAATGTTGTATGTAAGCTTGTCTGTTTTTGGGAGGGAGAAGGGGAGGGAGAAGGGGGAGGCCAGCTCTGACAGCAGGCAGCAACTCCCTGTATCTGATGCTTCAACTGTCACAGGTTCATTCAAGTACACATGTACACACAACACATGAATATGCAACACAACATGTACGCAACACAACATGTACACAACACATGTACACAACACAACATATACACACAACACAACATGTATATGCAGCACATGTGCACAACACAACATATGCACAACATGTACACAGAGTCTATTCTTTCCAGAATTTTCCAAGATGGCTGAGCACCCTGTCCATGACCTTAGGATCAGGAAAGAGTACAACATCTCCAGGTTTTTGTAAAAGTTGTCCACGGCTAAATGTGAGCGTGACACTCTTTTAAAATTAAGATCTGGACAGTGTAAAGTGTAATACACTGAAGGAATAAACAATGAAATGGATTGAACTGCGGTAAATCTGTGGAAATGTAAACAATTGGAAAACACAAAGTGTGCGTCAGCTTTACAAAATTACAATTACAAAACAAAAAACAAAACCAAAAATACACACACACAAAAAGGATGCTGCAGTGACAAGCAAACAACAACCAGAAAAAAACCACAACAGACACAAATGGAAATGGCACTAAACTAACTACATTCAGGCATAATAATACACATAAGAAGCAAACAGAAGGATATGAATTATGTGGTACATAACCCACTGACTCCAAATATAAAATATATCACATGTTTCATGTCTTGATGCTTATTTGTTGCAATAGTTCCACAACATTATGCCTTAATGTAATTGCATTAATATCACTTCCACTTTTTGTACATTGTTGTGGTTTGTTTCATCTTTTTATTTGCTGATGAAAGCTTGCCACCAGAATACCCTCTGTATTTCGTAATTGTATTTTTGTACACCTCACGTTTACCAATTGAAGGAATGAAAGTCAGTCAGCACTTACCTGGCCCTGTAGATGAGGTAGAAGCAGAAGTCGAGGCAGCTGAGTTGCTGGTCTTGGCTTTAGGTTTCGCAGGCTGATACTGTCAGTAAATAGAGAATGTTACGGGTATAACAGAACTGTAGTTACTACTCTCTCAAACTGACACTGTCAATAAATGTAAAATGTTACGGGTATAACAGAACTATAGTTACTGTCACAGGCTTTCTGAGATCTATTGACACAGACTTTCTAAGATATATTGTCACAGGCTTTCTGAGATCTATTATCACAGGCTTTCTGAGATCTATTGACACAGGCTTTCTGAGATCTTTTGTCACAGGTTTGATGTGATCTATTGTCACAGGCTTGGTGAGATCTATCTCCAGAAATGCTCCAGTCTCTGTCCTGTGCTCACACATGGACAATCTCAGGAAAGTGCACAACTCTGCAACACCAACAGCACGGCAGAATGGATCAGAGCGCTCGCTCTTAAACTTCTGGTGTGCTGATGCTGAGGTAGCGGGTTCAACACCTACACCAGTCAGTTGCATTAACATGCTATCTTGGGGACGTAAATTACAAGTACCTCAAAAGTAGGAGTTGGTTTGTCTGATGGCGAGGGACAGTGGTAATAGGGAAAGCTAATCCACACGCAAAAATCAGTCCAGTGTGCTAGAAGTAATAGCACATGTATGGACTACGCTTGAGTTCAAAGCAAGATAACACAACAACAAAAAATATGTACATACACCAGAATTGAGCAAACTATAAATATCCATTTGTAAGTAAGTTTTCTACATTTACATTTAAACTGGAAAGCCTATTTGGCCCACAATTTACTATTTCCAACAATCCATGGATTGTTACAGAAGTGGGGGATGTAAACTATGCATTTATTTCATAAAAATCAATATTGTCCATATCCTGATATCAGGTCTGCTCGAACGACAAAGCAAACATCATACCTCTAGTCACTTGTCTGAGAAAGTGGTAGGGCGTGTGTGGTCTTGGAAGATAATTGTGGTATATTCTGACAGTATAAGACCTCTAAATCCGGGAAGGTTAACCCTGCAGAAGTCGGATGTGTCGGCATAACGGCGCAAGAACACAGCTCTGCTATAAACAGGCACAACGCAATCATGTCCAAAGAAAAAAGAACTCCGGATGAACGCAGAAGAAGAAGAAGACCTCTAAATACGACCCATGCCACTGGATATAGGTCAAATATAGGGGGAAACCATACTAAAAAAATGTGCAATGTATTTCATCTGCAGGATTTAAACATGATTTTTTTAAATAGTTAAAAAGTAGATTTTAAATGCAATTTATATATAATGATATTAGTATCACAGCAATAATAAAATTAATGAACACTAAAAAAAGCAAAATATTGAACAAATTTGTCTTTAAAAAGTGAGCTTAATGCATGGTGTTATCCTAATCCATAAATGTTTTCATGTCTTGTTTGAAAATTTCATCACTTAATGATGCCAGCATGGTAACTTTAAATTTTAACAGCTGACTGTTGCTTGAATAATAGATTCTGTCTTGGAAATTACAGTTTTAAAGCTGGTAGTGACCTTGACGACACAAAATACTTAATGTGACCATTCTATTTACTCTCAAATCGGTGACAAAAGTCTGCATCTTGTGCGCCAAGCATCCTGTCTGCTGAAAATGTCCAGGATTGAACAACGTATAAAAATAACATTTTTTATTTTGTTGGAGAAATCATCATCCAATGAGCTTCAGAAAGTAAATGCAGATACCGCAGTGAAGATGACATTCGTAGATACCTCGATACAGAAATCACAAGGTTCTGAGCAGCACTAGCTACAGAATAAGAACAAGTACTTTGATCCCTACTACATGACAATAAGCTGGTACACAGATCCCTATTGTACAACAATAAGCTAGTACACTGATCCCTACTGTATGACAATAAGCTAGTACACTGATCACTACCACATAACAATAACTTTAGTCCTATTGTATGACAATAAACTAACACAATTCTCCCTATTGTATGACAATAAACTAACACAATTCTCCCTATTGTATGACAATAAACTAACACAATTCTCCCTATTGTATGACAATAAACTAACACAATTCTCCCTATTGTATGGCAATAAACTAACACAATTCTCCCTATTGTATGACAATTATCCAATATGTATATTTCTACTAGAGATTATATATGAAGAAAATGACTGCCACCGAACATAATCCATTTTCTCCTGACCTGCTACTTCTGGTATTTTCTAGCTCCCTCATCTGAAACTGGCACTAAAAGTGCCACGATTCAAGGATGCTGGGGAAGGTTACAACAAATTTTCTCCAAGAATAATACCAAAAGCTTTATGATGTTGACCACAGTAAAAGCTGTTAAAGGGAACTATTTTGAAGGAAATGCCATGTAAATTATAATATAGTTACTGGTTTAATACAAATAATACACTTAATTAGTTTTTTAAGCTACATCATGTTACTCAAAATGTCAACAACAAAAACTCACGTTTACTCGAGTGTTTTGCTTGGCAGACGTACTAGTGCCGGGCTTGTCCTTGGGGAGCTTTGACTGTTTGTCTTTACAGAAGCTGATGTGTCGCTCAACTGCTGATTGGTTGAAGCGACGAGAACAGTGCGGGCACTGAACATAATCTGGGATTGATCAAGATGGAGTTAGTTCACAGGGGTCAAGGAGATGGAGATAGCATACTTGTTAAGGATACAACTGTTACAATATGTGTAAGTATGAGCATGTGTCTGTGTATGCATGTTCATGCATATGTGCATATATATATAATCATCATTGCCACAAATCTTGGTCTCTGGTGTCCTGCATCAATTCCATTCTCTATGTCACGCTCTAGTCCATCCATTTCTCTTTGTCTTCCCTTGCCTGTTCTACCGTTGATCTGTCCAGCTGTCACCATATCCTCCAATGCCTCTCTTCTTATAATGTGATCAAAGACCACTGTTTGTCTCCATCTTATATTTGTCTATATTGTTCTACTTTGATCAACCTTTTCCAGTCACCCATTCTTAGTTACTCAGGCAGTCCAAGACAACTGTAACAGACACCCATTCTTAGTTACCACGGCAGTCCAAGACAACTGTAACAGTCACCCATTCTTATTTACTCAGGCAGTCCAAGACAACTGTAACAGTCACCCATTCTTAGTTACCACGGCAGTCCAAGACAACTGTAACAGTCACCCATTCTTAGTTACTCAGGCAGTCCAAGACAACTGTAACAGTTCATCCATTCTTAGTTACTCAGGCAGTCCAAGACAACTGTAACAGTCACCCGTTCTTAGTTACTCAGGCAGTCCAAGACAACTGTAACAGTTCATCCATTCTTAGTTACTCAGGCAGTCCAAGACAACTGTAACAGACACCCATTCTTAGTTACTCAGGCAGTCCAAGACAACTGTAACAGACACCCATTCTTAGTTACTCAGGCAGTCCAAGACAACTGTAACAGACACCCATTCTTAGTTACTCAGGCAGTCCAAGACAACTGTAACAGACACCCATTCTTAGTTACCACGGCAGTCCAAGACAACTGTAACAGTCACCCATTCTTAGTTACTCAGGCAGTCCAAGACAACTGTAACAGTCACCCATTCTTAGTTACCACGGCAGTCCAAGACAACTGTAACAGTCACCCATTCTTAGTTACCACGGCAGTCCAAGACAACTGTAACAGTCACCCATTCTTAGTTACTCAGGCAGTCCAAGACAACTGTAACAGTCACCCGTTCTTAGTTACTCAGGCAGTCCAAGACAACTGTAACAGTTCATCCATTCTTAGTTACTCAGGCAGTCCAAGACAACTGTAACAGACACCCATTCTTAGTTACTCAGGCAGTCCAAGACAACTGTAACAGACACCCATTCTTAGTTACTCAGGCAGTCCAAGACAACTGTAACAGACACCCATTCTTAGTTACTCAGGCAGTCCAAGACAACTGTAACAGACACCCATTCTTAGTTACCACGGCAGTCCAAGACAACTGTAACAGTCACCCATTCTTAGTTACTCAGGCAGTCCAAGACAACTGTAACAGTCACCCATTCTTAGTTACCACGGCAGTCCAAGACAACTGTAACAGTCACCCATTCTTAGTTACTCAGGCAGTCCAAGACAACTGTAACAGTTCATCCATTCTTAGTTACTCAGGCAGTCCAAGACAACTGTAACAGACACCCATTCTTAGTTACTCAGGCAGTCCAAGACAACTGTAACAGTCATCCATTCGTAGTTACTCAGGCAGTCCAAGACAACTGTAACAGTCATCCATTCGTAGTTACTCAGGCAATCCAAGACAACTGTAACAGACACCCATTCTTAGTTACTCAGGCAGTCCAAGACAACTGTAACAGTTCATCCATTCTTAGTTACTCAGGCAGTCCAAGACAACTGTAACAGACACCCATTCTTAGTTACTCAGGCAGTCCAAGACAACTGTACTAGTCATCCATTCTTAGTTACTCAGGCAGTCCAAGACAACTGTAACAGTCATCCATTCGTAGTTACTCAGGCAATCCAAGACAACTGTAACAGTCACCCATTCTTAGTTACTCAGGCAGTCCAAGACAACTGTAACAGTCACCCATTCTTAGTTACTTAGGCAGTCCAAGACAACTGTAACAGACACCCATTCTTAGTTACTCAGGCAGTCCAAGACAACTGTAACAAGCACCCATTCTTAGTTACTCAGGCAGTCCAAGACAACTGTAACAGACACTTCAGAAACCACATTTCTGTTGCCTGAGAGCTCTTACTAATGTGTGTGTTCACACTCCATGATTCACTAACAGACAGAGAACAGCTTGTATATAACATGTCAGTTCTCTCTGACATTCACTAACATACAACAGGACAGCTTGTATATAACATGTCACTTCTCTCTGACATTCACTACCATACAGCAGGACAGCTTCTATATAACATGTCAGTTCTCTCTGACATTCACTACCATACAGCAGGACAGCTTGTATATAACATGTCACTTCTCTCTGACATTCACTACCATACAGCAGGACAGCTTGTATATAACATGTCACTTCTCTCTGACATTCACTACCATACAGCAGGACAGCTTGTATATAACATGTCACTTCTCTCTGACATTCACTACCATACAGCAGGACAGCTTTTATATAACATGTCACTTCTCTCTGACATTCACTACCATACAGCAGGACAGCTTGTATATAACATGTCACTTCTCTCTGACATTCACTACCATACAGCAGGACAGCTTGTATATAACATGTCACTTCTCTCTGACATTCACTACCATACAGCAGGACAGCTTGTATATAACATGTCACTTCTCTCTAACATTCACTACCATACAGCAGGACAGCTTGTATATAACATGTCACTTCTCTCTGACATTCACTACCATACAGCAGGACAGCTTGTATATAACATGTCACTTCTCTCTGACATTCACTACCATACAGCAGGACAGCTTGTATATAACATGTCACTTCTCTCTGACATTCACTACCATACAGCAGGACAGCTTGTATATAACATGTCACTTCTCTCTGACATTCACTACCATACAGCAGGACAGCTTGTATATAACATGTCACTTCTCTCTGACATTCACTAACATACAGCAGGACAGCTTGTATATAACATGTCACTTCTCTCTGACATTCACTAACATACAACAGGACAGCTTGTATATAACATGTCACTTCTCTCTGACATTCACTAACATACAACAGGACAGCTTGTATATAACATGTCACTTCTCTCTGACATTCACTACCATACAGCAGGACAGCTTGTATATAACATGTCAGTTCTGACATTCACTGTCAGTGACTGCCGAGATGCTTGTGTGGGCGTGTTGACTTAAGGATAATACTGCTGACAATGATTAATTTAAACAATAGCTCATACACATAAGAATCCAACATTGGTCAGACGAAAGGATGCAGACAGACTCCCGGCAGCAGCTGGTATAATATTTATTCCCAGAGACTGCACATTGTACATGATCCTGCAACAGGCTATCATGCTTGTAGTTACAACAGACCGTCGTACTTATACACTTCTTGGTCATGGGCAGCACACTCGATGGCCTTCAATATTTTTTTCTTTTGAGTTCACCTGCTTTGAACTCAGGCGTAGTCCATACAAGTGCAACTACTTCTAATGCACTGGACTGATTTTTTAATGTGGATTAGTTTTCCCTGTTACCAGTGTCCCTTGCTATCAGGTGAACCCACTCTGACTTCTGAGGTACTTGTAATTTACATCGCCAAGTTAGCGACGAGAAGTCAACATTTTAGTCCAAATGACCAGTGTAGGGGTTGAACCCACTACCTCAGCATCAGCACACCAGAAGTTGTAAGAGCATGCGCTCTTTCCATTCGGCCATGCTGACCACATGTCCCTCAATAATGTCAATAGTCCAGCTGTAGCAACCTTCATATGATACTTTTCATTGTCTGCCTGCAGCTTTTTTCTTAGTGTATTTTGCTTTTAATACATATCCCTGCTCTCTCTCTCTCAACTCATTCCCTCTATCTCTCACATATGCATTACTGACTCTTCTTTCCATGATCTTTATATTTCCATGCAAGCTCTCTCAATGCAGAAAATTCCAGCACAAGGAGAATACAAACCCACTGTCTTCCTCACTAAGGAAACACTCAATAACTCACCTGGGTTAGAAGATGGAGGAGGTGGTGGAGGCAATGGACCACCTGAGCTGATAGCCTCCTGTAGACCTCTGGCATTTCTGACAGCATTAATGAAGTCCTGATGTTTCTCTCGCCAGTGGCTTTTTGGCGGCTTGATTTCCTGCGGGAGAAAAAGGACAAGAATATGCTGATGTTAGGAGCACTTTCCTTTCCACATAAATCTCCCAAGCTGCCATGCTGATATGTGAGTACTGTTGACTAACAAGAGGAAATAGCAAGTAGTTAGCATACTTTCATACAGACAAAACATTTCAGTAGTTGTCAGAAATAAGAATTCATGGGATTAGTATATTATTTCTAGGACAGAAATCAATTTACTGAAATCAGAAAATTTGCACATTCGGAAAAACTATCTGCTCCTATTAAAATGGATTCCACTTGTCAGAAATTTGTTAAAAACTGATTATCTTTGCGTAGAAGTGGTGTAGAGACTTGATTGTGTTACTGCTGCATTCGTTTTAAAACATCTATACAACTATGTAAATTTCCTTATTTTTAAACAAGTGGCAAAAAATTGTACTAAAATACCCATCACTTACAGCAAAATTAATACTTCTTATTCATTGGTGATATTAATATACTGGTTTATGTAGACTTAAACATACAGTCACATTAAAGTTTTTGCAGAATGTGAATGTGAGAAGTATTCTCTCTGTACACGAGAAGTATTTAATGTATATGAACATGAGAAGTACTTAACACCTATGTACATGAGAAGTACTTAATGTATATGTACATGAGAAATGCTTAACATCTGTGTGAATGAGAAGTACTTAACATATGTGTGCATGAGGAGAACTTAGCACATGTGTTTATAAGAAGTACTTAGTAGCTATGCAAATGAGAAGTACTTAGCATGTGCACATGAGAAGTACTTAGCACCTGTGTCTTTGTGAAGTATTTAGCACCTGTGTACATGAGAAGTACTTGGCATCTGTGTATGTGAGAAGCACCCAGCACCTGATGTGTTTATGAGAAGTACTTAACTGCTCTGAACATGAGAAACATTTAGTTGCTAAATACTTCCCATACACATAGATTCAATGTACATGAGAAGAACTTAACTTCTATCTACATGAGAAGAACTTAACTTCTATCTACATGAGAAGAACTTAACTTCTATCTACATGAGAAGAACTTAACTTCTATCTACATGAGAAGAACTTAACTTCTATCTACATGAGAAGTACTTAACTTCTATCTACATGAGAAGTACTTAACTTCTATCTACATGAGAAGAACTTAACTTCTATCTACATGAGAAGAACTTAACTTCTATCTACATGAGAAGTACTTAACTTCTATCTACATGAGAAGTACTTAACTTCTATCTACATGAGAAGAACTTAACTTCTATCTACATGAGAAGAACTTAACTTCTATCTACATGAGAAGTACTTAACTTCTATCTACATGAGAAGAACTTAACTTCTATCTACATGAGAAGAACTTAACTTCTATCTACATGAGAAGAACTTAACTTCTATCTACATGAGAAGAACTTAACTTCTATCTACATGAGAAGAACTTAACTTCTATCTACATGAGAAGAACTTAACTTCTATCTACATGAGAAGAACTTAACTTCTATCTACATGAGAAGAACTTAACTTCTATCTACATGAGAAGAACTTAACTTCTATCTACATGAGAAGAACTTAACTTCTATCTACATGAGAAGAACTTAACTTCTATCTACATGAGAAGAACTTAACTTCTATCTACATGAGAAGAACTTAACTTCTATCTACATGAGAAGAACTTAACTTCTATCTACATGAGAAGAACTTAACTTCTATCTACATGAGAAGAACTTAACTTCTATCTACATGAGAAGAACTTAACTTCTATCTACATGAGAAGTACTTAACTTCTATCTACATGAGAAGAACTTAACTTCTATCTACATGAGAAGAACTTAACTTCTATCTACATGAGAAGAACTTAACTTCTATCTACATGAGAAGAACTTAACTTCTATCTACATGAGAAGAACTTAACTTCTATCTACATGAGAAGTACTTAACTTCTATCTACATGAGAAGAACTTAACTTCTATCTACATGAGAAGTACTTAACTTCTATCTACATGAGAAGAACTTAACTTCTATCTACATGAGAAGTACTTAACTTCTATCTACATGAGAAGAACTTAACTTCTATCTACATGAGAAGTACTTAACTTCTATCTACATGAGAAGTACTTAACTTCTATCTACATGGGAAGAACTTAACTTCTATCTACATGAGAAGTACTTAACTTCTATCTACATGAGAAGAACTTAACTTCTATCTACATGAGAAGAACTTAACTTCTATCTACATGAGAAGTACTTAACTTCTATCTACATGAGAAGTACTTAGCTTCTATCTACATGAGAAGAACTTAACTTCTATCTACATGAGAAGAACTTAACTTCTATCTACATGAGAAGTACTTAACTTCTATCTACATGAGAAGTACTTAACTTCTATCTACATGAGAAGTACTTAACTTCTATCTACATGAGAAGAACTTAACTTCTATCTACATGAGAAGTACTTAACTTCTATCTACATGAGAAGTACTTAACTTCTATCTACATGAGAAGTACTTAACTTCTATCTACATGAGAAGTACTTAACTTCTATCTACATGAGAAGTACTTAACTTCTATCTACATGAGAAGAACTTAACTTCTATCTACATGAGAAGTACTTAACTTCTATCTACATGAGAAGTACTTAACTTCTATCTACATGAGAAGTACTTAACTTCTATCTACATGAGAAGAACTTAACTTCTATCTACATGAGAAGAACTTAACTTCTATCTACATGAGAAGTACTTAGCTTCTATCTACATGAGAAGAACTTAACTTCTATCTACATGAGAAGTACTTAACTTCTATCTACATGAGAAGTACTTAGCTTCTATCTACATGAGAAGAACTTAACTTCTATCTACATGAGAAGTACTTAACTTCTATCTACATGAGAAGAACTTAACTTCTATCTACATGAGAAGTACTTAGCTTCTATCTACATGAGAAGTACTTAGCTTCTATCTACATGAGAAGAACTTAACTTCTATCTACATGAGAAGTACTTAGCTTCTATCTACATGAGAAGAACTTAACTTCTATCTACATGAGAAGAACTTAACTTCTATCTACATGAGAAGTACTTAGCACCTGTGTAGGTGCAGGCCAGTGGCCTTACAACCTACTCTTTGTGATATTCCAACTGGCAGGGGATTTTTAACATGCACAACTTCCACAAGAGACCTTCTGTTTGTTTGCCCTTATCCGATAAGTCTAGGTATGTGATCTCACTACCCAGGAGATCAGGGGGCGTATGATATAATTTGATACTAATGGTTCTTGCACAAATTCCTAGCCCTATGCAGGGATGGAACCCAGGTTCAACTATGAAATCTTAACTCCTAAAAGCCGTAGAGCCAGTATTTGGGGCCGATAACAGGAAGTCAATAATCTTGGCTAGAAACTTGTATAAACTTTAATTGTTGTTTTTCCCCCCACTGATTATACTTTTCAAAGATTCCCTCTACAAATATTTATAACACCAATACAGTTTTGAACAAACAAATCCAGGAAATCACCAACTGCAAACTGCAACCATACATTAAACAATATGAGACAGAAAAATACTGCACCAAACATGGGGACATTTCATGTCCTTTAAGAATTAATTCATATTTCTTTGCACAATGCATTATTCCTTCTAAAATTGTTTTATAATTGTCATTGTAACATATTATTTAGAACGCTGATCACTACACTTTATATCCGCAGATGGGACTCAGTTTTTTTCAGTCTGTACAATTTAGGGTATACAATGTTTTTTTTATTTAAATCAAAAACAAGTAGGAACATGCTCATTAACTTGAAAACAGAAAATACTATTAAAAATCCAAAACAATAAAAGCAGAAAAGAAACAAATATTGATTCAACTATTTCCTACAATTGCAGAACATGCTTGGCCATCCGTCACATTCTCTGTGGTTTGACAAATAAAGTTTTCTAAGTTGTCGACTGTTAATTTTAAGAGCCCGATTGTTGTATCTGCAACAGTTGTGCCAGGGTTTTTGTCTGGATTTAGATCTAATATCTCTTGCAGTACCGCAGGCCAGTGTAGATTCTGAGCTTTTTTGGTACATAGTATTCTCAGCTTTAAAAAGACAGTATTAACAGGCAATAAAACAGGTTAAAATATCTTACAACATAGTCACAACTTGGGTTACAAAATTGATCAAAAACAGCATAACTTGGGTTAAATAGTTTCTCAAAAACAGGCACAACTTGGGTAAAAGTATTTTTCAAAAATATTTATAACTTGGGTTTCTCAATTCTATGTTTAACTTGCTGACACCAGTAACTAGCTATATAATTCATAACTTCATCATTTCCTGTTTCTTCTTCTTCTTCAGCGTTCCGAGCCATTGAGGTTCTTTGCTGCAGATACAATCCGTCTCCTTTCTTCTCTCTGGTTGACCTTCTCTTGCCAGTCACTGATTCCAAGTGCTTGTAGGTCTGTTTGTATATTATCTCTCCGTCTTCTTGGTCTACCTCGGGGTCTACGGTCATTTATTTCCTGAGCGTAAGCGAGTTTTGTTTCCCTGTTATCTTCCATTCTTTCTATATGCCCCAGCCATTGCAGTCTATTAGCCTTCATAATACCAGTGATTTACGGGGTCTTAAACAGATCATAAATGTCTTTGTTGCTTCTTCTTTTCCACTCTCCACTTTGTGTATCCCTAATGGGCCCAAAGATGCGTCTTTGTTCTCAAAGGTTTGTAAAAAGGCTTTGTCTCCTTTAGTTCTACTCCAGGTTTCAGAGCCATACAGCACAACTGGTCCAATCAGTGTTTTGTATATTGTGATCTTGGTGTTACGAGATAGCACATTTGATTTTAGCAGATGTTGTAGTGCATAGTATATCTTATTTCCAGAGTTGATTCTAGCTTGTATTTCTTCCCTTATTATGTTGGAGCAGTTGAAGATTGTACCCTGGTATTTGAATGTTCCGTTCTTTTAATGGTCATATTATCTATTTGTATGTTTCCTGCTATATGTTAAAATTGCAAGTGACAAATATGTAGAAATAAATCCTTCATCTTGTAAATTTTGAGTCTTAAATTCTCCCACTAGAAAACTCACACGTTAATCATCAACATGTGCCAAGCCAACAGGTTACGTGATCACCATAGTCATGGATTAGTTCTGTTTTCTTGTTTCGATTATGCCAAGTGGGCAAACCATCCAGGTACCTATTGCTTTGTCTTCCCCTAGCTTTTTTTCCCATAAAGGTTGCCAGTTCACAAGTTTTCAAGTTTATTTATCTCCACAATGTGCCCAAAAAATCTGAACATCATAATGTACCAGGCATTTAAACAGAAGGCAGTCTGCCATTGCTTTCCTCCTTGGCAGTGACCATGCTGGTCAGTGACCGTAGTCTCTGTTTCTATAGAGATCACCTGCTTATCATCATGAATCTGATACCATAACCAACAATTATCTATCAGCTGCTCTCAAGCTTAGTCTACTGCTTACAGTACAGTCAGTCTCCTAGCCACTGTTTCTATAGAGATCACATGTCTATCATCATAAATGAGATACCATAACCAGCAATTATCTATCAGCTGCTCTTAAGCTTAGTCTACTGCTTACAGTACTGTCAGTCTCCATGCTGGTCAGTGACCATAGCCACTGTTTCTATAGAGATCACCTGCCTATCATCATAAATGAGATACCATAACCAGCAATTATCTATCAGCTGCTCTCAAGCTTAGTCTACTGCTTACAGTACTGTCAGTCTCCATGCTGGTCAGTGACCATAGCCACTGTTTCTATAGAGATCGCCTGCCTATCATCATTGTCGCGAAACGCACGTGGTTCTCAGACGGGACAACACCATACCCACTCTGTCCCACCCCGTCTTGGTGGCTAGGCCACATTTTAAGGCGGGTGAGGGGGGATTTCCGAGTAAAAAGAGTTAGGACCGTCTTCTGGGTCCTTGGGATGTTATGTATCGGGATTGTCATGAACTCCACGGGTCCCGAGAAACATAACGCAACTCTTTGAGTGTGCGTAGATCTTTTCTGTTGTAAATCGCACACTCTGCTAAAACTCGGGGAATGATGAGTTGCCTTCACTTTCGTGAGGTAATATACTCGGAACTCTTCGGGAGAATCCGGTGAGTGTGTTCTTCCGGACCTGACACGAAGAGGCCATTCGGTAGCCATTCATCAAGAAAGGTGGCAGCTTCGATAGCCCGTTGTATTAGTGGCATCACGGGGAGCCGGAGAATGTTCTACAGCTAATGGTGTTGTGGTAGCTATCCTTTCACGGCCGTGTCCGCCAGCTGTAATCTGTGAAGCTCTTAGGGAAGCAAAGATTGATCTACCGTGGTGACATTGTTGTCCCTGAGACGAGAGGCCGTGGCTTTGACCAGCTGTATCATGTTGTGCCTTTGGGGATCCAGAGAGTGGACCTACAGCCCAAGGCTTGATGAAGCTACCGGGTCGCTGTCTGTTGCATAATTGTTCCTAAGCTTTAAAGGTAAAACACTTTTATACTTGGAGTCGCTTAACAAGTGTATTACAGTTGTGGGTCAATTATCAACCAGGCCGGCCAGTTGCGCCGTATCTGTGATCTGACCGATAATTACACGTTGACCTCGGGTCAGCATACATCAGCTGTTAAGTCTCGACCAGACAGGCTAGTTGTGTAGCAAGCCTGTGTGTGTACTATGACCTAGATTAAGCTGAGACCAGTCTTCAACAGACAAGACGGAATGTGTTTTGCGAGCCAGCTCAATAGAGCAGTCTGGTGGAAGCAAATTATCAGTGCAGTCGACGCCCTATCTTAATAATGGGGCAGTTGAGGGAATTAGGATTCTACCAGAAGAATTCCTCTTGAACAGAGCTTTCATTTGATTCCCTTAATCGACGAGGTTGATATTAGTACGTTTCAATCATCATCCAGTGGCGTGGTTGAAACCAGTACTTGTCAAGCACTCGTGTGACGCGCGAGAACCACAGTTTCTCGTTACGGTGAAACCCGACTATGTAGGAGGCTATAAGCTGAGAAGTAAATATCGCCCCATAGGCCTGTTGTTATTTAACTGGGCTTAGTCTGAAGGGGGAAAGATATCTTCACACCTACGAGGGATGGAACCGTGGGCCAGTATAGTGGTGGGGAAACACCCACTCATGCATTGCGTGGATATTTCATCAGTGTTGTCTGACTCGATACTTCCTTTGATGGGGAAAGGAATAATTGTCAGGCGGGTCTATGTCTCTATGGTCTCTATACTGTCATCGGAACCAGGTTGTTTGGGGTGATGATTCGACACAGTTCCTAGGCAGTCTAAGGAATGTATTTATGTGATGAGTGTCTATATATTCATACATCCACACACAACCGAAATCCGGGTATCCGAGGAAGAAAGGTGGAAAGCGACAAACCCAAGTCATGAAACTCTTCTGTTGTTTGTCTGGTCTTTAATTCAGTATTTCAGGTTAGTATCAGTATAGCCTGATCATCTTCCAGTAATCTGGGAGGTGTCATAGAGTAATGACCTGAAAGATCCTGATATGCTTATCTACTTTTTGGAGGAGACAAATTGTGAGTACGAAAGATGATTTAGGCCATAACACTTGATGATCTCCATAGGAGGTATGGAACATTACCATCCTCAGGAAGGGACCCTGTCTCTCTATCTAATATCCGTTAGGTATGAGCTGGTAGGGAATGTGTCATCCTATTGACTATTTACTAGGGATGAGACGCGTGGCTGAAAGGCTACTGGACTTAAGTTAGGATTACTAGGAGCTGTAACCTAATCTGTCCGTGAGATATGTCTGGGAGTTCAGACATACGATGTGGTCTGAGCTCAAGGGCCTGACCACATGACATCGATGGAGTCAGTGTATACTTTTGGTGTAGTATGTATTATGCAAGGGTGTGATGGATATGTACACCTGGCCTGTTCTTGCTTACAGGAACCCCTGTGCTGTTAACTAGGGCGGTGGGCGACTGCCCTTTGCTGCTGCTGATTCCTGTTTGCTGTGTGCTGTGGACCTGTGCTGTGTGCTGTGGACCTGTGCTGTGTGCAGTGGACCTGTGCTGTGTGCCGTGGGGCTTTGCTGTGTGATGTGGCATCCTTTTCTGGTGGCGATGGGCGAGTGACTGTTTGCTGCAAAGCTATATGGTGCTGAAGCCCAGTGTCAAGTGACAGTTGAAACTTACCAGGCTCGAGTCCGAAGGTTCCAGGCGGCATCATACGAGTGCAGGTGAAAGTACCCTTATCACCTTGTTTACATACAGACACTAAAGACATTGATCTCGGTCGAGTGGGAGGATGAGAATGTCCAGCAGACTACTCTCACCCAGCTAACTGTTCCATGTCTGTTAGTCCGTCTGTTGTCTGTCGGTTAGGCAGAGTCTGAATCTCCAATAAAGATTCTAGATTCGCTTTTTATAAGGTTGTTTCCTTATAGTCAGTTAGGTGTCTTCTTGTATCCACAGTCGTCATATGGATAGAGTCGTCCGGGAACCGTCCTGGGGATAATTGGTGTAAAGGGTAGACAGAAGTTAATAACGAACCCCAAATTAAAATATATCGACAACCACCGAGAACCAGGCCGGTGTTGTCACAATCATGAATCAGATACCACAACCAACTATTATCTATCAGCTGCTCTCAAGCTTAGTCTACTGCTTACAGTACAGTCAGTCTCCTAGCCACTGTTTCTATAAAGGTCGCCTGCCTATCATCATGAATCAGATACCATAACCAACAATTATCTATCAGCTGCTCTCAAGCTTAGTCTACCAGTCAGTCTCCTAGTGGTAGTACAGTATGTTCCCCTAGCTAATAACAAATTGCCACATCAATAATGAATATTAGTGAGTCATGTACTCATGATTTTTTTCACACTTACCATGTCTTTATAATGCATATATTGATCTTTTTGTTGTTCTAAGTTAGCCTCATCAGTTATGTATGGATGAAATAATGTATGACAGAGAGATACAAGAAAGGCAGAGTGTTAGACGGGTCTGCACACCCAATTCTTTTTTTAGAAAAAGATGATCCAAAACAGCAAAGACCTGAGATCTGTGGAGAGACATGAACACCTACGCCAGCTGGCAAGACACCTGATGATGATGACCCACAACAGAATATTTAAAGCATGTGTGATTCTGGTACACACACATTAGGTTAGTGCTCGCATGAGCTGTGCTGAGATTCCTCACTGTGTGATTTGTGAAAGATTTGTGAACCACTTATAGAGATATGTGTGTGCAATTAAAGAAGTATAAGTCATCTATCACTGACACCAAAAGTAACCAATACTTGCCAAGCTTTAGACAGAAGAAGAAAAAAAAGGACAGTTTCAGAGAAAAAGAAACAATTAAGTAAGAAAACAAAGACAATAACAATGACAATGAACGGCAATAAGCAAGGAAAGAATTATGGCAAACATGATTGTATGTAAAGATGTGTCATTAAAATATTTATTCATTCATGAGCTCTCCTTTTCACTCCGCAGTGTATTGGTGCCTTTCATTTAAGCTTGATATTACACACAAAACTTGTTATTATACACAAACTAACACTTGTCTTGATCTGAACAATTAGCTTAAGTGATCTTCCAGTCCAATATGGCGGAGAGGCAATTGATCTGTTAAAGCCTTGTAGCATCATTTGTCTGACCACGGTTTGCTTACATAGATTGTGACAATTGTATGGATATTTTGCCCTGGCCATGCAGGGGTGAGGGGGGAATGAACAGGCAGATAGGCTAGCAGGGAATGCACCTCTTGGTGGTATTGCCTATGGACAAGGGGGAGGTGGTCGTGCGCTTGTGGGACCAGGTGGAGAAGGCGAAGGAACAGACAGGGGTTCTGGAAGAAACTCAAAACTGAGAGGGAAGACCGGGAGAACTTTTAATCAGATAGCGGTGGGAACATTTAGTAGTATGACTCTTCGCTGGCTGTTGAACGAAGGGACGAAGCATGTATGGGAATGTCCTGAGTGCAGTGATGTCAGTTCTTAACACAACTCAACACAACTTGCTTACACATTTTCTTCATTTAGACTTGTAGTATCTCTAGGGAAACTAAACCAAGAAAATTACAACACCTCATGGAGCACTACACCCATCTGTTTCATGAAGGACTGTCGCATACGTTTGTCTGTCTGTCCATGGTATTCTTTGCACTGGAAATGCGACCAGGTAATCTAGAAAATATACCTTTCTTACTTAACACACATTTGTTATTACATGGTAAAAGGCTTAAGTATCAGTGGATCTACAGCGACAGCAGCAGTACCTTCTTTTGAGCTTCTTTGATCTGCTTCAGAGAGAGTTCTCCTTCCAGGACACGCTGCTTGGAAGAGTCAAAGGGCTTCCGCTTCGCAGCAGTTGCTGCAGACTTTTTGCAGACATTTGAATGTTTTTTCTGTGGGCACACCAACAATGAATGTCAACCTGCACTCTCAAGTGAACAATTTGAATTGCAAATGTTTAGCTCAAATCATATATTGAGAGAACCAACTTTCCATCTAAATTTCATATATGTAACTGGAACATCATATATGGTCAAGTCAAAATTTCAGCATGAATATTTTTGGGGCGCTCGCTCGCCTTGAACTCAAGCGTAGTCCATACACATTATTTACAGTAGTGATGGACTGAATTTTGCGTGTGGATTAACTTTCCCTATTAACAGTGTCCCTCGCCATCAGATGAACCCACTCTAACTTCAGAGGTACTTGTAATTTATGTCCCCAAATCAAGGACGACAGGTCAACATTTTAGTCCAGCTGTCCGGTGTAGGGGTTGAATCACATGCCTCGGCATCAGCATACCGGATGTTTAAGAACACGCGCTCTTATCCATTCGGCCATACGAACCTGCACATAAGTATTATATGTTTAGCTAGATCATCACATGTGGTGAGGTCCAAGTTTCAGGCTAACTTTCCTATGTTTAGGTAGGTCGTCACATGTGGTGAGGTCCAAGTTTCAGGCTAATTTTCTTATGTTTAGATAGGTCGTCACATATGGTGAGGTCCAAGTTTCAGGCTAACTTTCCTATGTTTAGGTAGGTCGTCACATATGGTGAGGTCCAAGTTTCAGGCTAACTTTCCTATGTTTAGGTAGGTCGTCACATATGGTGAGGTCCAAGTTTCAGGCTAACTTTCCTATATTTAGCTAGATCATCACATGTGGTGAGGTCCAAGTTTCAGGCTAACTTTCCTATGTTTAGGTAGGTCATCACATATGGTGAGGTCCAAGTTTCAGGCTAACTTTCCTATGTTTAGGTAGGTCATCACATATGGTGAGGTCCAAGTTTCAGGCTAACTTTCCTATATTTAGGTAGGTCATCACATATGGTGAGGTCCAAGTTTCAGGCTAACTTTCCTATGTTTAGCTAGATCATCACATGTGGTGAGGTCCAAGTTTCAGGCTAACTTTCCTATGTTTAGGTAGGTCATCACATATGGTGAGGTTCAAGTTTCAGGCTAACTTTCCTATATTTAGGAAGGTCATCACATATGGTGAGGTCCAAGTTTCAGGCTAACTTTCCTATATTTAGGTAGGTCATCACATATGGTGAGGTCCAAGTTTCAGGCTAACTTTCCTATGTTTAGGTAGGTCATCACATATGGTGAGGTCCAAGTTTTAGGTTAAATTTCCTGTGTTTAGCTAGATCGTGAGGTCCAAGTTTCAGTCTAAATTGCATATGTCAAGCTCACATTATCATATAATATAATAATCCCTCATCCCAATTTCTAAACTTAACAACTTAAAAACACAGTTAGGAAAACTTCAGATAGATAGATAACTGGGCAAATATTGTTGATAACTGGATAAATGGAAACTACATATTCATTCAACAATCAAAATAATATTACATAAAAATGTTAAGACAAATGGGCGTTAGAAGAGTTTCCAATGACCACTGTATGAATTTTGTTAAATTTCATTTGATGTATATTTTCAAATAAATTGATATTTGGAAATATTAGAACAGTTTTTGTTTTCAAAACTAAAGACTGCATTTTTCTCACATGGAAATATAACCAAATATCCATCATTAACCAGAGTTTTAAATATTGAGCACAACCCACTGCTGGCAATGCTGATCGTATTCCGGTACGAACTTAAGGCCTTGCCCACGTCAGATTGGAAGCACTAGACTCAAGTTTCGCTCTCGTTTGAGCTCGTCAGTAGTGCATATCCCTGATTGGACATAGGGTTGAACTCCGGATCACTGGCGCGTGAGATGGGTGTGTAACCACTTGACCATGCAGCTCACGCTAGACGTGACCAAATTATCATTCTAGAATATCACAACGTCACCCATCGTGGGCTAAAGCTCAAAATTTGCCCAATCGCCGAGACTGACATCCATCAATCGATGTGACCCCGAATGATCAGGTCTTCTCGATCTGGCAAGGCACACCCAGCACCTAAATTCCAGTGAGCAATGATAAAATTGATCTATTTGGTTGTTTCGGGATTTAAAATTTAAATATCCAGCTCACACCAGAGGCAACCAAATTATCCACACTAGTGGGTTGTGCTCAATATTTAACACTTTAAATCCTGAAACAACCAAATAAATCAAAATCAACTAACCAGAGTTCCTATGTGTCTATCTAATCCAGTGTTTCCCAACGTGGGGCCCACACCCCACAGGGGGGCAATTTGACTGTTAAGGGGGGCAATTCGAAAATGGAAGAAATCGTTTGAATATAACAAAAAGGGGAGACTTGAGACTGAAGTTAACTAAATTGGAACCTGACACAAGATCTCTTTGCAGCAAGCATCAAGCGCAAGGATCTCACTAAATTTAAATAATAAATAATTACTAATAATTAAAATAATATAGAAAAATCTTTCATTAAAATTATTTTGTACTTGAATTTCAGTTCTCCATTATATGTTTTGAAAATTTACTTACTGTGTTGGCTCAATAATTACCTAGTGATTTCTTCCTAAAACCTATCATTCGAGTTTCTTTAGTGAACATTTCAATTTTTGAATATTAAAAATAATGTATATGTTGAGGGGGGGGGGGGGCATGGGGCGGGGGAGGGGGGCAATATGAATTTTAGAAAGGCTTAAGTGGGGCATGGTACAAAAAAGGTTGGGAAACACTGATCTAATCTATAAGGTGACCTCTGATGTTGCGGTGGCAATCAAAAATTATCAGATTTGGTTGTTAACCAGGAAGCAATGGTAGCATAGTAACCAGATGCCCATCTGCTGGCCTGATGGTTATGGGTTTGAAACCACTTTGCTGCCAATTTCTTCAATTGACCTAACTTTCCAGCTGAACTCAGCCTAAACTAGGTACCAGGAAATGCCTTGGCAAGTAAAGGTGGATGGTGTGAAACTAACCACATCACCCACTGAGGGACGAGTGGTCTGCACAAACATGGGTCTGTACAAACATGGGTCTGTACAAACATGGGTCTGTACAAACATGGGTCTGTACAAACATGGGTCTCGCACCTTATGCTTGATGCACTTTAAAGCATATAAAAACGCTCTTAACTTTTTAAAAAGCCTTTTTACATGCCTTAAAGTTGGTAACTTGTACTATCTTTCATTCTATGTCACATAAATGACTAAAGAATGTACACTGCCCTTTAGTCTAGGTCAAATATATAACTACAGAAAATACACTTTCCTTTAGTCTATTTAGAAATACTTAAGTACAGAATGTACCCTTTCCTTCAATCTATGAACAAATAAATGACTATGCAATGTACACTTTCCTTCAGTCTATGTACACACAGATAACTAACTTAATGTTTCTCTCATGAATCTAATGTTTACCAATACTTCCGGAGCAACATATTCCTTCAGCCTATGCACAAACAGATAACTAACTAACTGTTTCTCTCATGAATCTAATGTTTACCAATACTTCTGGAGCAAAAGACCGTCCACATATGCTGCATGGGATTCTGTCTTCACTGTACAGATCTTAAAATGATGAAACAATCAGAAAATTCAACAACAGAATGTAGAGAACAAATGTGAGAACATGCTATACGATGGGCAACTTTGTTTCCATTTTCATGTATGATTTATTGTTGTCTATCCCACTAATGTTGAGATCAATGCTCAGGGCAGCCCAATGTCATCATACAATCAATAAAGTGCCATCTCCACAACAAAGGCTGGCTGCAAGGAACTCCCAACATTTCCTGGCTTTAGTTGTACACTCAGAGAGACTGCTGTTCTCAACCATGTCTCAATGTTATCTTCCCACTTGTATCATTGCCATTACCGAAAACAGGAACAAATCATATCTCACAACAGGAACTTCTTGTGGGTATGTGAAGTCTAAGGACCATCACAGTGTGTAGGTTTGAGTGTGTGGAGGGGTAGATGTCCAGTCTTTCCCTCATGTAGCGAATGATGAGAGCTGGCATAGAACCCTTGTCCAACCGTGCTCATATCATTGTCAGCGTCATGTCCTAACCATTACACCAACACGCATGCAACTATCATTTTATGTTCTGTTAGTTGCATGTCTTTTACAGAACGTCGTTGTTAACCCCAGCATTTTTTGGCTGTTTGTGATCTCTTGGCAAGTTTACACTCAGTGGTTTCCCACTGCTTTCTGAACCGGCACCCATACCATTTTATAAAAATCCCAACGCAAAGCGGTCTGCTGCCAAATCGCCCACAGCTGTGTTTCAAACGCGGTATGCAGGATTACGAACTGCGTCTGTAACCCCTTTGCCACAGATCCGTTGCTACTATTATTACCAATGTATAATAAATGTGGTTGCCATGGTAGCACACTTGCCTGCCAGCCGGGTGACCATCTTTTCAAATCCCCATCAAGGCAGAAGTTTTATGCTGACATGGGTCCCCAGGTCTGTTCAGCCTAAAATGGCTACCAGGAAATGTCCGGAAAACTTAAGATAATGACCATGTCCCGGACTTAGTGCTGATTGTTTTGTCAAAATATGGAACTGGCGTACACTATAAGGCTCAAGGCATGACATAGGGACCTTTACTTGTTTACTTTATTATGGTAAACTTTGAGGCTAATGCTTTCTATCCCAGACAGCTGTTACTTTGAATTAATAAATTACCAAATCTGAAGGATTTAAAGATATATGTAATATATGGCGATAAAGTGACAACTGAGATAGTAATAAAATAACAACTGAGATGGTCATAATGTAACGATCAAGGCAGTCATAAAGTAATGATGAAGGAAGTCATACAGTAACAACAAAGGCAGTCATAAAGTAACGACAGAGTTTGTCAAAAAAAATAATCTAGGCAGTCATACAGTAACAACTAACATTGTTATAATGTAATGATCAAGGCAGTCATAAAGTAACAATCACAGCAGTCATAAAGTAATGACTGAGGCAGTCATAAAGTAACAACTCACACAGTCATAAAAAAGAACTGAGATAATCATAAAGTAACAACATAGATAGTTATAAAGTAATGACTGAAATAGTCATAACGTAACGATGATGGCAGTCATAAAGTATCAATTGAGATAGTCATAAATAAATGACAAAGACAGTCATAAAGTAAGAGCTGAGATAATCATATAGTAGCGACTGTGATAGTCATAAATTAATTACTAAAATAGTTATAAAGTAACAACTGAGATAGTTATAAAGTAACAACTATCTGGAAGTGGAGTTGTATGTATTAGCTATGATAATGCATCTTCGTACAACTGTTGTTCCTGTGAGCTTCAAGTTAAAGCCTGGTAACAATGAAATAACCAACACGTGTGGAGGAAACATGACCCACCCAGAGCTAATCCTGAAATACCCAACACCTGTGAAGGAAACATGGCCCACCTAGAGCTAATCCTGAAATACCCAACACCTGTGGAGGAGACATGGCCAACCCAGAGCTAATCCTGAAATACCCAACACCTGTGTAGGAGACATGGCCAACCCAGAGCTAATCCTGAAATACCCAACACCTGTGAAGGAAACATGGCCCACCTAGAGCTAATCCTGAAATACCCAACACCTGTGGAGGAAACATGGCCTACCCAGAGCTAATCCCAGGTCTGTTCGTGTGGGCTGGGCTGAATTGTGACCTGTTTACTTCCTAACATGTGAAGTTCCAGTATGGGTCTGAACAACTCATGAAACAATAAAACCACCTCATTTTTCAGTTGGTGTCTCTTCTGTCAAGTGGTTTTAGTGTCCAACAGTTTCCTTTCACCATATTTGTTTTTTAGTCTGAACCTCTCACTCTTCACCGGTGTGTCATTCTCATTTTTCTGTGTGTTTACCCTCCCCTTTCTTGATTCTCTGCCCATCCTACTCACGCATGTCCTCTTCATAGAGACTGATCTTTTTCTTCCCACCCCTGCAACAATTTTGCTTTAGCTTACACTTTCGCCACTATGTCACTTCCTGTCAGCTTATTTACAGATCTTGCAGCAGTTTGATTTTTGTGCCCTGGGATTCCAGGACTTAAGCTAAATGACTTTTTGTAGTTTGTTAATGCAATTATAATAGTGTCTTTTTTTATTTTGTGCGCTGATGAAGGCTTTCTAGCCGTGATGTCCATCCTGTCAACTGCGACCACGTTCGTGTAAAGCTGACCAATTTCACAAGTCCAAACGTAGATGATATTTGGATACTAGCTTGGGAGACAAGTACGAGTATTTCATGAAAACAAAAACAATCAATGACAGAGATGGCAAAGGTAATGGGAGATGGCACAACTGATTTAAGGTCAAAAGACTGCATCAACAAGCTAGTGGACAGTTGGACCAAGTGTGTTGCCAGTCAGGGGAACTATGTTGAGAAATAACATACACACATTTCTGGTTCCCATTATTACTGTAAAAAGGTTACTCGTATAAAAAGTCCTGTTACTTAATGATTTCCCGTTGTATTAACAAGACTGTTGAATCACATTTACATCAGATGCATACCTAGTTATATGTTGAAGTTTGTATTTATAGCTGTTTTATTTACATTTATAGCAAAACAATCCTGGTCTTACTCCTTACTTTATACGTTCACAATTGCTCACTTTATTTCTTAATTTAACTGCTGCTATTTGTTTCCAGTAAATGTTGTTATTTTTGTTTAAATTATTATTCTGAGATCTTTCTAATCAAGTTTAGTATCCTACAACATTTTAATGACTTAGAGAGATAGAGGGGGGAGTGGGGAATAAAAGAGGTAGGGAGAGAGAGAGGGAACGATTTGTGACATCATACAGAGGCTACTAGTACTACTGGGCTGTCTAGGGAACCTGCAGCCTAGCGGCAGGCACAATCCAAGCCGGGCCGTGCTGACACAGTTGTCGAGCATGCACATAACTCTAATATTGACAAACGATCGCGGCTGGTTGTGAAGAAGGCCGAGTGAAGCGCGTAACACGTGTTACAGGGAACACGTCATGGCGCGGGAATGTTTCTTCCAGCTCACTTGCTCAGCTTCGTCGGATGCTCGCTCGTGTTGTGTCATTATGACTCTGTGAACAGTGCTGGGGCAGAGAACCACACACCTCATACTCAAGGCAGTATAAACACAACGTTTTCCCCTCTCTGTCTATTCTAATATATATATATCCTCATTTGACGATGGCGAATGGTTCAAATTTACCGAGATGGGTAGGTGAAGCTGATGTGTTCGCTTCTGGCCTAAATGTGTAGTATGCATTGATTTTAAGAGGTTAAAGGCCAGAATGGTTAATTCATTGCACCGGGTTTGTCCCGTATGCAGTAGCGGACTGGCCTGACGTCAACTTGCCTGGCGGAAGGTGGGAAGTGATGATGATGATGATGATGATGATGAACTGGGTTGCTTCTTGCGGATGTAATAATCTGCAAGTCATATATTCAATTACATCGACGTCTACGCGACGCGGGTCAAATGGGATGAACTCCATCTCGGGGGACGTTTTTCGTGTCCTCATGGCTCGACCCCGAATCATAAAATTGGCGCCAGAAATTGTTTAGGGGATTATGGGGGTGGTCGGCGTTATTCTGACCTTGAGTCCCCGCTTGGTCAAGTATATGGGCTATTCACTATATCCCCAATACATATGCCACACACGTGTGGATAAACACACATATGCATTGTCGGATGATACATTCGCATACGTTATAGGGGAATAACCACATAAATGTGTTGATTATGGATGTAACAGGTCACGATTCAGCCCAGCCCACACGGACAGACCTGGGATTCGCTCTGGGTGGGCCATGTTTCCTCCATAGGTGTTAGGTATGTCAGGATTAGCTCTGGGTGGACCATGTCTCTTCCACAGGTGTTGGGTATTTCAGAATTAGCTCTGGGTGGGCCATGTCTCTTCCACGGGTGTTGGGTATTTCAGGATTAGCTCTGGGTGGGCCATGTCTCTTCCACGGGTGTTGGGTATTTCAGGATTAGCTCTGGGTGGGCCATGTCTCCTCCACTGGTGTTGGGTATTTCAGGATTAGCTCTGGGTGGGCCATGTTTCCTCCACAGGTGTTGGGTATAACCAGACATATGATAACCATACATATGATGTGTTATGGGGGAGAAGGGATAATCGCATATAAGCGTTATGGGGATGAATAGCTAACCACACATGCATATTATGGAGGGAAGCGGATAACCATACACGCGTTATATGCGGATAACCAAATAAATGCGTTATAGGGGAGAAAGGATAAACACACATGCATTATCGGGGAGAAGGGATAAATACGCATATGCGCTATGGGGGAGAATAGCTAACCACACATATATGTTATGGGGGTGGGGTGTGGATATCCATACACGTGTTATAGGCTGATAAGCACATATATGCGTTATGGGAAGATAACCAAATATATGCATTATGGGGGAGACAGGATAAATACACATGTGTTATGGGAATAAGTACACATATGCGTTATCAGAGGATAACCACACACATGCAGTGTAGGGGGAAGGGAATAACCACACATATGCAGTAGGGGGAAGGGGATAACCACACACAAGCAATATAGGGAAGAAGGGATAAACACACATGCGTTATGTTGGAGAAGGGATAACCAGACATATGATAATCAGACATATAACCAGATGTGGCGTTATGTGGGAGAGGGGATAGACGCACACACACAAACACGCGTTATCGGGGGATAACTACATATATACGTTACGGGAGGATTTTAAAAAAGGTGAAGGCATCAGCCTTGAGTTTCCAGTCTTCAAGCGGACTCACGACCAACCAACCGGTATGTCCTAGCGGTAATGAATCCCTGAACTCAATCAATATTTTTTTTAAAAGTTAGTTCAATATCCTTTACAGGATGTCGCAGTCAACCCCAATATTTGTGTATATTTGTGATTCTTGGCAAGTTTACATTCAGTAGTTTGCCATTGATTTCTGAACTACCGGCACTCAAACTATTGTATGAAAATCAACGCAATGCGGTCTGCTTATAATTCGCCCGCAGCTGTTTCGAACACGGTATGCGGGTTGAGAATTTTGTTTGAAACCCATTTGCCACAGCGCCGGCAATAACATGTTAAAAAGTCACGAAGTGTTAGTTGTATGTCCTTTTACAAGACGCTGCAGTCAACCCCGGCATTCACTGGCTGTTTGTGATTTGCTAGGCAAATTTACGTTCAGTAGTATGCCACTGCTTTTCTGACAGGAAGACGCTCATACCATAGAAATCAACACAAAGCGATCAATTCACAAATCGCCTGCGACTGATTTTAAACCCCTGATCCGGAATGTCGGGTCATTGTGAAACTACGTTTACTAACCCGTAGGCCACAGAGGTCAACGGGGTACATGGCAAAAACTATACGTATACAAAGAAGAACGCTCACTGATCTTCATATGGCAAAAACTGTACGTACAAACAGAAGAACGCTCAGTGATTTCACATAGCAAAAACTGTATGTACACACAGGAGAACGCTCAGTGATTTCACATGGTAAAAACTGTACGTACACACAGAAGATCGCTCAACGATCTTCACATGGCGTTTTCACGGAATATGACACCACAACCTCAAGTCTGAGAATGGAGGTGGAGGAGGTTACTGCAGCTTCCACGGGTTGGAGAACAAACTGTATACGCATGTTGTGATTGTAACTGATTCACAAAGTATGCTGACAAGGCTGAAGACTGTCATGCTTCGTGCAGAATGGCATGCATCGATTCAGAAGTCGCGGGTTGTCAGCGTGAGCATTCGCTGGATCTTTTCTCATGGACACTGGTGTGATTGCAATTGAACAGACAGACAGACTGGCTGGTGTCGCATTATTGAGGGGTGATTTGATACATGATAAGGCAGATGTGGTGAAGGCTCTCTGGGAGCATGTGAATAATGCAGAAGAACAGATAGACTATCATGGTCTAGATAGAATGCAGCAGCAAGGGATGGTCGGAGGATTTGATCGACAATCGTCACTCAGAGGTAAAGCAAGACGGATATATAATCAGACTGCAACGGGCACCATTAATATTGGAACTCTTCGCTGGCTGTTGAAGATGAGGACTGAGTGCTTATGGAAATTCCCCGAGTGCAAATATGTCGGTTCTTGACTCAAGTCAACTCAGCGGAATGTTTTAAGTTTTCTCCCATGGTACATACTTCTATTGAGGTAGGAAGTACTAAACCCGCACATTCTAGCCACGGCATAATGAAGTGAGGTGGCCAATTCTCTTCCTTATCGCTTTTACTTACCAGACAATTATTAGACAATTCAGAAAATTACCCGTTACTCATTTCATCGTGCTGGGTCGACCCCAGGGGCGAGCTGGTGGGAAATTCGAAACCCGCCACTGCTAAGGACTGAACCCGGACCACAAATCCCCTGAAGCAAACACACAAACCACTGAGCCAGCGCGGCTCCAGAAATTAAGACAAGATAACACGAACACAAGCTTACTCATTGTTGCTATGGATGGCACGCGCCAGAGAACGACACACCCACCGTCAGAGAAACAACGGCGAGCAGAAGTCGGCTGCCGGGGTCTAAATATAGACCGTCGACCTAAAGTGGGAACAACTGACGAGTGTAATTATTAGAAGGAAAGGAAGAAGACGCGTAAATTGTGCTTACGTGCTGGTTTTCTCCAATAAAGAGTTTCTTATGGGGCAAGTGCGTGCCATTTGGTGTCAGATAAAGAATGTGCGAGTGGTACATGGGGCATATGGCTATTAATACTGAATAATTAGTACACACATATGAACATAATTTGAAACAACGAAAATGAACTACAGAGAAGAGTGTTGGTTGGTTGGTAGGTTGGTTGGTTGGTTGGCTAGTTGATTCGATGGATGGGAGAAACGAATAAAGGAAGGGACTATTTTCAAAGGGTCACAAACTGGGCACACAGGCCAGTCTTACAATCGGCCCTTTCAACCACATATCTCTCACAGGCCAATTTTATGGATGGGTGGACAGATGGATAGATGGATGGACGGACATATGGACGGAGGGTCTGATGGACGGAAGGACAGATTAATGGATGGACAGACGGACGGACAGGCGGACGGAAGGGCGGGCGGACGGATGGCTGAGAATCCCCTTGAAGACTAAGATTGAACTCCATTGCACCGGCGTTCAGGTCGTCTAAACCCTGAAAATGGCTGGTTTCTATAGCGGGGATTTTGCTGTAGAGACTTTCCTTTCACCCTGAAAGTATCATTTCCACAATGTGGTCCTGGTCCAGGTGTTATAGAGTCGCCCTGCCCCTCTCTGCGCAGAGAAACTAGCGGTTACTGCAAACCACCACTGGCGGCGTAGGATTGATTGATTGATTAATCGATTTAGGAACCGACATCACAGCATTCGGGGCATTTCCATAAGCGCTCAGTCCCCATCCTCAGCAGCCAGAGAAGAGTTCCAATACCAACAGTACCAATAGCAATGTGATTATGTATCATCTCGCCTTTCCTCCGAGCGTCGAGCGTCGGCCAGATCCCCTCGTCACCCCTCGCTGCCTCATTCTTGCCAGACCATGACGATCCATTTGCTCCCCCGAGGTGCACACGCTCCCCCACAAGGCCGCAACCACGCCCGCCCTGTCATGCATCAATACTCCACCAAGTTTTGCCGAGCCAGCCAATCTGTCCGCCCGTTCATTCCCCAGCACACCGGCACGCCCCGGAGAAAAGATCCAGGTGATGCGTGCCACCCGTGACCTCCGAAGCGAAGCAAGCCACTCTGCATGAAGCCTACCTGTCCCCACCCTCCTCAGCACGCCCTCTGAGTCAGCTACAACCACGATGTGTGCATGTATCGTGCTCCCCATCCAGCGGAAAGCTGCACTGACCGCCTCCACCTCCACTCTTAAGCTGGATGCGGTATCATACGCCAGGCTCTCCCGCACCAAACGTCGACCATTAGCTTTTGCTGAGAATCCCCAGGCACTTCTCCTATCTCTCAACACCGAACCATCTGTGTAGATAATCACATCACCCGGGCGAGCATTATCCTGAATTAGTTGTTGGATTTCCACCTCCGTGGCCCCTGCTGGCCACTCCCTGCACTCCCGGCTCAATGTGATTATAACTCTGCACAAGTCTGACTGCTCCGCTGGCACTCTGACCCCCCCCCCCCCCCCAGGCGGCGTAGGAAAACATGTAACTGTATATGCTAACAACATGAACGCGAAGCACCGGAGAACCGATGATCCGGCCAGTTAAGATACTACCCGCTGTGATGGCACAGTAAAGAGACATCATTCATGACAGCATGAATGACGGAAGTCGACGTAGCCGAAAGGTTTAACGCAATCGCGCTTAAATTGTCTCAGGTGACCACGGTGGGGAGTTCGTTTCTCATGCCAGTCAGGTGAACTACAATGTTGACTTCTCGTCCTTGACGTGGAGACGTGCCTCAGAAGTCGGACTGGGTTCGCCTGACGGTCCGGGACACTAGTAATAGGGAAACCCAACCCACACACACAAATCAGACACGTGCACTCTTCATAGTCTCTCCTCTTCTATACTCAGGAGTAGACACATTACAATAGGTCATTGTCTTTTCCTCTCCTATACTAACTCACGCGTAGACACATTACAATCGTTCAGTTTCTCCTCTTCTATACTCAGACACATTCCTCTTCTATACTCAGGAGTAGACACATTACAATCGTTCATAGTCTCGCCTCTTCTTCACTCACTTGTAGATACATTACAATCGTTCATAGTCTTTCCCCTACTATACTCACGTGTAGACACATTACAATCGTTCAGTCATTCCTCTTCCACACTCAGGCGTAGAGACACCTTACAGTCGTGTATAGTTTTCCCTCTTGTACTCAATGTTGGACACAGTAAAGTCGTATACTCTTTCTTCTTCTAAACTCAAGCGCAGGCATACCTAACAGTTGTGTTTACATATCCGTGAAAACTATATGCTATCAATCAATCGAGTGCCGTCTCCACACTGAAGGTTGGCTGCAATGAATCTCCAACACTGTCTGTCTCGCCTTCATTGTACATTTTGTCTGCTGTTGGCCCATCTCTTGATGTTATCTCCCCACCTGTATTGTTGTCTACATGCTGTATCACCAGGCTAAACAACACCAGCGAGCCACCTCTCGGTGGGTTTAACCTCGGACACCCACGGTATTACATACTTGCCCTATCACTTCACCACGCAGTCCAACACCAAACACACAAGAACTCTAAACACTTCACAACGAACACTAACCGTCTTCCATTGTTAATCCTTTAACTGTGTCTGCTGCACAAGCGGAGAGAATTCCCTGGCCGTAGTTGCTGTTGTGCGTGCGTCGGGTTTGCCGTACTCACGCTAGCTGGCTGAACTGGGGCAGTAACGCTCACTATTGCTCATCGATTGGGTCTATCCGATCATCCTATGTAGGAAAATGCGTTCACTGAACAATCGCTATTGTACAACTGATATAAACTGTAACATCATTTTTACAACTGATATAAACTCTCTATCTCGGCAACAATATCCACCGGCCACTCGCGTGATTAGATGACTTTAGTTTACAGTGTTGTGTTTACCCATCCAGTTTTATCTTTTCACTGTACACGGTGATTCTCAAACTTTCACGCCGATAATTTTAAAATTTGTTTTGTTCCTTTGTACTCATGCGAGATCCAAACACACTACTTTTAGCTGTAGCCACTACTAAGAAGTGTTCTGGAGTGATTTTACGAGTGGATTAGCTTCCCCTATTACCAGTATCCCTCGCCATCAGGCAAATCCACTCCAACTTCTAATTGTAATTGTACCTGTAATTTACGTCCCCAAGTCAAAGACAAGAGTCAGCATTTCAGTCCAACTAACCGGTGTAGGGGTTGAACCCACTACCTCAGCATCAGCACATCGGCAGTTTAAGATCGACTGCTCTTATCCATTGGGCGATGCAGAATGTCATGTTGCATGTCCTTCACAGGATGTTGCCACCAACCTCACTGATTTTCTAGGCAATTTTACACTGAGTAGCTTGCCATTTATTTCTGAACGAGAAATTAACCTCCAAGGCCAACTTAGTGCCAGTGTAGCGACCGAACGCTCTATCTCGCCATCAAAACTTAAGAGCAAGCACTCTTAAACTTTTCACCACGTCGACTGCTATTTTTTTCCTTTAATGTTGCATATCCCTTACAGGATGTTGTAGTCAACACCAGCATTTTTCAGCGACTGTTGATGTACTAGGCAAGATTACGCTCAGTAGTTTGCCATTGCTTTCTGAGCGGCTGGCTCACATACCCCTGTAGGTTACCAACGAGGTGAGGACCGCTACCGATTCTCGCGCAGGTTATGTTCCTCACGTGGATATACAGGATTACGGAGAAAGTTAACCCCTAGGCCAGGGAGACTGCTATATGCCAATCCAAAGCCACGATAGCGTAGTGGCTAGATGCTTGCCTCTCGACACGGTGGTCATATGTTCGGATCCACAGCAAACGGAATTTGAAAAATGAGCTGGGCACCCAGATCAACCCAGCCTGAAATAGGTCAAAGGAATGACTTGGAAAGTAAAAGCGACAGGCATGATGCTGTTAGTTTGATGCATATCCCTTACAGGACTGTCAACGACAGCATTTTTGTGTGCTGTTGTGATCTCTTGGCAAATTTACATTCAGTAGTTTTCCATTGTCTTCTGAACGAACGGCACCCATACCATTTCGCAAAAAAACCAACGCAAGTCGGTCTGCTGCCAAATAGCCTACAGCTATGTTTCGAACGCGGGTATGTGGGATTACGAAGTGCGTGCAAAACTCCTTTGCCACAGAGCCAGCGTGATACTGTGGATTGGTCCATAAGCTCTGGATATAGGTCCATAAGCTCTGGATATAGGTCCATAAGCTATGGATATAGGTCCATAAGCTCTGGATATAGGTCCATAAGCTCTGGATATAGGTCCATAAGCTCTGGATATAGGTCCATAAGCTCTGGATATAGGTCCATAAGCTCTGGATGTAGGTCCATACACTCTGGATATAGGTCCATAAGCTCTGGATATAGGTCCATAAACTCTGGGTGTAGGTCCATAAGCTCTGGATATAGGTCCATAAGCTCTGGATATAGGTCCATAAGCTCTGGATATAGGTCCATAAACTCTGGATATAGGTCGATAAGCTCTGGATGTAGGTCCATACACTCTGGGTATAGGTCCATAAGCTCCAGATATAGGTCTATAAACTCTGGATATAGGTCCATAAGCTCTGGATATAGGTCCATAAACTCTGGATATAGGTCCATAAGCTCTGGATATAGGTCCATAAACTCTGGATATAGGTCCATAAGCTCTGGATATAGGTCCATAAGCTCTGGATATAGGTCCATAAGCTCTGGATATAGCACCATACGCTCAATGCAGCTTAAGGCGCCAGAAAGGGACTTTTACCTGACCTAGTTGTACCTAGTCACATGCACAACATGAAATATTCTCTGCAAGACAGCTCCATCACTCCAGGTGAGAAAGAAAATTCTTAAGAGCTACAGTATATTGAGCCAATTCTGATGTGTGGAACAAATCATGGACAATTTGTTGACTAGTGCGGTGAAGCTGGGGAGATGTGTAGTTTTATAGAAGAAAAATAACACAGTGGTCAACTAACAAGAATCATGAATATATCTTGAAAGAAGTTAACTCACAAATAGAACATGTTGCTCGCATCAGATGAAGACAGTTCACATTCTTTGGGCTTGTCTTAAGAATTGGAAAGATGGAGTAAGTCGAGACATCTGGGAAATTGGAGGGATAAAAGATGCGGGAACCAAGAGAGAAGATGCAAGACAGATTGACATCATGGCATTGATACCAGGAATGATATTTAAGGCAGCACACGAGCCAGATATAGACAACATATGTAAAGAAACCAGCCAAGCAGAGACAGCAAGAATACCGCATGACGAGAACACAGAAGAAGAACCATCTGCAAATCTAACCATTAGAGAACTCCTGTTTGCGGACGACCAAGCACTAATAGCAAAATCAGAAGCTGAATTACAAGACCACATGAATAGTCTAAACGAAATGTGTAGGGAACATAACATGAAAATTAGCACAAGCAAAACAGAGGTAATGACTATAACTAAAGAAGAACAAACAGCAACAATTCACCTAAACGAACATCCCTTGAAACAAGTAAAGAGCTTCAAGTACCTAGGAAGTATAATATCATCAAATGGCAGATCAGAAGACGAGATCGAAAATAGGTGCAATAAGGCAAATCAACTCATTGGACAAATGGCACCAATACTAAAGAACAAACATGTATCAATAACTACTAAGAAAGCACTTTACAACACAATCTTCCTACCAACTCTGTGCTACCAATGCCAAACCTGGATAATGACAGAAAAAGAGAAAAGAAAAATCACAACAACAGAGATGAGGTTCCTGAGAAGAATACTCAACGTATCAAGAAGAGATAAGATCAGAAATGAAGAAATCAGGACTAAAGTGGGGGTTAAAGCTGCTCTAGATTTTATTAGAAAGCAGCAAGTCAAATGGTTTGGCCATGCAAGTAGGCTACCAGTCAACAGCATGCCACAACAGGCAATGACGTACAGACCAGATGGAAACAGAGGAAGAGGCCGACCACGTAAACGCTGGACGGAGGGAATAACAGAATCCATGGGAATGTCGATATACGAAGCCCATAACCGGGCACTCTCACGAAGTTTATACTTCACCTCGACACCGCAAGGTACAAGAGGAACATGATGAGAGAGAGAGACACGAGCCAGAAGACTGGATCAACAATTCCACAAATGTACTATAAGAGGATTGGCAGTACATGAGACAAACAGCTGTGGACAGACATGATCACCGACGCCACATGGCATGGACTATACGAAGGGGAAGAAAATATCCCAGTCTATGTGACTTCTAATGTCTGGCATGCCAATTCTTACTCCCAAGTCTTTCAGTTTAGACAACAATGTGAATTCACTGGCATCAAAGTCTTCCACTCTTGACATCCCTCAAAGGGCATTAATACTATCAGCATCCCAGGGAAAGTTAACCCGGTCAACAAATGCCAGCAGAAGTTGGATGTGGCGCATATGGCGCAAGAACGCAGCTCTGCTGTAAACAGGCACAGCTCAATCATGTCCGGATGAACGCAGAAGAAGAAGAAGATATCAGCACGATCCATCAACTGGCCATCTGCAGGGATGCAGACCCAGCAAGTTTATCAGCTCGTTCATTTCCCTCAACTCCTGCATGTCCTGGAATGAAGATGAAGTTGACTACATGACTCAACCCACTGTCTGCGTACAGAACCCATATGCTCACTGTGGCATAACGCAACCAACATTATTCATTTACCAACCACTGCCGCAAAAAGAGGAAACAACATTAAAAGAAATTGACTTCACAACCACAAATGGAGACTAGGACTTAAAACTTAACATCGAAACTGGAACTGAACAAGTGACAAATTACGTGGATTCTTAGAAAGATTGCATCAGACAAAGCTCGGAACCCCATTGGTTGGGAGAGACATGTGACACCGCTTTCGCGCCAACGCCGGTATAAATTATGATAAGCAGCCCACTCTTGCAAAAACATGCCTGGCGACAAGACGTCAGAAATTGTGTGACCAAAAATTCAATGGGCAAGGCAGAAGTCTGGATCCGAGGTACGTTTGTTAGTCCCGTGATTAAACTAAGAACCCGATGTATCAAGTATCAAGTAATGTAAACCCGTGTTTGTGATGTCAATTGAAATGTATTATTATTAATTAAAACCTCTGAAATGTAAAAATGCTCGACTGTAGATTCTAACGACGCAAAGCCATTCCCGGGCAAAATGACTCTCTAATATTCTCTTAGATAGAACTGCCATCTCTGATATTCTTAAAGATAATTATTAACTTTAAGAAGTGCATTCCACTACTACATTCTATTCTAAACAACTGTGAGAAGTGATGATTCTAAAGCAATCTTGTGCATTTCACCAGAAACATTGTAAAAGATGCTATCACTATCTACAGCTGAAATGACAGTTCGTGTACTAGAATAAGTGCCTTGTTCTAAAACAGACTTATCTATGCCTGTTTACAATTTAGAAAGCTGAAAGAGAAATCAATCTTTCCTTTCTCCTTCATCTATTGAATTAATAGGGTTTGGCGGAATAAATATTTATATTTATGTCAAATTTAATTAGATAAGGGCACACATGAATTGCAACACATGAGAAAGTTGTGCTTCGCGGAACACCATCACGCGCAGTGAACTTAACTCATTACTCAACATAACTTAAAACACAACACCACTCCACACCACTCATCACCACACAACCCAACACTCAACATCACAACAACAACAGGTAATGGAAGAGAGTTATTAGACACAAGAAGAAGAAGTAGTTAATTGGGAAAACACAGAGAATTATTTATACACATTGTAAACACCATTTAGTGGAAGAAATGTTCTAAATGTATGTCATTTATTTACATGCATCTTGACATATTCTCACTCTTGTCAATGTCTTACTGTACACGTTCACTGACCCCGGTCAAATGAGAACTTACATACAGCAGGAACAAGTTGATACAAGGCGTACACCGTGTGATAATCTCTGACCACCCCAACTTAACCCAACACTAGCTTAGAGAGAAAAGGAGGGGAGGGGAACTAGTTCCTACTTCAGGAATTTAGATTTCTTCCGACCTACTTCTTATTATTGTATTGGTAGGAATGTATATATTTATGCGAATATTCATCAGTGATCTTGGTGGCTACATACCAACAACCACCCAACACATCAGCAAATTAACCACCTAAATCAGACCTGAGAGAGGGAAGCCGAGAGAAAGAGATGAACCACAAGTGAGATGGAGGATGACTTGGCTATGAACAGAGTATGGGGAGGCCTTCAGAGGAGCTATACGGGCAGACCTGAAGTGGATCCATCAGTCAATGGACCCTGGCTTACCTAATCCTCCAGTCACCAGGTTACTTTTCTCATTGGTAGACTACACACCCAATTTCAGGAAAACTGACACTTAATGGTTGAGACATCACCATCATACTTAATATGTACAACATCAAAATGTTTACTATGTTTTCACACTTGTTGACATCTCATATATTGATGCTTGTTATTGATTGTCTGGGACAATGGTCCAAAGTGCAACTGTTCTATTACTTTGTGTAAATCACAATAGAGATGTATGTACTGACCAGAAGGCTCAGGCCAGTCAATAAATGATTAACATGAATTGACCTTCTGTTAATTTGTCAGTTCCAACCTATCTGTGTCAACAACTTCTTTGTACATCATGTTGTCAGAATCTGATGTGATTGTTTATGTGTTTGATTGTTTAAAGATAAATTAACTCATAATGACTTACTGAATGGGGAAATAAAAAGACTCTAGATCTATCAACTGCTCAACATCCATGTTTTCTTCATCTAAATCAGGCTGAGAAACTTCTCCAGACTTTCCTCGGATTGATAAACAATAAGGGGGCTCCAGAGCTATCAGAATCATTGGAGAAGGGGCAGATTCCCAGTTAGTAAATTACCACTCTTACCAGGGCCATAATCTATATCTCCTAGACAATACTTAATAGAACGAGGCCTGCAGATAACTCAAGGTTCATATTCTGGGGTTATTGAAGATAGAAGAGGATGGGGCTCTACTTCTTTTGTTAGAGATGGGGCATGCACTACAGTGATCTCCCACTCCCTTCAAAAATATATGACACTCACGGAATCACTTAGGCCACAGACGTGGATATAGTCCTGTGATTCCGGCCATATGAAAGCCTGTGTAACTGTCATCACCTCATTCGTCATGCTGCTCGTGGTCATAGAGTGGGCACCACTGGATTCATTAATGCTTCGACCCGCTGAAAGTGCATGAATGCCCACGCACTTCTCTGCTCCTGTATAACAGATCCACCTGTATAGATAACCTGCTCTTATTGATTTCCAACTGTCAAGGGATTTTTAATGAGCACAGCACACACACAAATCCTCCCAGTTGTCCTCCCTTGTCCAGAAAGACACTGGATCCACCACACCAGGATCATGTGGGATTATACCAGCTTTTCTTATTTGCAAACTATTCAAGTCATGAATCAAACCAGATCTTCTTGAGTTAGATACTAACTTCATATGTGTAAGCTGCTCCACCCCCCTGTTTATGAACTGCCAGAACTGATAGACACCATGACCAATGAATGTGAAAGGAAAGGGCTAGAGTAAACTAAACAACAACAAAAGTTATGGCTGTAGTTGGTCATGTGACAAAGTATACTTGTTCCCGCAGGTCGGCACTGTCGTCATTTGGAGGTGACAGGGCCAAATCCCAGTAGGGTAACTACAGCTTTCAATGTTTATGTTGTCCAGTGCGTCCTCTAGTCTCCACTTCTGTCTTCTACTTCTATGAGTGCCAAACAATACCCGTGAATTTATTTATGATCTGAACAGAGCTGCACTCTGGCCTGCCAATATGATGAGAGGAAGAGTGTTCCTGAGAACAGAAGACAGTGGAGGGGCATGATAAGACAACACAAACATGTGTCTTTAGATTGACTGACCCCATGTTTGGTATGAGAAGGACTGAAAAGTCATTGTTTGGTATGAGAAGGATTGGGATTGTTTGGTATAAGGAGGACTGGAAAGTCATTGTTTGGTATGAGAAGGACTGGAAAGTCATTGTTTGGTATGATGACTGGAAGGTCATTGTTTGGTATGATGACTGGAAGGTCATTGTTTGGTATGAGAAGGACTGGGAAACTGTTTGGTATGAGAAGGACTGGAAAGTCATTGTTTGGTATGAGAAGGACTGGGAAACTGTTTGGTATTAGAAGGACTGGAAAGTCATTGTTTGGTATGATGACTGGAAGGTCATTGTTTGGTATGAGAAGGACTGGAAGGTCATTGTTTGGTATGATGACTGGAAGGTCATTGTTTGGTATGAGAAGGACTGGAAAGTCATTGTTTGGTATGATGACTGGAAGGTCATTGTTTAGTATGAGAAGGACTGGAAAGTCATTGTTTGGTATGATGACTGGATGGTCATTGTTTGGTATGAGAAGGACTTGAAAGTCATTGTTTGGTATGATGACTGGAAGATCATTGTTTGGTATGAGAACGACTGGAAAGTCATTGTTTGGTATGAGAAGGATTGGGATTGTTTGGTATAAGGAGGACTGGAAAGTCATTGTTTGGTATGAGAAGGACTGGAAAGTCATTGTTTGGTATGATGACTGGAAGGTCATTGTTTGGTATGATGACTGGAAGGTCATTGTTTGGTATGAGAAGGACTGGGAAACTGTTTGGTATGAGAAGGACTGGAAAGTCATTGTTTGGTATGAGAAGGACTGGGAAACTGTTTGGTATTAGAAGGACTGGAAAGTCATTGTTTGGTATGATGACTGGAAGGTCATTGTTTGGTATGAGAAGGACTGGAAGGTCATTGTTTGGTATGATGACTGGAAGGTCATTGTTTGGTATGAGAAGGACTGGAAAGTCATTGTTTGGTATGATGACTGGAAGGTCATTGTTTAGTATGAGAAGGACTGGAAAGTCATTGTTTGGTATGATGACTGGATGGTCATTGTTTGGTATGAGAAGGACTTGAAAGTCATTGTTTGGTATGATGACTGGAAGATCATTGTTTGGTATGAGAACGACTGGAAAGTCATTGTTTGGTATGAGAAGGACTGGAAAGTCATTGTTTGGTATGATGACTGGAAGGTCATTGTTTGGTATGAGAAGGACTGGAAAGTCATTGTTTGGTATGATGACTGGAAGGTCATTGTTTGGTATGAGAAGGACTGGAAAGTCATTGTTTGGTATGAGGATGGAAAGTCATTGTTTGGTATGAGAGTTGAGTTGAGTTGACTTAAGAACCGACATCACTGCACTCAGGACATTCCCATATGTGCTCCATCCCCTCGTTCAACAGCCAGCAAAGAGTCATACTACTAATCATTCCCACCGCTATCTGATTAAATGTTCTCTGGTCTTCCCTCTCAGTTTTGAGATTCTTCCAGAACCCCTGCCGATCCACCGCAATCTCACTCTTTCCATATATGGGTTCTCAGTCTGTTCCTCCGCCTTCTCCACCTGGTCCCACAAGCGCACGACCACCTCCCCCTTGTCCATAGGCAAACTACCACCAAGAGGTGCATTCCCTACTAGCCTATCAGCCTATTCATTCCCCCGTACCCCCGCACGGCCAGGGCAAAATATTCATACAATTCTCACAATCTGTGACCTCTGAAGCGACGAAAGCCATTCCACACAAAACATACCTTTCTCCACCTTGCTAAGCATACTCTTTGAATCCGTAATGAATACAACGTGTGTTGCAGTAGTCTCCTTTAGCCACCGGAATACCACTGTTACTATCTCCACCTCCATTCTCATTGGTATAAGGACTGGAAAGTCATTGTTTGGCATGAGAAGGTCAGGAAAGTCATTGTTTGGATTGAAAAGGACTGGAAAACATGACATCAGAAAGATTGAGGATATTAGAGGAAGAAATCAACAGGATGAAAATGCAGGATGCACTGGCAGAGTTACATGGAAGATCATGAGTAGTCAAACTGATCTAGTTCGCAGCTTTAAGGTAAATTAGCACGACACCAGTGCACAACCAATGATGACAATGATATTTAAAAATAGCAATAAGCATTGCAAGAACTAATGTACTACTAATGTTGCTGTATTGCTAGGAGAACTATTTGACTAATAGTGTTGAATCTATATTGCTAGGTTCCCATCAGGTCTTAGTCAGACATGACTGAGCTACTATACAACAGTATACATTACTGCTTGCTGTCTGTTAACACTGAAAGTTGGGTGGCGCTCACCAAACCTGACACCCCACATTATGCCCATGGCTTCAGGTGGAGGAGAGCAAGAGGGAGGGTACAAGCCTTATCCTGGTGCGAGGAAATGCAACCTTCAGATTAAATATGGCAGAGCAGACCAGGCCCTAAGCCTTGGTCAGAAATTGGTCTATGATCGAAGCTCCAACAGCCGGAAACTTAGAGTATTGTTTTGCTGATGGGGCAGCTTCTGGAACTTGCCTTATTGGTGTTACCTTTCCTCTGGAGTAAACTAGAAAGGCCGAGAGAGGGACCATGCTGCATGGGCAACACATGGTCTCTACAATTTAGCCCAGGCTTTGTGCTAAGCCATGGGTTGTAGTTATTATGCTTCTCTATCGCCTGTCAAGATGCAAAGTGTCAGTGATATAGCTAGGATAAATATTGGACTATTAGTGTTGAATCTGTATTGCTAGAAGAATTATGCTATTAGTGTTAATGCTATATTTAGAATAGAACTATCAGACTATTAGCCGGAGCCGTGACAAAGATCATAAGATACAAGGCTCATCCCCAGAACAGGGCTGAAAGTGTTTTCCAAGGACCATATATAAATAGTGCTTCTACACGTCCCCTGATCTCTTGGGTAGTGAGATCAAATACTGGCCCTCTTGAGTAAGGGCGAAAAACTGGAGGTTCCTTGTGCAAGTTGTGCATATTAAAAACCCCACGGCAGCTAGAAATCACAAATATCAGGCCTTCAGGCTGCTGCCCTGGCAAAATTGTTAGGAAAGAAAACATTACCTTGGGTGGGATCTGTCTAGAGGGAGCAAACCTTAAACAAAACATGCCGAGGTCAAACATAATGACCTTTGAGGTGCATAACTATGTGTGACGCACTCCCCTCTCAAGAGGAAAGAAGAAGAAGAAATTATAATAAAGACTTGAATGAGGTACTGTTGCTTGCTTGCTTCTGTTCGTTGGCTTGAGCTCCAATGCGAAGTCCTGTATGTCGGATGAAGACATCCTGTTGTCCAACATCAGTGTGATGTCATACAGGACCTGAGGTTTGCGTGAGTATCCGTTGTCCCATGTCTGGCTTATTGGTGTGCAGACTGGTGGTTCCTCGCCGTACAGGCAGACACTCTCCGACTTCGGAGGAATCGGCGATCCTACTGACTTTAGCCAGGACCCCGAAGGGACCTGTTGCCCAGGATGCTCGACGAGGACGCGCCAATAGGTCTTGGCCAGTATATAACCCGGCACTGGTGCCTTGGAAACACCTCTGCGTCCCAGGTACTGTTGCATTTACATTTTGTCAACTATATTCAACATAACTATATTAAAGATTTGAATGAGGTACTGTTGGATTTACATTCCATCAAATATATTCAACATAACTATATATTTAAATTTAAAACAAACATTCACTGTGCGAAAAATAAACAAAAAACAAAAGTATTAAACTGGAAATATAAACACTGCAATGTAATGAACGATCGTATGCTTATTTCTAAGTGAAACAATTTTTATGGAGGTTGCTACACCCATGCATGGATACTGCTATGTAATAACTGAGCATACGTTGAGGCAAGTTTCACACACAAACACATGACTGAAACCTTGCAGGTGCATAAAGTTGCTTTTATTTTCATAAGGTAATAAGCAATGACCGATCTCTGTGGCAAAGGGGTTATGGACGCGATTCGTAATCCCATATACCTGGGTTCGAAACACAAGGTATAGGTGCCGGTCGTTCAGAAAGCAACGGAAAACTACTGAACGTAAAACATACCCAGGAATCATGAACAGCCAAAATGCTGAGGTTGACTGCTACGTCCTGTGAAGGACATGCAACTAAATTTAATTTTTAAATGAGCAATGAAAGAGGTAGATAGGCTCTCTAGCATTGTCACAATATAATATATTAGGCACTCTTCCGAATAACAGTCCCAAACTATTTCTTGTAAAAAGTATCCCTTACAGGGCCTCATTGGGTGATATAAAAACAATTTAAAACACTACGAACTAAAATACAGAACTGAGAAAATCGAAATACGTAACAATAATATTTGACAATTATATGTGGAAATACATACATACAATAAATAATTTGGTACCGTTATTTATTATGTACAGTTATTGAGTGTGTGGTGGACTGCTGGACCAATCTGTGGATGCAGTAAATGTTTCTGGGCCCGGAAGGCCCTCACTGTCATCGGAGTGTATACCTATATCAGTAACATGTGGAAATAGGTACGAACAAGATATAGATGTACACTCCGACGATAGTGAGGGCCCTTCGGGCCCATAAACATTTATTGCATCCATCGATCGGTTTAGCAGTCCACCAAACACTCAATAACTGTACATATTGCTTCTGAATCAACATATCACCCCGGAACAAGCATAATCACCTAATGGGGGTCCTGTAAGGGATACTTTTTACAAAAAATAATTTGGGACTGTTATTCGGAAGAGCGCCATATATTATATTTATAAGAAGTTGTGTTTGTGACTGTTATCTACAAAATGTACAACTAGTACTATACTAACAACTAGCACAGCAGAGTGTAGTGTAGTGTCATGATGACATAGCCTCATAACGTCATAACCAATGGATGTAAATCATCTAATTGCGCTGACATCTTGAGCCGTTGGACAACTACTGAACACCGTTATTTTAGAGAGTCCCTCCGAAACGAGAACTTTCAACTGGACGAACCAGCAACTGCGTGAATGCAAGCATTCGTTCGGATTGATTGAAGATCAAAAGACAAGAAGTAAGTACTACTTTAACTTACTACTAAAGTAGTAGTACTACTACTAGTAGTTAGTAGAAGAGGGCAGAGGGAGTGTTGCTCGTTAAAACTTAAATTGTTAAATCAACTCAACTCAAGCTGGCACGGTAACCAGTTTGCATTTGTAGTATCTGATTAGTTAGATCAGGCTCAAGACCCCCTGTTCTACACCGCGCGACGTAACTATCGTCATAGGCAGTAGTAGTAGATGCAGAAAATGACAGAATTGATAAGACGAGATTTTTTTTTTTTTTTAGAGATAGAATAGATCAGAGCACCTATGCTATGACCATGGGCGTGTCCTGAGTACAATAATGGTGGTAATCTGAACCGACAAAATAACTAGTATTCTGTCACAACGGAATATTTATTTTAGGGGGAAGAAGCTGTCAAACATCTCTATATTTGCAAACAAATTAAAGGTAAAAGATGCATTACTCACCAAGTAGGTCCGCCATGTTTCGTACATCCAATGTTTTGAATGGGACAACCAATCATATGTGTCTGTTTGAAAAACTGCTGATAATACACGAAACAATATTTTGTTTGCAACCAAATCTGAAGTAATAGTTAATTACTAGTTAGTCAATAGCGGTTCCAATTCACGGCAACGGGTCGTCTCCATTATGCTCCGTTCCTGCGCCAGTGAATATCACACAAAATGCTCCTCTCTGCCTAATGTGAAAAGTGGAACAGACAGGAGTCTCGGCAAGCCAACAGCCCGCACCGGTACACTGTGCCTAATGCCGCCGCCAGAATGCCAACACAAAAGTGAAAGTCCTCCATGAAAAATACAATTCATCGTCGATGGAATAAGCAGTCACCAGAAAGACTTCATTGACCCGAGTTTTATCCCATATAACTCGGTCTTTTTCCGCAGGGCGACCTGCCGAAAGCGCCGCACAAAGCACGAACTCCATAGCTCCAGCGACGACTCGCAGGAGTTTCCTGAAAAATGCACTCGAAACTGAAGTAATGTATGTAGGTTAGCACGTCTCCTGTTCTATATATGATAAATAGTAGTCCTCTAAGTAAATTAAATAATTTAAATATCTAAGACGTATGATCACAGAAAATGGCAAAATAGACAAAGAAATAGAATTAAGATGTCAAAAAGTAAGTGCATTTATATAACAGCTATCCTATCAGCCATACATATTGAAAAATCCAACTGCCCTTGTCACGTGTACAGCCAATCATTTCTGATACAGATCTTCCTCCGTGCCATGATGTAAAACAGTCGTAAATCAACTATGTTGGTCACTCTTACCTCTCATGGTCACTCTTGTCTCTCTTGGTCACTCTTATCTTTCTTGGTCACTCTTGTCTCTCTTAGTCACTCTTATCTCTCGTCTTCTCAAATGTTCTTGGTGTCACGACATACCTAGCTTGTCCCTTCTCGCAATATCGCCAAAGATGGTGAACTATCTTCTTAGTTAGTAGTCGACAACTAACTAAAAAGAAGTTTAGTTAGTTGGTTGATTGGTTGGTTGGTTGGGTGGTTGGTTGGTTAGTTAGGTTTGTTAGTTAGGTTTGTTAGTTAATTAGACGACAGTTCATCCTCACTGGACATCGAACCATTTAGTCCATAAGTGCTCGGATCCCCTCCTCAGTAAATCCCGCAGCGTGTAGGGGGCTCACGACACAAGTTCTGTGTTGGTTTATTAATATTCTTTGGCTTCCTGCATTCTGCTCTTGCCTGACCACACCCCTTTTAACTTGCTGTTCTCGCAGTCTGGCCATAGTCATCACTTGGTTCTCGCAAACTTCTCCCTTTTCGTAGAGCATTCAGTATATCAGCCTGGTCCATGGCTCGTCCGCCCTCCACAGTAGCCTCACCCGCAAGCCTGTCAGCCTGGTCCATGGCTCGTCCGCCCTCCACAGTAGCCTTACCTGCGAGCCTGTCAGCCTGGTCCATGGCTCGTCCGCCCTCCACAGTAGCCTCACCTGCAAGTCTGTCAGCCTGGTCCATGGCTCGTCCGCCCTCCACAGTAGCCTCACCTGCAAGCCTGTCAGCCTGCTCATTTCCTTGTACACTCGCATGCCCTAGCCCGAAAATGAAACTAATCTTTGCCAGCCGTGACCGCCCCAGAGACACCAACCACTGCCTTTGGATCCAACCCATCTATATCTTCCTGAGCATACGTGAGTCACTAAGGAAGTCAGCCCTAGTGAAGGTCTGTGTCTCGAGCTATGTTATTCATTTACTTATTGTCATTACTTCCATAGTGGCCAAGGCAGAAGCACCATAATCTTCCTTAACAATTCTCCCTCCAGCTTGGGAGAATTGTGAAAGAAGATTGTTCTGATTTGAGTAACCAGTTCTCTTTGTAATTTAACTTATTTCATTATGCTTTTCATCAGTTCCTGGTGTTTTTATCATTCTTCCATAAACCATATTCCTGCTTCTTCCCATAATCCACCCCTAGAGTAGACACCTTGCAGTCTTGACAGACCAAAGTATGTGAGTGGAATGTGGCCAATATTCCATCACAATGTCTGGGCAGAGCTTCAGAGAATCATGTGATGCCCAAACGACACGACCTCTCTCTCGGCCTAGTCTTGTGTATTCCAGAGGAATGGTAACCATTACGTCTGGCACAAGGTAGGCTGCAGACGCTGGCGGCTCAGCGTCAATCCACCGAGACCTCACCACCACGAGCCGGTGACGAGTTATGGCCAGACCCTGACACCCAAGGGACCCGGCTTAGAGGCGTTCAGCCATGTACCACAGGTGAGGGCCTTGTACGAGCCCGGACCATGAGGGCGCGCACATCTGTCGATCACAAGTGTCCGGACCTGTGTAAAGCGTGCACTATCGTCAGACTCCCCACCTGACTTATAGCGGTCCCCGCGACCAGCGGGAATAGGCCCGCCATAGCTACCGTAGGAGATATTGCCTGTCTATTTGCAAGCAAATCTCCCATCCTTCCACTGTGCGGATCTCGCGACCAACGAGAATAGGCCCGCCGGAGATTATGCTCGTCTGCTGCGAACAAATCTCTACCGAGAGACTGAATAAGTAAAGAAACGATAAAAGTAGTCCACCCCTAACAACTCTGTTATTTAAATAGCACCATACTACTGTTAGTTAGTTAGTTAGTTAGTTAGTTAGTTAGTTAGTTAGTTGGTTGGTTGGTTGGTTGGTTGGTTGGTTGGTTGGTTGGTTAGTTAGTTAGTCGCGGTTCCAACTTCACGGCAACGGGTCGTCCCCATTATGCTCCGTTCCTGTGCCAGTTAATATCACACAAAATGCTCCTCACTGCCCCATGTGAAAAGTGGAAAAGACAGGAGTTTCGGCAAGCCAACAACCCGCACAGGTACAACCATACGACTTTATGTTGCCAGGTTGGTGGCGGAAACCAGGGCCGGATTAAGCCATCTTGGTGCCCTAGGCACAAACCCACATGGGTGCCCCCTACTGCCCCGGGCCCCCGATCCTCCACTGACTGCTGGTATGTTCAATATTATGCAAAAAAACTAACAAAGAAAAACAGTTGTGAAATGTAAACACATATGTTTGTACTACTCCATTGGCACCTTGCCGTCTTGACAGACGATAGTTTGTGCTTTAAAAAGGCATAATAACTTTTAACTATGGCGGTAGCGAGTGTGACTGATAAGGCCAATTTGCGCTGTAAATGTCCGTTCACAGTGGGTGCATGTGAACACGTGGTCATTTCCACCATCATGCACCATCTTACGTCTCAAACGCTTGGTGTGTGTCTTTTCTGCAATAATTTTCTCCTTTGACTTTATTCCATTTCTGATATTTGCCCTCCATGCAACACGTTCAGCGGCGACTTGCTCCCAATGTGCATTATCAATGCCTGTATCAATCATGTCCCGCTTACACACATCTTTGTATTATCACTCATATAAAACCTACAATAAGGTATTTCTATATTAAAATTAATAGTTAATTAATTTTGTAATAATAGTAGACAAAAATACTGTAACTTTTTTGATAGATAAGAAAGTCAAAGAGAGCACACATTTACATTTTAAAGTTCTTTTTTCTAGATTTACGTCTGGCAAGATTTTTGAGTACAACAAGTCTGCCTCAATCATCAGCAAAGATAAGCAATCAAGCCTTTCTTGTTTCATTGTCGATCTGCTTGGATTTTTTGTACGTTTCAACTGAGAAAAAGAGCGCTCAGTTGAACAGTTCGTAACCATTAATGTTAAAAATATGCGCAAGGCGATTTCTACATTTGGAAAAGCACACTCGATGTTGTCTCTAACTATTACTTTGTTTGTTGTTGGTCATTTCCACCATCATGCACCATCTTACGTCTCAAACGCTTGGTGTGTGTCTTTTCTGCAATAATTTTCTCCTTTGACTTTATTCCATTTCTGATATTTGCCCTCCATGCAACACGTTCAGCGGCGACTTGCTCCCAATGTGCATTATCAATGCCTGTATCAATCATGTCCCGCTTACACACATCTTTGTATTATCACTCATATAAAACCTACAATAAGGTATTTCTATATTAAAATTAATAGTTAATTAATTTTGTAATAATAGTAGACAAAAATACTGTAACTTTTTTGATAGATAAGAAAGTCAGAGAGAGCACACATTTACATTTTAAAGTTCTTTTTTCTAGATTTACGTCTGGCAAGGTTTTTGAGTACAACAAGTCTGCCTCAATCATCAGCAAAGATAAGCAATCAAGCCTTTCTTGTTTCATTGTCGATCTGCTTGGATTTTTTGTACGTTTCAACTGAGAAAAAGAGCGCTCAGTTGAACAGTTCGTAACCATTAATGTTAAAAATATGCGCAAGGCGATTTCTACATTTGGAAAAGCACACTCGATGTTGTCTCTAACTATTACTTTGTAGAGTTCTGCATGACTGAACGTGTTGTCAGATTTTGATGCACTAAACTTGTGGCGAATATATGAGTGGAACTGTTGTAATTCAGTATATAAATTATTGTTCAGATCTTCAGGGTAAGCATTTATTAGTCCTTCACAACACTGAGATGTTTGTGGTACATCGTGGCCGAGGAGTTAGCAGCTTTCTCCGCTAACCCCGAATACTCTCGTCACGTGACGCGACGAGAATTAGCAGTGGTTCGAATCGCAAAAGTGACTTATGAGAGTATGGAGCCGGTCGCTCAGAAAGTCGTGGCGTGCTGATGAGCGTAATCTAGCCTAGGAATCAACATACAGCTGAAAGATGCTGGTGTTGACCGCAGTGTCCTGAGGCAGGATGGAAAGGCGAAAGGGGGGGGGGGGGATTCTGAGATACCTCAGGGGCATCACCATCAATGACCAGTGTCTTTCGTTTACGATTACGGGTCAAAGTTGACTTATAATCCACACCTGGTGTTATTTCTTTTGCAGCTTCTTCAAATCTTTTGAAATTCATTCCTAAATTCATGCAAGTGATCTGCTAGTGAAAACCTTGAAGAAAAATAAAAAATAGCAACAAAAAAAAAAAAAAAAAACTGGGTGGGGGTTATTTTACCCCCGGGTTGTGGGACCAAGGTTAAATAAAGTGCGATTCAATATTACATTTGCGATTTCCTTATGCCATGCAATTACGCTACCGGGACAATATACAAATTTTTCTTGAGGACTTGTGGCGCCCCCCCCCCCCCAAATGCTTGGTGCCATAGGCACGTGCCTTGTTTGCCTAATGGTTAATCCATCCCTGACGGAAACCGTTTCTGTGCGCCATTCACTCACTTTATCTACCGCAACCTGCATTTCTGTAGATATTTTCACACTTTTTCTCCCTGTTTATAAACAAGGACATTGTCAGCAAATGCCACATACTGCCTCAGCCTCAGTCATCGCTATCCTGAATGTGTAAGCATTGAAAAGCAACGGCGAAATGGCGGATCACTTTGGCAGTCCCTGTGCGATGGTGCAATTTTAGGAAGCTCCAAAAGCCGAGATGCACAAAGCAACCTTACGTTCGCGTAGAAAAGTTACAGTCTAGTTAACGACCCAAGGGCACACCGCCATGTACACAAGTATGTACATGTAGAAGTCATACTTAACCCTCATGTATAAGTGTCATCTGGATCCAAGTCAGTACACGATTTCATGCTTACTATGAAATCCTTCACAGACATCATAAGTTGGTTAGAAGATAGCAGTGGCGTGCAAGGGGGGGGGGGGGGTGTGCGACGGCCCCGGGCATCCAGCCGGGAGTGGGACTTCCAGTTAGGGAGAGGGGGCAGCACAGTGTAGTCGGAGGGGAGGAGGAATGAATGAGGTAAAGAACAATTTACGGGCATCCCCGGGCATCAAAGAACCTCTGCACGCCACTGGAAGATAGATAAGAGCACACATGAGCATGTAAGGCATGCACTGGTGGTAATCTGAACCGAACAGCACTCTATCACAACAATCGGACGCAGCATGCCCGCGTTCGAAACACAGCTGCGCGCGATTTGGCAGCAGACCGCCTTGCTTTGATTTTTTACGAAATGGTATGGGTGCCGGTCGTTAAGAAAGCAATGGCAAACTACTGAACGTAAACTTGCCAAGAGATCACAGCAGCAAAAAAATGCTGATTTTGACTGCAACGTCCTATAAAGAATATGCAACTAACTAACTATCACAACAGAATATTTATTTTCGGAGGAAGAACCTGCCGGACGTCTCCATATTCGCAAACAAGACATAAGCCTGGGTCGAAGCATTTGCTCACTGAAGTATTTTTTCCTGGTCGACAACTCCCCGATTCTCTTGGGAGCCGTCTACATTTTTCTAGGTGTTCATGCGGTTTGCCCGTGATCACCGCCATAGCATTGCCATGTGTATTATAATTAATGAAAATCCCCTTCTATATGGATTCGAACTCATTGCCACCGGGTTGAGAGGCAAACGTCTAGCCACTACTCTACTCCAGGTCATGCTGGGGTCTGAGGTCATGAGCGAGCTGATAACTGTCCCCAAGAACACCAGTTGTGTGGTTACCGATGATGGGCGACGGACATATAAGTCCAACCCAAGACATAATGACGCATACATTGATATTTCAACCTTTGTTGTGCCGGCTTTTGAGAAAAAGCAGATGTGATCACAAGGAGGGACAACATATGTAGTATATAATTCTTCTACCGTGAGAGAGCACTTAATGAATGGGTGTGTCGCACAAATGCACTAATAATAATATCGTTTCTAGTTAATCAATCAATGGTTGAAGATACCCGTTTCACTATTTCTGTGGACGTTATCAGCTGAATGAGACCATTTTCTTGGTAAAATACAGTGACGGTTTCCCTGATCTACTATGGTAGGTCAAGCGAAGTTGGTAATCATAAGCAATGAAAAAGATTATATATATATATATATATAATGCGAAATTTGACAAACAGGAAACAAATGATGCAACTGACTTTCACCCCTGAACTTATGGGGTCAAAGGTAAGGTCACGGATACTGTTTTGCGCAAGGATCAAACGGCAGATGATAAGACAACAGTCAAACAGCACATGATTGCAATGTGTTCTCACGTTCACCCAGACTCTTAAAGTTAAACAGTTATTGTTCCTTTAAAACTATTATCTCTGGTGGTTTAAGTTGTTCATGGGATCCACAGAACAACAAGCAGCCGCGAAGACTAGCAGCGGGTTTTTAACTCATGTTCGTTTCGAGCACTTGGCTGCTGGAGTGACAGGCGGGGTAGTGTCGTCCCTGGCCCTGCATCCACTCGATCTCATCAAAGTCAGGTTCCAAGGTTGGTCTTTTAAAACATGTACTGTACTTTCACTTGCCTGGACTTATAAATTGTGAATATTTGGGACGGTAATGTGGTGGTTTCCCGTGTATTGATTGATTGGCGATAGAGATTAGATTAGAGACAGAGGTGAAGGAAGTCGAGATTAGTTTAGATCATTAGAGAATAGAGAACACAATTGGAAGAGGCTAAGGCTGAGAAGCACACCATTAAAACTCATAAGAAAGACTAAGACAAATAGTGTTCTTGGTCATATATAGGAAACAAAGGCATTGGAGAACATCGTGATGACTAGAAATATCGGCGATAGAAAAGGAAGAGACAGACTAAGGGAAAAGATGGTTTATCATGTTCTGAGACGATAACAATAACTTGGAAGAATATCAATATCATAGAGTTGATCCAGAACTGTTCAGAACACCAAGGACGAGATCTGTAGTGAGACATGAACAACTATGCCTCTTGGCAGGGAACATGATATTAATGATGGACTTGAAATGAACCAATCTGTTTCCGGTATAGCCTATTGTGTGTCTGGGATGGCTAATCATTAGCTGCAAAATGACCAATGAATGAATGTCACTAAAATTACTCTACATCCTCGTCTTCTCCATTCTGTTGCTTTGCTTGTACGTGTCAGCTTACGATACATTGGAAGAAGTTTAAGTGAGTGGCTTCATGCGTGGTGATATTCAAAGTCTCGTATATTCCAGATTCGATCCAAGGTAACAGCCTCAGTCTACATGTGGCCTTGTTGCCACCTACACTCAACAACTACCATGGCATTTTCAATGTGCACAATTTGCACACAGGATCTTCTTTTGTTGTACCCTTATCCGAGAAGGTTAGGTATTCGATCTCTTCTTCTTTTTTGCCTTCATTTACCTCAGTGAAGTGTTGGAGGGAAACGTACGGACCTTTCATGCACTTCTTTTCCTTCCATTTAGCTCAGTTTGTCTAGTTTAGTCGACGGATCAACATCACGGCGCACGGGTGTAACCCTTAAGAGCTCCTTTCTACTCCTAACTCAATCCTAAGTCCAGAGAATCTCAGCTCAGTGCATGAACTCCGTAGCACCGGCGAGGATCCTAAAATACTTTGGGTAGATTTTAACTCGAAATTTTGCCCAGGCAGCCCGTTAGACTACTCTTTTTCGATTTCCAACTGCCAAGGGATTTTTTATGTGCGCAACAATACACATGGGCGTCCAATCTTACTACCCAGAGACCGGGGGAAAAGTTTGTTACTAGAAATCCACATGAAAAAATCCCGGCCCTCACCAGGACTTGAACCCGGGACCTTCAGCACTCGAGGCGGACACCATATCTCGAGACCACTCAGCCCCCTCAGTGAAGTGTTGGAGTGACATGTAAAGATCTTTTATGTGCTCATTCTAATACTATTTGTAAGTTGGTATTCATTTCTCTAAGGTGGTTCTTGATACCATCACTCCATCTTTTACAATGTCTTCCCATTGCTCTGTATCCATTATATTTCTTCCTGTTGCTCTTTGTGGCAAATGGTACCAATTCTTGTGAGGTGGACAAACAATTTAATCTGTTTTTCTTTATTGAAGTGCCTGACTGGTTTCCCAGCCATTTGCTGAAATTGAACCCAGCCCTTCTGAACCTGAGCTGAACACTGTAACCTCCCAGCCATGGCTCCCCCATTTTATCCAGTTTAATTACAACAGGAGAAGGTCAGCATGGCGGAGTGGATCAGAGCACTCGCTCTGAAACTTCTAGTGTGCTGATGCTGAGGTAGCATGTTCAACCGTTACACCAGTGAATAGGACTAAAATGTTGACTTCTCGTCCTTGACTTGGGGACGTAAATTACAAGTACATCAGAAGTCAGAATGGATTTGCCTTATGTCGAGGGACACTGGTAATAGGTAAAGCTAAACTACACTCAAAAGTCAGTCCAGTGGAATAGAAGTAGTAGCACATGTGTGGACTATGCTTGAGTTTAAAGCTTGTGGACGCCACAACACAAAGTAACAGAAGAGCTGTTTCAGAATGTTGCAGGCACTGGTGTCCATTCTTCCCCTGGATCGGCATTATGCACTCACAAACCAGTTTGCCAATGTCTTTTACCTGGTCTGACTCCGGCTCCATGGCGAAGTGGTTACAGACGCAGTTCGTAATCCCACATACCCGCATTCAAAACACAGCTGTGGGCAATTTGGCAGCAGACCGCCTTGCATTGGTTTTTTACAAAATGGTATGGGTGCCGGTCATTCAGAAAGCAATGGCAAACAATGGTAAACTTGCCAAGAGGTCATAACAGCGAAAAATGCTGGTGTTGACTGTGACGTCCTGTAAAGGATATGCAACAAATTTTATCTGACTGAACCCTCTTTAACCTTTTCTATTTGTCTCTATTGAGTGCTTTGTGCAATGGAATCCTCTTTTCACGCTTATTTTGGATAACCACTCACCTACCCTAGATGTCCTGATTCAAGACTTCATGATTGGGAAATAAATCTCATTACCACACAGGGTTGTGCACACAACATCAGTTTCTGTTCTCTTCAATATTTCAGTGTCCATCTGACTGGCAGTGAGAAGGACCAGGGCATATTCAGTAGTTGAAGTAGTTGGCCATTGCTGGTATGGAATCGCAAAGTGACATTGCTTGATATTGGCAGCTACCAATTGATGCCAGACTGTTGCATGTTTTTATTTTGATGTGCTGAACAATGTTCTGTGATAAATAGCACTTGTAGCACTGTAATTACTATCAATCAATGGGACGCAGAGGTGTTTCCAAGGCACCAGGGCCGGGTTATATACTGGCCAAGACCTATTGACGCGTCCTCGCCGAGCGTCCTGGGCAACAGGTCCCTTCGGGGTCCTGGCTGAAGTCAATAGGATCGCCGATTCCTCCGAAGTCGGAGAGTGTCTGCCTGTATGGCGAGGAACCACCAGTCTGCACACCAATAAGCCAGACATGGGACAACGGATACTCACGCAAAACTCAGGTCCTGTATGACATCACACTGATGTTGGACAACAGGATGTCTTCATCCGACATACAGGACTTTGCGTTGGAGCTCAAGCCAACGAACACAAGCAAGCAAGCAAGCACTATCAATCAATCAATCAGTAGTTGGTCATTGGTTTTTCTGTCTGTCCATGGTATTCTTTGCATTTTTCTCAGAAACCACATTTCTGTAGCCATCAGATGTTTTTCAGCTTGACTGCTCATTGTGCAAGTTTCACATCCATACAAAAAAACAGGCTCTATGTAGCACCTCAACACTCTTTTTCTCGTTTCAATTACTATAGATTCTACAAAATCTGAACATCATAGACAGTATCGTGTCTTGGAGACTGAAATACTTTGGCCATATGAAACGTTACAAGGGGCTTGGATATAACAGTGATAGAAGGCATGGTTTTGGGTAGAAGAGGCAGGGGTCGATCATCACGAAGATGGACACAAAACAGTGCAACTACCTTGAGCATGAGGCCGAAGAAATGGCCATAGCTTGTTAGGTGGGCTGTGATGTGAACAATGTTTCACAATGATTCTGCTGCTTGATGATGATGATGATGATGATGATGGTGATGAATTATGATCACCCTGATTTGGCATTCATACTTCACGTTATCTAAGTGATGAATTTGTTCATGTGTCTTTCTCTTCAACCCTGGGTGTGTCTTTCAAAGTCACTTTCTCTTCAACCCTGGATGTGTCTTTCAAAGTCACTTTCTCTTCAACCCTGGATGTGTCTTTCAAAGTCACTTTCTCTTCAACCCTGGAGTGTGTCAGTACTTTACATGTCTTAATTTGTCTTGACATGATTATACAGACAGAAAAAAAGTGAACAAAAACAAAATGATGGAAGCCAGAAAGTGTGATTCATATAATTTAAATACGATAATATCAGTGTAGAAATTATAGCTGTCTTGATATATCTGAGATGTCAGTTTACATTCTCATTGTTGTTACTAATTTGGGAGTGGCGTTAATGTATTTATTACTTAATATAACTTGGAATTGCAGTTGATGAGGGACCTGGCAACAAGGTGATTTCCCGGCCTCACTACAATGGTGTGATACATGCGTTTCGTGCAATAGTGCAGTCTGACGGTTGGAAGGGGTTGTACCGGGGTGTAACCCCAAATGTCACAGGAGCAGGACTGTCTTGGGGGTTCTATTTCTTCTTGTAAGTAGTTGTCACAAATCTTAACACTAATCTGAATAATAAAGATGCACAATTTATTGCCTGTCATATTTTGCTGTATCCCATCACAACGGGAAAACATTTTTAATTAACAATAATTGTTTGAAACACTTTTTACAATTGCTTTCTTTATTGTCTAGCACCAGGTGTATTGTGTTTTATTTTCTAATCCTGTCTTGCCATTAACTGGCAGTATAGGGGTTGGCTGAGCTGACATCAAGGCCAAATCTGTTGCCTTAGTTGCATCATACCTGTATTTGATGCATTGGTGTTTATCACCTAAGCCCTGAAAAGGGCTGGTGTCTGTGGGGGAGGCTGATTGAGAGATTTTCCACCTGACCAGATACCATGTCTATGGAGACTGTTGCCGAGCTCTTCTTCCCCTCTCCAAGCCCAGGTACCACCAGGTGTGCAATGCCAGTGGTTGAGTTGTACATCTGCAGAAAGGCATGGTGATCCTTGGAACATTATCCAGTTTGGGGACCCAACACGATGGATAGATGCTCCAAGCCTTGGCCAGTGACCTGGTCTTGAGACATCTGGCTCATTTCTTTAGGTACCCTTGAAGTTACCTATTATCTTCTTGGTCTTCCTCTGGCTCTGTTGAGATCTCTTTTGTTTGTATGCTCTTATCTATAGTTGATCAGGTTTCATTTTCATAAGATATCCAGTCACTTAATTTTCTTTGCCTCCTGATGTTGTTTGTCATATTTCTGAAGTTGTTTTGCTTTCCGTCTCTTCTGGGAACCCTAGCAGCTTTTCTGAACCATTTCATTTCACTTATGACAAGTTTTCTAATGATGGAATGTTCATAGGAACCAATTTTGACACTGATAACTTAGTTTGGGAAGAAAATACTGGTTATCGTCATTTGATTTCCTTCATAATCTTCGGGTATTGGATACATTATTAATTGATCTGAAATATAGAGATCATAAGTGGATGTTTTAAGTGACTATCTCTAATAGTTTTGCCTTTATGTCTGAATAAGACACAGCGTTTCTTGTAATGAAGTGAGTTTAACTCACATGCTGGGGTAACACCCTCGACAGTCTGTTTTAACTATTGATTTTTGTCTGATCCTTTCTTCTTTCCTTCAACTATCATATCCCCCTGCTCTCATGCCTCCACCTCTTTATGGCTATACAACAAGTGCACACATTTTTCTTCTCTCTCTCTGCCCTTCTCTTCTCTTTCAATCAATCAATCAATCAGGTGCCGTCTCCACAATGAAGGTTGGCTGCAATGGATCTCCAACACTGTCTGTCTCTCACCCTGACTCTACATTCTGTCAGACTGATGTTCGTCCATCTCTTGATGTTATCTTCCCACTTGTATCATTGTCTACCTCTTGCTCGCTTGCCCTCAACCTTGCCCTCCAGTATGGTTTTTATAAGTGTTATGTCATTTAACTTGGCCGACAAATTTCACTTGCTTCTTTTTTTCTTTCTTTCATCATCTCTATTTTCATTCCCAGTATTTTTTTAGAACCTCTGTATTTGATTGTTTTTGTTTCCTTGAAATGTGAAATATTTGTCTGTATATCCACATCTCCAGGGCCTCTATTCGACTTTCTAGTTGCTTGTTCAATGTCCAGGCTTCCGCGCCATAGAGTAGTGTTGAATATACGTAATATTTGACAATTCTCATTTTCAATGCGTTGTTAATCTCTCTAGATGTTAATACTTATTTCATGTTGTTGAAAGCATTTTTGGCCATTCCTATTCTCTTTTTGATTTCTATTTCATTCCTGCTGTCATTATATGTCCAAGATAGGAGAAACTTGTTACTTTTTCTAGTATCTCCTCGTTTACTGTGATGTTCATTGATGACCTTTCTATTACACTGCTAATTATCATAGTTTTTGTTTTTTGTGCTCACAACAATATTAGGTCACTGATTTCATGCATCTTTCAACTGGTTATAAAAAAGCTCAATGACTGTTCCATTACACATGTACAAGAATAAACCAATAGAACGGACAGTTGAAAGGGTCAGTAGCACAAACACAAATGACATAAGTACACTGCAGCTAAAATAATCTTCATCAGTAAATGGATACTAAAGGTTTAAAAGTGATACAATTGACTTCAGGGACCGCGTTTTATCTTACATGGCTTGGTCCCTTTCCGCAGAGTGGGCTGTTGAAAAATGACAGGATTAAAAAAACTAATAAAATGGTGCTTAATTGGAATAAGTGGGTCCTCATGTGTCTGATGCATACAGGTTGTCTGAGCCCTGAAAAGCACTTGCTTATTTTGGAGTGTGGTTGGTGCACAGAGATTCCGCCTCAAATGTACCATCTCCCTGGAGACTTGCAGAGCTTGTCTTCCCTGCTCCGTGCTCAGAAACCAGTGGACATGTGCAGAGATGTCATCAGGGCATGTTTCAGCACAGCATAAAGGGAGTCCCTGGGGTAGGCCCAGGTTGGTCATGTTTGAGGTGTTCCATTGTCAGCGGACTCCAAGCCAATGTCCAGAGGTAGGGTCAGTTTATTAAAATAGATACAAGAACTTCTGGGAGACCTGGTTATGAACATGACGCAGGTGACATCAAGTGCTCATTTAGTGAAGAAAATGTGGGTCTACCACATCTCTAATATGCCCTGATGACAATTCAGTGTGGCTAATGTGTAAATGTAATTTGTGTCCAGGTTTTAATTTATTAAATTATGAAATACTTTCCTGCAGTATGATTATTTGCATTCTGCAAAACGGAGCTGAAATAATAAAAAATACTGCTTTGAAGATAATTATTGATACTTGTAACAACTGTAGATTTTGTATTTCCCATCAATCTGTTTCTAGTTACAACACAACGAAAACATGGATGCAGGGAGGCGACACAACAAAGAACCTTGGCCCTGGCAGGCATATGATGATTGCTAGTGTAGCAGGTGAATTGTTATTGTCTTCTTATTGCTGCTCTTCTACCTAGCTTGTAGGGGAACATTCTTTCTTGACTATCCCCAGGCAGCATGCTACAAATTATCATTATCTGCTTGCTTGCTTGTGTTTGTTGGCTTGAGCTCCAACGCGAAGTCCTGTAAGTCGGATGAAGGCATCCTGTTGTCCAACATCAGTGTGATGTCAAACAGGACCTGAGGTTTGCGTGAGTATCCATTGTCCCATGTCTGGCTTATTGGTGTGCAGACTGGTGGTTCCTCGCCGTACAGGCAGACACTTTCCGACTTCGGAGGAATCGGCGATCCTACTGACTTTAGCCAGGACTCCAAAGGGACCTGTTGCCCAGGACGCTCGACGAGGATGCGTCAATATATAACCCGGCCCTGGTGCCTTGGAAACACCTATGCGTCCCTATCATTATCTATTCTTTGAGCTCTTGGGTTGTTCAAGGAGCTTCCTGATCATTTGATTGAGTAGTTTTCTGTCTTGTGGAGAGATGGCTAATATCCTTATAATGTAGTGCTGGGAAGTAAATATCTGGATGGCTTGGTCACGTGGCATGGTCGAGACAAGAACACAGCTGATCTATCACTCTGTTGATCATGTGAGATGGCGAAAGATGATCGCCCACGCCTATCAGCATGGCACATGATTGGTGATGAATGTGGTGTTTGCAGTGTGATTAAGTGGTCTGTTGGGGAATCTTTGTTGGTACTATGGAGTGAGTACATCTGTGCTGGAAGCTTCTTGGTTGTGGCCATCAGTTTTTGCTGTTGATGTCTTTATAACACAGGACTCAGAGAGGAAGGTGATGCAGAATGGAGGCGTGTACTTGTACTCAAAGGATACGACTTAAGTCTGACCTCACCCGGTGCAAGTGTCAAGCAATTTTGGCATGTGCTGTGTCATCTTGTCTATAGTGCTGGCCTTGTTGCTCAAATTAAAGTATTGAAAAGGGCCCTCTTCCATGTCATGAGACTTGGCATATAGTGCAAGCCCCATATTGTTTAGACAAACTGGCATTTGGTGGGTGAAGTGATTCAATATCATGCCAGCTATCTTTATTTCCTGGAACTTTTCCTGGTACACATTTTACGGTGGGTCAGCTGTGGAGCCCAGATACATTAAAAATCCTCTCCTTGATGGGCATTTGAACAAATGACTACCCGACTGGGAGACAAGCATGCTAGCCAATGTGCTACTGCCACTCACAAATTACTACTTCTGGCAAATTGGTCATAGGGACTTGATAGATTATGTTGAAGTTAAAAAAAAGATTTTACAAGGACCAAGAAAATTTATGAAAAATCATATCACACTTGTTGACATTTGGACTATGTTTAAGTGATTGACAGATTTTGCACCAGGACCTGACTGCATTAGATATGAGGATATACGCAGGCTGATGGACAGGGAGGTGTGTGATCTGGTTAATGTTTTTAACAATAGCATCAGGAGTGGCATGATCGAGGAGGACTGTTTGCATGGCTGCCTATTACCACTTACAGAAGCCTGGCAAAGACCATACCAAGTTGCAAAGGTATTGAGTATTAGCTATGCAGAAAATGGATGGCAAGCTGCCTGAAAGCATAGTTGTTAAGGAGGTATTGTATCATATCGAACGGTTTCATCCATTTCCAGCAGACCATAGCTGGATTATATGGGAGACCTTGTGCTCTGCAGGGGTCTTCACCTGTGGTTTCTTTAAAGGTTTCTGTTCATATAAAGAATCAAGTGCTGTGGCTGTAGACTTTGAGGGTGCTTGCAGCAACCTCTCTTTGAACTTCATCATGGCTTGGCTTTTAGAATTCAAATTATGTCCCTTCCTTGTTAACTGAATTTCTTCCTCCCATTTTCAAAGAAGTTACGTTGTAAGTAAAGAACTTATTTCCACATCTTGGGCATAAGTTTCTAGCCCCATATTTGTATAATCATATTATTCTTCAAAGAAGAGTTGTGTTTTAGTCAACATCAAGCCCTGACCTTCCATGGGGATCACCTTGTCTCCAGTTCTGTTCAACATGTACACAGTTTTAACTGGTAGACAGATCACGGCCAGTAGTTGGACTTTGACATGTGAGAATGATGTGCTGGTACACCACAGGGAATATGCTGAGAGTGGATTGTATAGAAGTTACAGGGTGACCATGACTGCATTGGCAGCTGGTGTAGTGGATCAGGGACATTGGTCTGAAAGCTGCGTTGACATGGTTCTCTCTAAACAACCAGATCATCCACACACCAATAGTGTCTGTCAGTTTATTTGGAGTTTCAAAAGAAAAATTTCACACACTGAAATGTATAGGTGTCATTTTCTTCATGTGCCTGGATTTCATTTTTAAAGCCTATTAAGGTCTCATAATGATGAGGGTGATGGCTTGTACTCACTGCGAGTGACTCCTATTTCTTTTTTTCTTTTTTTTTTTTTACCAAAGGCTAGTCCTCCTTTTTGTAAGAGATTACACGTTGGCAATTAAAATGCTCATCAGGACACAGCTTTACAGACTAAAATAAATCCAAAGTGAGGACATGAGAAACATTCTTGAATGTACAAGACGCTTGGTTATATTAGCAGTGTGATTCCTGTTGGACACACCTCTAATCAGGTTTAGGCAGCGGATGTATCAAGCCCATGCATTCATCCACATCAGCACTATTGACGGACATCTGTAGTGTGAGGGGTTACAGAAGAATAAAGGAAACTTCTAAGGGAAAAGTCATGGTTTGGTTCCAGCAGAGAATGTTGTTTAACAGTGCTTTCGAGGACATAACCCTGGGTGAAGAATTACAGACTATGTGTGGACTTCAAGCCATAATTCTGTGTCATTATTACACTTCTCTGTGTCAAAGAAAATCTTGTGGCTGTTGTTTCAGAGGTGCACATATTGATCAGTGAGAATTACACAGGGCAACCCAACACGAGAAATTGTGTGGCATCATTGAAGATATGTCACACCGGCCTGTTTATAGCCCGTACTAGAATAGATGCATAGCAAACATTGATTGCCGAAGAACAAATGTATTTTTAATTTGTAAAATATAATTAATTATTTTGTGAATTAACATTATATCATTTATTTACATCAGGGCTGGCCACTTTGACTTTAACAAACCCTATATGGGTGTCAAAGACACGTATGTGCTTACACTATGGGAATCCTGGCAATGTACGGTTTGTGGGAATGTGGGAGACTTTGATTAGCGTCTATCAGAATGAAGGAATTCGAGGATTGTATCGGGTAAGTTGCAGGCACTGTAATCTAACATAACACAGAAGGCATGCAGTGAATGTAGTTTAGAAACATAACTCAGAAATGAATGCAGTGATATTAACTGAATAATTGATAAGAGAACAGTATTGTTTCAGTCTTACTGGAAGAAAAGAAAATATAGACAGAAAAACATCTTCAACCTGTTGATGTGCACTTATATTTGTAATTTTGTTTTTATACTTACATCTGTCTGTCTTTCTGTCTATCTGCTTGCCTTTCTGTCTACCTTCTTGCCTACCATTTGTCTGGCTGTCTGCCTGCCTTCTGTCTGTCTGACTGTCTGCCTGCCTTTTGTCTGTCTGTCTGCCTTTTGTCTGTCTGTCTGCCTTGCCTTTTGTCTGTCTGCCTGCCTACATTTCTGCCTACCTGTCTGTCTTCCTGTCTGTTGGGCCGTCCAACCTGCCTTTAGTCTGTCTGCCTGTTTACCTGTCTTTCTTTCTTTCTGTTTATCAAGATGTATGTTTCTGTAACTCCATATGTCTTATCAGTTTGTATGAGTGAATGGCATATACATTAAAATACTCTTCATTTCACATGACAGTTCTCTGTTTCCTTGGTGATAGAAAATGTTAGGAGCATACAATACTGTCTTCACTGAGTCATGTACCGCTGATGTTTCTGTTATCATACAGGGTTTCTTACCTGGAGTGTTTGGCATTTCCCATGGTGCTCTCCAGTTTATGGCGTACGAAGAGTTGAAGACGTTATACAGCAAACACAGAAACCAACCATTGGACACTCGACTGGTCAGTTTACAATTGTGTCCCTCTGTTGTCATTGTCTCTGTGATTATGCTGTAGTTCACTGATGCTCAACCCATTGAGATATGCTTCCAAATTTCCCTTCCATTTCAAGGAAGAGACTATTTTGTTGTTGTAAATGAGAGGAAAAGACTGTTTTGTTTGTTGTAAATGAGAGGAAATGACAAAGTCTCAGAGAGGGATCACCTGCAACATCTGCATGTCAGCGTCCCTACATGCCTACCAGAGAGTTCCCATACTGAGTACTCCAGTAGCAATTTACGAGAACTAAAAAGGGGTTTTAAAAGGCAAGCAGGTCGACTTCATTGTACCAGGTTGTATCCCATATGGCACGGTCTCTTTCCACAGGGCGTTCTGCTGAAAGTGCTGCATACAGCACAAACTCTGTAGCTCCAGCGATGACCTCCAGAAGACAGAAAATTGCACTCGTGAACCGAGCAATGTAGGTCACAAAACCACTTTGCCATGGAGATTCCTTTTCGTGTACTAAAATAGTGAAGAAACTAATTTATATATAGAGAGAAACATCCCGTAGGAGGAACTTGGTGTGGGTATGGGAAGTGTTAGGACCATTTGTCTCTTTTGTGTTAATCCATTCATCATCCATCATGTGCCATGCCGGTAAGTGTGGGTGGTCATGATTCTCCATTTCACTCAGTCACCAGAGTCGTGGACCAGCTCATTGTTCTTGTCTCGACCACGTGGCCAAGCCATCCAAGTATTTACTTCTCTTTCTTCCCCTTGTTCTCTTCCCCTCGATCTTGCCAGTTTTCACCAAGTTCTCTAATTCATTTCTTCCCATAACATGTCCAAAAAACTTTGAACATGTCTAATTTCTCTAATCAGCTTACGATTTTCATTTGTTTCATGTAGGACTTGGTCATTGGTTTTTCTGTCCATCCATGGTAGTCTTTGCATTCTCCTCAGAAACCACATTTCTACAGCCATCAGATGTTTTTCAGCTTGACTGCTCATTGTTCATGCTTCATATCCATACAAAAGTACAGGCTCTATGTAACACCTCAACACTCTTTTTCTCGTAGCAATTGACATCTTTTTATTGGTCAGTATGTTTTTCATCTTGCAAAAGGCTATATATATATGTATGATGTATATTATTTGTCCTTTGTCTACCCTCAGGATCCATTCAGTTCAGTTAAGATTATCGTTATTGCACTGCGAATATGCCCATAGGTACTCCGCTGTTCTCCTTAGTACATCCATCAGTCTACAGCAACAAAACGTGCCCATTCCATGTTGATTGACCAGCCCCTTGCACACTTGCTGGGCTACTCCTTTCTGGCCACATTGATCATTAAAGTGTCTGCATTTTAACTGTTGATGCCGATACATTCAGTTGAAAGTGCCTGCTACAGCTGGCCTCCCTAATTGTGTTCACATCGCTTCAATACATTTTCTGAATCCTTTGATATAGTGGCAGTGCTAGCTATTCTATCCACGCTTTCATTGCCCACAACACCTGTATGTCCTGGCACGAACATCAATGAAATTTTGCAAATTGTAGACCTCTGCAGGGATTCAGTCCAGTACCCATGCATCAAACCTACCTCATCTTGCTGAGTTGAGTTGAGTCAAGAACCGACATCACTTCACTCAGGGCATTCCCATAAAAGCTCTGTCCTCATCTTCAACAGCCAGCGAAGGTTCCAATACTAATGGCGTGTTTGCAATCTGATTTTATGTCCGTCTCGCTTTACCTCTGAATGACGACTGTGTTCCAGATCCTCTGGCCACCCCTTGCTGCTGCATTCTCTCTAGACCATGATATTCTATCTGTTCTTCTGCATTAATCATATTCTCTAAGAGGGCCTTCATCACATCTGCCTTATCATGCATAAAATAACCCCTTAATGATGCGGCACCAGCCAATCTGTCTGCCTGTTCGTTTCCAACCACACCAGAGTGTTTTGGAAAAACAATACAGCAAATGCTCACAACCTGCAATCTCTGAATTGATGCATGCCATTCTGCATGAAGCATGCCAGTCTTCACGTTTGCCAGCATGCTTTGTGAATCAGTCACAATCATGACATGTGTGTACAGTTTGTTCTCCAACCAGTGGGAAAGTTGTAGTAACCGCCTCCACCTCCATTCAAGGACTTGAGGTCAGGTGTCATATGCCAAGCTCTCCTTTAATAAACACTGGCCATTTGCTTTTGCTAAGAATCATCGGTATAGATAATCACATCGCCAGGGCAAGAGTAGTCATGAATTAATTGCTGAATTTCAGCTTATGTACCGCCTACTGGCCACTTCCTACACTCAAGGCTGAATGTGATTATAACCCCACACAAGTCTGAATTTCAATTCAGCACTCTGACCTACTCCTTGCCTCTGCCAGAGATATTTGTGTGTGGATTCGCTTTCCTTGTTAACATGTCCCGCGCCAACAGGTGAACCCATTCTGACATCAGAGTTAGATAGGTTAGTGAGTTGAGTCAAGAACTGATATCACAGCACTTGGGACATTCTCATAAGTGCTCTGTCCTCATCTTCAACAGCCAGCAAAGAGTTGCAATAGAATATTGGCCAGATCCTCTAGTCACTCCCTGCAGCACCATTCTCTCCAAGAAATCGTGATCTATTATATATAGGTTAGTATTACTGGGCAATAATCAGTCACTGGTAGAAACCAAAAAACGAGCAGCTTCTGCTCTGTATGCAGGGATGCCAATTGTGTGCACTGCATGTGTGTATAATGTGATCAAAATGACACACAAGGATCAAAACCCACCTCAACTGAAGCTGAACCCAGACAGCTGTATAGTAAACCATTGCCCTATCCACTGTTAAATTATTTAAATTCATTACTTGTCTTTTGTATGTCTTCCAGAGTTTCCTAGAATATCTCAATATTGCAGATATTTCCACAATATTTGCTACAGCTATTTAACGCTGATCACCTACTCACAGTTTTGTCTTTTAGTTCTCTGAAATACCTCATGTTTAGCTCAGTATAAAATGTGTACCCAGCAAACATTTAAAATTGATTAACTTCTCAGTGTTTGTCTGTTAATTCCATGGAATAATAGACACGCTCACTTCTGTGTAAAATTTGTATGCAGGAACACATTTAAACTGTGTTATTTGTGTTGTTTTGTCTGCAGAGTTCTCTTCAGTGTTTGTCTGTTAGTTCCATGAAATACCTGACATGTTCAGTTCCGTATAAGATATGTACCCATCAAACATTTAAAATGTATTATTCGTGTTCTGTTTTGTCTTGTAGAGTTCCCTGGAGTACCTCACTTTTGCAGCTCTGTCCAAGATGTTTGCTGCAGCAACCACATACCCATATCAAGTGGTGAGGTCAAGATTACAGGATCAACATCGCAACTACACTGGTGTTATCGACGTTCTCAAGCAGATCTGGGCGTAAGTGTCACCTTTTTATCTCAGTTATACAAAATGGTATTTATATTCTGCTTTAGCGCGTGACTATGTCATTTATCAGGGGCATAATCATTTACAGATTTAAAGAGGGTTTAAACACTTCATTGCACCGGGTGTTAACGACATTGTCTTTATAAAATTATTTTTGAAATGTTTTTTGGTTTCCTGAAGATGGATGCATGGCTAAGTGCATACGTGCCTAAACCAATATCCGGCATATGCAGAATAAACATTTAAAAAGTGTAGATTACCTTAAGAAACCTTACCTTGGAAGACCCTTGAAATAAGTTGATAAATTTGGCTACGACGGCTGCTAATAAAACTATTGTGTTTTGTGAATAATTGATCTGTATTAATCCTGGCATTCATAGAAATCTCTGATTATTCTGTGTGAGTGAGTCATACATAATCATTTAGAGAACATGAGAAACCCCAGGCAGAGACGTGTGTGATGTTATCGATCAGAAGTCTAGGGGTTGATTGTGTTGTGATGCTTAGAGACTTTCTAATTAGATCTTTAAGGCTTGGTGGGCCCCAGGGCTGTACTGGTCAGGGAAAACAGTTCTTCCACTGGGGATCAAACCTCAGACTTCTGTTGGCAGGCATGTGCACTAACCACCAGGATACAACAGTCTCAGGAAGGCATTAAATATCCTTTATAAGATATGTACTGAGTTAAATGCATGTTGCTGAGACTGTACATCAAATGTCTGTTGAATTTTATGTATGCTGGTAGTTCTTGCTGTATTACTGGTTGTCTACATATTAATGCTAACCTGTTGTATGTGCCTCTTCTCTGTCACTTCTCTCCCTCCCCAAAGTAGATTTTGTGTAAGGATAAGGTGACCTGGCAGAAATTAATCACGTCAAATCTGAACAACATAACACTTATTATACCGGGTGTTTGTAAAGTCTCACTACACTTTGTATGTAGAACAAATGTGAAATACGAAGTACATGATGTCATTAAAAAATGTGCACCACAGGCCATCATGAAGCAATATGCAGCAAATGGCTGTCGTCTGCTGGAGTAATTCTTTACATTCCACACAGAATGGTGTTATCAAGGAAGAAAGAATGTTTTTTCAAATGTGTTCTACGTACAAAGTGTAGTGAGACTTTACAAACACCTGGTATATAAGGTTAAAAACAAAAAAGTCAACACCTGTTTCCCACGCCTTGATATGCACCATATACATGGAGCCGGCTCCATATGTTTATAGGTCAGTCATCACTGGACGGTGGCTAGTATCACGCTGACTGCCGGTACATTCTAGAATTGCGGGAGTCTCCATGGCGAAGTAGTGACGAAGTGCATTTTAGAATATTCCTTGGTCCCCATGTAGTCTGGGTTGATCAGAGAGCTAGGTCCATTAAAAAAAAACATCCCGGCTTGATGGGGATTCAAACACACAACCTTCGTGCCGGCTGGTAAACATGCTGGTCATTATCACGAATGTAGGTCAGCATGGCTGAATGGATAAGAGTGCTTGCTCCTAAAATATCCGGTGTGCTGAGGATGAGGTCGTGGGTTCAATCCCTACAAGGTCAGTTGGACTAAAATGTTGATTTCTCATCCTTGACTTGGGGATGAAATTACAAGTACCTCAGAAGTCTGAGTGGGTTCACCTGTTGGTGAAGGACACTGATAATAGGGAAAGCTAGCCTACACACAAAAATCAGCTCATCGTAGACTACGCTCAAGTTCAAGGGAAGCAGAAGAAAAACAAACAACAAGAAAACTATCTTGGCTCCCATATTACAAGAGCCTCGAGGTGTTGGTATAAATGTGATACAGTAATTACACTGAGGACCGTTAGCGGTGGCGTGCCACTAAGTTAAATTATCTGGCAGGCGAGAGTCTGGCCGCGGACTGTTCAAGGGTCTGAGTGTTTACCTGATTCACATCGTCCCAAGTACCATGATTGTGTTCGGTGTCTACGAGATGCTTGTTAGTGCTCACTCACAGTCTGACCTGGAAGAAGACCTGGCTGTGACGGAGGAGACGTAATTGTTGGTAAGTAGGTCATGTTTGATTTTTGTTTTATCTCTTTTGATTCATTATTCTTTAAATACCATCAATTGGCAATGAGAAAAAGAGTGTTGAAGTGCTACATAGAAGCTGTACTGTTACACGGACAATTAGCAGGCACGCCAAGAAACATCTAATGGCAGTGTAAATGAAAGAATATCATAGACAGACAGAAAAACAAATGAGCAAGTCCAAGAAACAAATGAAAACTATTGATTGATTTGTGAAATTATATGTAGACAGTCGAGATTTTTTGGGCACGTTATGGGGAGACATAAACTGGAAAACTTAATGACAACTGGCAAGATTGATGGGAAGAGAGCAAGGAGAAGGCAGAGAGATAAATGCATGGCACAATTGAGACAAGAGCATAGAGCTGATACAATACTGGTGATTGTGTGAGATAACGAACCATGAACGCTTATCAGCATGGCACATGATGATTCTGTCGACCATCAGTTGCCAGCATTGTGACTGTTTCATTCATAGGAAGTTGCCACGACTCAACCGGATTTTTTGTGTAGATATTATTAGAACAACAGCAAGCTTAATTAAGACGAATAAGAAGAAGATCAGGAACAGAGACATATCATATCTTCATTGTATCAACTGGAAAATAAGCTGTCTGGAATACTAGGATTGTTTACAAAAGACAGTGGCCATTCCATGAGATCTGTCAAGAACAAATCCTGCCGGTGCAGTCACAGAGAGGCCAGTAAATCTTGCTTGAATCTCACAACAGTTTTCCTCTTTTCTTCTTCACATTCCAGTGGCTTGTCCCTTGCATAGCTTTCTCTTCATAATATTCTTTCATAACCTCTCCATCATAAGCCAGATGTCCTGCCTGTGTTGCTGTCATGTGTATACTATCACATCCTGAATCTACCTGCATTGTGGTCTCCCTCTTCTCTGTTTCTCTAGTACACCTCCCTCCACAATTATTGTCAAACATTCATGTCTTTTTACATAGATAAAATATTTGGTTTTCCTCAACTCTATTTATCTGAACAATTTTCTTCATTAATGAGTACTTGTAGATAGATCTGTTTGTTCTTTGTTTCACTCAGTGAGTTTTTATACTCTTCTGTAACACTTGCATTCAAAGAACAAATACACACAGACAGAAATCTGAACCATATACAACACAATCAAGATGAAAATATATCTTGCTCGTCTCCGTATTGTTTTTGAAATTCAAAGTCTTATTTTTCTCAGAGTTTTGTCTGATGTGTTAACAGATAAAAGATAACAACAATATGTGAGGTAGCAATAGAAAGGAAAAAGCTTCAATAAGTTGATACATTTAAATACTTAGGGACAATAAATCAGATGAAAGTTGCACAACAAAGATTAAGAGCTGAATAGGCCAAGCAAATAACTGCATTTAAGAGAATGAAAAGTATCTTATGGAATTAGTTACTAGCATTGAATGTAAGAGAGTACTGATATATAAACCTGTTTTGCTGAACTGTGAATAGACACATTAGGAAGAGCTTGGATGCAGCAAAGTTGTGGTTCCTGAGACTGTTGTCAAAACCTTTGACTGCCAGAGTAACTAAGAATGTTTGCCTGGAAGAGGCTAATGAAAGTATACAAAGATGAGAAAGATACAAACAGCATTTTGTGGTTATATGATAAGAAGAGAGGCATTGGAGAACATTGTGATGACTAAAGATCTGTGGGAAAAGAGGCAAGGACAGACTGAGAGAAATGATGCTGGATGGACAGATGGTAGCATGGAGGAATATCATCAGCAGAGTTGATCCAGAACAACACCTGGCAGAGCACATGATGATGATGATGATGTTTCAGGTGTATGTATATTGTGTTTGTTAGAGCTGGAAGACGAAAATAGTTGAGATATGGAAACACAGATTACTTGCCTCACAGACTCATCGTGGAACATGTTTGTCTGTTTTTTAAATTGTGATAATATAAAAATAAAATAAAGATAGATATGTTTAATTACTTTGTCAGTAATTAAGAAAATATGTTGAAACTTGTTGCTGAAATGCCGTGAGCATACATTCTGTGTAGTTTACAGAATACTTCAGCATAAGAAACCAAAAAACTAAGTAATTTACCACTACCTTTCAATGTTTCTTTCAGGGAAGAATCTGGTACTATGAATCTCATTGTACAGTGACGATTGAAGATGCCTTCTCGCAATGTCAAGTTGCTGAATATAGTTTTTGAAGAAAGATCTCATTGTTTGCCTGTTGTTGTTTGCTTGTTTTGACTTTAAGCTAGCTATTTGTTAAAACTGTTTGACAGAGGTGACTGCAGGTAAACATGGGTTGTAAACACATGTTAATGTAACATATGGCCAAAAAACAGACAAATAAAGCTGACTTTTTCAACCTATGTTATTATCAATGAGCACAAAATTTTGAAATGAAAAACTGACAAAGTAAGAAATAAGGGACTTTTAATTAAGGTAGTAAGTGACTGAAACAAGAACTAATAAACTACAAACATTCATTCATTGTTGCCTGCATAGAAAAGATCTAAGATGGTAGGACAGAAGCTCCAACGCAGAGCTTATGTACAGAACCTAATACATTCCAGTGAATCTAGAAGGGGACAAATATTGGTACTGGGTGGAGCATACATTGAGAAGAATAACTAGAAGGACCTCCCTCTGGAACCTACAGGGCAAATGGAATAGATGGAAACCTAAACACATAGTGGATGTACTGGTATAATGGTTAGGACATTACAATGACATGAGCGCAGTCAGACAATGGTTGGTTCCGTATTGCTGTTATAGCCAGGGATCAGAGTTGAGGTTGAGCACCCAGCCTTGCAAAATACCCCCATGGCCTGTACATTCACCACCTCTGGCAGCAAAAGTCAAACTCTTGGCACCGCAGAAGTCGGATGTGTCGGCCTAATGGCTCAAGAACGCAGCTCTGCTGTAAACAGGCACAACGCAATCACGTCCGGGAAAAAAACTCCGGATGAACTCAGAAGAAGAAGAAGAAACTCCTGGCATTCACGTGGTGGAACTGTTTTAACTAACAGGAGAAGTGGTGACGGTGAGTCTCTGGCACTGTAAAACCAGACTGCTCTTGATATATATGTACTATGTACATGCGCAGACTTGTGTGTACATACATACATATCTAAACTTAAGTAAAACCAGTCTACCATAGCAAAGAAAGGTTTTGAAGATGGAGGCGTCCAGCCAGGAGATGCACTACAGCAGTCAGAACGCCACGCAATCTATGAAAAGTGAATGACAGAAGAAGACAAGGGTTCGGTTTCAGCTCTCAATGTTCACTACAGGAGGTAAAGCCTGGCCACCTATACCTCAGTGCACTAAGGCCTACAAAAAATGACCCTAGCACTTCCATATTGCTGTTATAGCCAGGGGTACAGAGTTGAGGTTGAGCGACCCACCTCAGCTTCCCGCTGCAGGACTTAAGAAGAGAACTGGAGGTAGAGGTGAATAACATGGAGAGGACCCACAGGAAGCTGCTAGAGATGGCCAAGGATTAGGGGGGGGGGGGGGCTTGGCATGGGCTGGTTCAGGGTTTGTGTTCCATTGGTGGATTACAGACAGAAGATGAAAAATGTAGGCTTGTGAATAAGCAATACCAATATGGATGCCAGTATGGCTGAGTGAACAGTTTTTGCTGACATCTTGAGGAATAAATGTGTGGTTCTCGTGTGTTTTCTATCATCAAAGTGTTCAAATAAGGATAACCCTACCACTCACTGGTCCAGCAAACCGGTGGGGGAATTTATTTGTTGACAAACTATTGCTCAATATTGATAGAGGAAATTGAAATAAAAGTGTGACTACGATCACATGGAATGATACCTTTCAGTGCCACCTGTTGGGTGCTGGAACGTCAACTATTACTCCCCACAAACACTTGACGGTAAAAGTGGAAGTTGATGATGAATAAACAATACTGTATGTAGAGTGGTAGTAGTGAGAAAATAAATGAAGACAATGTACAAATAAACAATAAGCATCAACCTCAGATAAAGAAATGCTGGGTCTTGAGATCAGTGGGAGGGATTCTTTCCATTGTGAGAATGATTGCTATGTTGTTGCCTTTGTTGGAATTTATGGTTGTGAAGGAAACATTGATATGGGTTTTTTGCTCCTTGATGGTTGTGAAGGAAACCTTGATTGGGTTTTTTGCTCCTTGTATGGTTGTGAAGGAAACATTGATTTGGGTGTTGTTGTTTTTTTTTGCTCCTTTGTATGGTTATGAAGGATACCTTGATTTTGGAGTTTTTGCTTCTTGTATGGTTGTGAAGAAAACATTGATTTGGGGTTTTTTGCTCCTTGTATGGTTTTGAAGGAAACATTGATTTGGGGTTTTTTGCTCCTTGTATGGTTTTGAAGGAAACATTGATTTGGGGTTTTTTGCTCCTTGTATGGTTTTGAAGGAAACATTGATTTGGGGTTTTTTGCTCCTTGTATGGTTTTGAAGGAAACATTGATTTGGGGTTTTTTGCTCCTTGTATGGTTTTGAAGGAAACATTGATTTGGGGCTTTTTGCTCCTTGTATGGTTGTGAAAGATTTTATTAGAAGGCAGCAAGTCAAATGGTTTGGCCATGCAAGTAGGTTACCAATTAACAGCATACCACAACAGGCAATGATGTACAGACAAAATGGAAGCAGAGGAAGAGGTCGACCACGTAAATGTTGGATGCAGGGAATAACAGAGTCCATGGGAATATCAATACATGAAGCCCATAATCGGGAACTCTCCCACTGTTTATACTTTACCTCAACACCGCAAGGTTCAAGAGGAACATGATGAGATGAGATGAGATGGTTGTGAAGAAAGCATTGATATGGGGTCTTTTGCTCCAAATGGCCTTTGGCAGGAGAACATTTTCGTCACCCTTGTGCTGTATAAATGAGCACAATATCTCCAGTATGGCTAAAATAGAATTTAAGTAGGGTGTTTTTTTGCTCTTTACCTTCACGCGAAGTATCTTTCCACAGTTATATTCAGTCAAATGTATTTGACATAACTCATCATCTGTTACCATACATACCTTTCTGGATCTGTTGAGAGATACTGAGCACATATTGGTTTGCCCTTAGAGCAACGAAGTTAGTTTTGTTAACGACCACCTCAATAATATCTTAGACTCTTGTTGAACGTGATGTTAGTTGACATTGTTATTGTTGGCATTATTGACATGGACTTTGAATTAAACTGTTGATAGATTGAGTTCAGTTGTTGTCATTTTATTGTTTTAACACAGAACCTTCATGGAGTACAGTGGAAGCAGTGCCTGCAAATTACATATATTCATTCATTAATTCAGTAGCATGTACTATGCAGAACTTAGCTCCCAGAAAAACCTTCCAGAAAACTTGTCTATCATAAGCAAGATGTCGTTGTTTTATCGTCTTTAATAGCCAACAAGTAAATGGGCATATTCTTAAACAAATGAATCGGTACAGTTATCTCGGAACAGTCATAACATCTGATGGGAGATGCCTTGAAGAAATTAGAACAAGAATTGACACTATGAAGATGAAAAACATACTGACCTATAAAAATATATCAATTGAAATGAGAAAAAGAGTTTTGACGTGCAAGATAGAGTACTTTTACTTTACTTTACTTTTGTATGGATGTTAAGCAGACAGGCTGAAAAACATCTGATGGCTGTGGAAATGTGGTTTCTGAGGAAAATGCAAAGAATACAATGGACAGCCAGAAAATCCAATGAACAAGTCCTTCAAGAAACAAATGAAAAGCGTAAACTGATTAGAGTCATTAGATGTAGTCTGTCAACATTGTTTGGGTATGTTATGAGAAGAAATGAATTGGGGAACTTGGTGACAACTGGCAAGATTGACCCATCAAATTGACCCATCATCATAATGGGCACCAGATGATTGCCCGAATTGTTTGGGGTGGAAAGATGATGAGGAAGGGAATTGTTCACCTCAACCTCCATTATACCGTAACCTAGAATATGTGAAGGCCTAACACTGAACATCCCACTGGTAGTAATATCTATCGTTACCTACACAACCTCGCTGGTTTGCAGCAGTCAATCATACATTATTGCCTGGTTTTGTCTGACCTGGTATCTCTGGTGGTTGAGTGGTTAGTCCACATGCCTGGGTTCAGATCTCCCCGCCGGT